>BSQZ01000003.1:3517500-3642500 GCA_033239005.1 Lamellibrachia satsuma
GACTGAAGGAAGTGTGGGGACCCGCGAAAAAGGGACCTGTTCACCTGAAGTCAACAGATGGAATGGAGACCTTCTCTGACAGCAAGAGAGTTGTGGCAAGATGGAGTGAACACTTCCAAAATCTACTCAACGTCCCTGGCGACATAGAACATGAAGCTCTTGTCAACATCCAGCAGCGCATTACCAACACATGCCTTGATGAGATTCCAAACATGGATGAGATGGCTAGAGCAATCGCCGGCCTGAAAGATGGCAAAGCACCTGGGAGTGATGGAATTCCTGCTGAAGTATGGAAGCACGGAGGAGACAATCTGTCCAACAGACTGCACCAATTAATCACCAAAGCCTGGGAAGAGGGTTCTGTACCACAAGCGTGGAAGGATGCCAGCATTGTAACCATCTACAAGAAAGCAGATCGAACAGACTGTGGGAACTACAGAGGAATCTCTCTTCTTTCCATAGCAGGCAAGATCTTCGCCAGGATCCTGCTCAACAGACTATCTATTCACATAACACCAGAAGTAGTTCCGGAGACACAGTGTGGCTTCAGATCCAACCGGACCACAGCGGACATGATATTTTGTCTTCGACAACTACAAGAAAAGTGCATTGAGCAGGACCGACCACTATATACAGTATTTGTCGACTTCACGAAGGCGTTTGATACAGTCGGAAGGACTGGGCTATGGCAGCTACTGAGGAAATATGGATGCCCAGAGAAATTCACAACCATGATCGAGGCTCTACATACGGGAATGATGGCGAATGTGAGTGTTGGAGGGGAAGTCTCGGAAACGTTCGGTGTTACCAATGGTGTCAAGCAAGGCTGTGTACTGGCCCCCACGCTCTTCTCCATCTTCCTATCAGCAATGCTTGTCGAGGCTTTCCGAGGCATGGGAGATGGCGTCTATATACAGTCTAGACAGAGCGCTGACCTATTCAACATCGCACACTTCAGAGCGAAGACCAAGACTACCCAGATACTTATGAGAGAGCTGCTATACGCAGATGACAGTGCACTGGTCGCCCACTCCGCTGAAGAGATCCAGAGAATAGTGGATGCTTTCTCCGATGCATCAAAGAAGTTCGGCCTGAAGATTAACATCAAGAAGACGGAAGTGCTGTACCAACCCAACTCTACAAGAACCCGAGAGGAGGATATCATGGTTGATGGAAACAAACTGAACTATGTTCCGGAATTCACCTACCTCGGAAGCACTATATCAAGTGATGGACGCATTGATGCTGAAATACAGAGGAGGATGGCCAAGGCTAGCGCATCTTTCGGCCGATTACGCCAGAGACTCTGGAACAACCACCATGTGTCCACGCGGGTCAAAGGCAAGATCTACCGTGCAATTGTGCTATCCACCTTACTATACGGAGCCGAGGCCTGGACAGTGTACAGACGACAGGTGAAAAAGCTGCATGCCTTCATGATGCGACATCTGCGTTCGATCATGAGGCTAACCTGGAAGGACAAAGTGACAAACAAGGAAATACTCGGTCGGATAGGGCTGCCCTCTATGGAAGATCTTCTGATCAAAAAGAATCTCCTGTGGACTGGACACCTCATGAGGATGTCATCAGACAGACTACCAAAGCAGATCCTCTACTCTCAATTGTCTTCTGGTCACAGACAGAGAGGACGCCCTCGTCTCCGGTTCAAGGATACCATCAAGAGAAACCTCAAGCTGAGAGACATAAAGACCGACTCATGGACATCACTCTCACAGCAGAGAACTAAATGGAGTGCGGCGGTCAAGAAATGAAAGCAGTCTTTGTCGCATAGCGACTGACAGCATGATGATGATGATGATATAATATTATGCATGTTATGTATATGTATGTACTTTTATACTTGCACGTGTCTGTTTGTGATTAAAGAGTACATGATTATATAAATACTGTATTATTACAACTAGCGACCATGCTGTGGTGTTAGTGACGGCCTCCCTGTCGCGCTAGCGACCATGCTGTGGTGTTAGTGACGGCCTCCCTCTCGCGTGAGCGACCGTGTTGTGGTGTTAGTGACGGCCTCCCTCTCGCGCTAGAGACCATGCTGTGGTGTTAGTGACTGCCTCCCTCTGGCGCTAGTGACCATGCTGTGGTGTTAGTGACAGCCTCCCTCTCGCGTGAGCGACCGTGTTGTGGTGTTAGTGACGGCCTCCCACTCGCACTAGAGACCATGCTGTGGTATTAGTGACGACCTCCCTCTCGCACTAGAGACCATGTTGTGGTGTTAGTGACGACCTCCCTCTCGCACTAGAGACCATGCTGTGGTGTTAGTGACGACCTCCCTCTCGCACTAGAGACCATGCTGTCGTGTTAGTGACGACCTCCCTCTCGCACCAGAGACCATGCTGTGGTGTTAGTGACGACCTCCCTCTCGCACTAGAGACCATGCTGTCGTGTTAGTGACGACCTCCCTCTCGCGCTAGAGACCATGCTGTGGTGTTAGTGACGACCTCCCTCTTGCGCTAGAGACCATGCTGTCGTGTTAGTGAAGGCCTCTCTGACCAACGTATTTGTATTTTGTTGCGGTGTAAATTCATAACTTTAATTTTCTGATTTGTATTCGTCCATATTATTATTGTACGTATGTTTTAGATGGTGACATAACATGCGTATATCTATCTCCCTCGATCAATATCAGTCTGCGTTATTGTTTAATTACAGTATGTGCATACTTTAATTATTCGTCTTTGCTGTATCGCCACCTGCCTCTGCCAATCTAGCAATCTAACATAATACGTGTACCTGCGTAGCGTAATGCAGTCAACAACGCGGCATTCTCAATTGTAGATATTCACATTTCACTCATATATCTTGCTTCATTACTCCTGAACATTTGCGTTGTTATTGCTCGTTGTAACTACACACAAAACGACTGTTTTCTAATTGATTCACCGATTCATATGAATTATCACGGGCCATTGTTCCTCGTCGTTTCATAATCTTACATTGTGCAACTCATATACATACTATCTCATTAATTCTACTTAGATATTTAAATTTTTAATATTCTTTCATTGCCGTTTTCTGTTTATGTTTTTTATGTGTGTGTGTGTGTGTGTGTGTGTGTGTGTGTGTGTGTGTGTGTGTGTGTGTGTGTGTGCGTGCGCGTGCATGTTTGCGTGTTTGTGTGCGTGCGTGCGTGCGTGTGTGTGTGTGTGCGTATGTGTGTGTGTGTGTTGCGTTGTTGCGTTGTTTTTTTACATCCATTGGCATAGAACCAGATAGAAGTGATCAAAGGGTTTACGTGTGCCTGATCCAAACGACATAGACAATGTGGGATGAACGGAATTGCAAAGTCATCACGTGGAGTCGAACCCCCGCCATTCCGTGCCCTACGGTATTTACAAATATCATAACCCTATCATTTGACGTAAACAAAACAATTTACATGCTTTGTCATACGTCTTAGACGCTTATTCGTATACATATAAATATTCGCAGTTTTCTTGCAATGGTCCGTTATGTTAATATATCTTTTTTCTAATTAATACATGATATGATCGGATGAAAGCCACTCGTGTTTGTACTACTTGTTCAGCACGTTTAGTTTTTGCTTGTCTTTTGCACAGATTTGTATCTTACTCATGGAGACTTTACTCTTGATCCCTGCTTCTCCATTTGTTCCCACATTTCAGTCATAGATTTATTATTGTGTTCTTTGGACCAATCTATCTTTGTTTATTGTCTCAAAATTAGCTTTTGAGGAAAACAAATTCTGGATTGTGGTGTTATTTGTACAACTGGACATCTTAATAGTATATTTATACTTCTGTGATCGCTAAGAGCAAAGTTTTCCTCTATCTCGAGTTTATCTATACACATTTATCTGAAATGGATACAAGGTCGACGATGTTGTTACTTCTAGTTGGTTTATCAACCATCTGAACCAAAACATTGTCATTAAGAGTATCGATGAAACTTTTCTCTAGTTGGCTGTTTCCCTCCCCTTTCGACCAATCTATCTTTCTAAAATAAACATCGCCAAGAAGAAGATAATTCGAATGTTCTGTTGCATTTATTGAATTGTATATATTCTGTAACATGTTTGTCTGAACTTCTTCTGGCCTATAGCATACGCCAACTTGCCACTGTATATTAGGTGGTGGCGATATTATACCCATAAGATTTCTGCATTTATACTGCTATGTATGAATAATGTTGGGGTTAAATAATATTTTATTAATAGTATATCTCTTCTCTGTCTTCCACTGTGTATGTGTCTGGTGTATAAACATGTATTCATCGGTCTGTTCTAAAGCATGCATAATGCGATGGCAGGAATTCTGAGCCGGAAATGTCTGAGGATAACCATGTTTCAGTAATGGCTATAATGTCTTTACCTTCCTCCGATATAAGAATTTCAAGCTATGTAAATTTGTTTCTTAGGCATTAAAACAGTATGTATTCGTGGCAAAGTCTCCTTTCCATGTTTAACAATAGTCCTGTGTACATATTTACAAGTGCCTTTTTTTACCTTATATATATATATATATATATATATATATATATATATATATATATATATATATATATATATATATACACTTACCCTATGCGTGCTGCTGTACTGAGAGTATGTACAAAGGTTTCCAAGGCGTTGTGTGCAGTGCTCGACTAGGGAAACTTAAATCTCTCCCAGGGCTACTCTTGGTACTAAGACACCTTGATTGAAATTGGCCTGATAATATACAGATGGTGTCAAGTTGGGAGTGCAGTTCTAATTCTGTTATCACTGTGTTACTGATTCATTTCTAGCCTTACCTCAGCCATTTACATTTTGCACCTAATCGGAAGTAGAATTTAAATTATGTCGGAAAAATTCACAACAAAACTCAAACAACGCACGACAGTTTTAACCATACTACGCGAATGTTCACAACACAATGTCGCGAAGGGCGTTTACATTGATCAGCCCATTCCTAGCCGATGTTCATAGTTCCGGTGTTAGAAAAGATATTTGTTTGGGTAAATTTGCAGCGCCCATGTCGTGCAACAGTGTTTTCAAACCACAAGCCACAACGACCAGGGGGAAAACTTGTTTATAGTATCACTGGATTAAAACGCTGTTATTGGACCTACGCGTGCGCGCGCGCGCGCACACACATACTCGCACGCACACACACGGACGCACACAAACGCATACATACAAACGTACGCACGCACACACACACACACGCACGCGCGTGCGTAAGCACGGACGTAAGCGCACACTCAAACACACAAACACATGCAGTCACGCAAGCATGTCGGACTCTCCTTCGAGAGAACACGTGTTCGATCCTCTTTCTATAATTTCGAAGTTTTGGCAATTGTTTTCACCATACATGACTCAGCTGTATACATGAGTACTCCAAGTACGAAATGCATTCTCATTGCGCAGTGACATCGATGCCATCAAATTACACGGATTTCATGTAATGGGGATAATGCATTAGCAGGTATTTCGTTTTGAGTATTACATCGGTGTATTTTATGAAAATATTGTTCCAATGTTCCAATCATATATTTGCTGGTTGCTAGAGATATTCCATTGTGTAAGTTGATCATTGCAATTATGTCATTATGAAAACAGTATTACTTCATGATGCAGCAACGCATTTGGTGAAGCATAGCGAACATTCGTGTTGGGTGTCAGATGATGATTAATTGTATTCGAGCATATGTTTCTTTACATTATACATGTTGGCGATGCAGGACGTATCTTCGTGATTGTGGTGAATACACTGAAGGTACGTTCATATTAATGGCGTTCACTTTAATGCTGTACGTTCATTTTAATGCTGTCTTGTGTACGGCGTGCTCGGCGAGTGCTGTGTTGCGTACGGCGTGCTCGGCGAGTGCTATCTTGCGTACGGCGTGCTCGGCGAGTGCTGTCTTGTGTACGGCGTACTCGGCGAGTGCTGTCTTGTGTACGGCGTACTCGGCGAGTGCTGTCTTGTGTACGGCGTACTCGGCGAGTGCTGTCTTGTGTACGGCGTACTCGGCGAGTGCTGTCTTGCGTACGGCGTACTCGGCGAGTGCTGTCTTGCGTACGGCGTACTCGGCGAGTGCTGTCTTGTGTACGGCGTACTCGGCGAGTGCTGTCTTGTGTACGGCGTACTCGGCGAGTGCTGTCTTGTGTACGGCGTACTCGGCGAGTGCTGTCTTGTGTACGGCGTACTCGGCGAGTGCTGTCTTGTGTACGGCGTACTCGGCGAGTGCTGTCTTGCGTACGGCGTACTCGGCGAGTGCTGTCTTGCGTACGGCGTACTCGGCGAGTGCTGTCTTGCGTACGGCGTACTCGGCGAGTGCTGTCTTGCGTACGGCGTACTCGGCGAGTGCTGTCTTGCGTACGGCGTACTCGGCGAGTGCTGTCTTGTGTACGGCGTACTCGGCGAGTGCTGTCTTGTGTACGGCGTACTCGGCGAGTGCTGTCTTGTGTACGGCGTACTCGGCGAGTGCTGTCTTGTGTACGGCGTACTCGGCGAGTGCTGTCTTGCGTACGGCGTACTCGGCGAGTGCTGTCTTGCGTACGGCGTACTCGGCGAGTGCTGTCTTGCGTACGGCGTACTCGGCGAGTGCTGTCTTGTGTACGGCGTACTCGGCGAGTGCTGTCTTGTGTACGGCGTACTCGGCGAGTGCTGTCTTGTGTACGGCGTACTCGGCGAGTGCTGTCTTGTGTACGGCGTACTCGGCGAGTGCTGTCTTGCGTACGGCGTACTCGGCGAGTGCTGTCTTGCGTACGGCGTGCTCGGCGAGTGTTGTCTTGTTTACGGCGTGCTCGGCGAGTATTGTCTTGTGTACGGCGTGCTCGGCGAGTGTTGTCTTGTGTACGGCGTGCTCAGCGAGTGTTGTCATGCGTACGGCTTACTCGGCGAGTGCCGTCTTGCGTAGCAGCTGGCAGTGCGGCTGTCAACGGTAAACTGGTTGCGGCTAACGAGGGTGGACGGCGGCGGAAGTTAGCCTCCATGGCTCAACGACTGTTTGCCGCCGATGCGTCGCATCCTCCAACGCACAGGAACCTTTGGGCGAGTAGGGTTATTCCGAGAGGAACCATGTACGTCCTTAG
Source organism: Lamellibrachia satsuma (assembly GCA_033239005.1). Classification (NCBI taxonomy): domain Eukaryota; kingdom Metazoa; phylum Annelida; class Polychaeta; order Sabellida; family Siboglinidae; genus Lamellibrachia; species Lamellibrachia satsuma. The sequence continues at coordinate 3,524,567 of BSQZ01000003.1, forward strand.
ATGTTACGTGCAACCTGACTGTCACATGTCTGGAGTTCATCTGCTTTTTCAACGCCCGTAACCATTTTAGATTTCCACTATAACCAATCGCCGCCGTCATCACACAAAGGATTAACCAACTATGTTGGTACATACAAGAGCCCACATAAATTCTTTGTTGCAATGTTTTTTCTAAAACACCCCTGTATCAACCATTAAAATCACATGATATACTAAACATAATTATGTCATAGGAATCTCTACAATGCAACAATTAATAAAAAAACATATATACATATATCGGATGGGGCATAATATCCTTAGCTCTTAGTGGAGTACTACTCTTATGCTGATGTTCCATAGTGTGCTGGATGAGTTCTAAAAATCCAGCACCACCAACTTCTTTAAACTTACGAATATCCTGAAGAAAAATAAAGAAAAACTTCTTAGTGCCATTACTATTAAATATGATAACATTTGTTATATTTGGCTTGAACGTATTGGCTTATGGTTAGGGTAGGATATTTGTTTATCTAACCCTGACTTAACCCATATGCAAGCCACAACCCCAATTTATATTGTTAATTGAATTAGCTCAACTAAGTTATCATAATTTAATATGATATTTCAATTAAATGTTACCCACTGGCGCTGACACCCAGTGGCATTTCCAGAAGGCCTGCAGTCACTAGCCTGAGACAGACAGGTTCAGACATGTTTGAATTAGCACAAGTGTGAATAAATTAAGATTGGGGAGAAATATCAGTTACCAACTGGGTTGGGTACTGGGTAGTGGGCTAGTGGCCTAGTGGGCACTTGGCAGTGGGCAGGTCATTCAGGTGGGCAATGTTTGGAGGGAAGACCTAGACAATAGAATGTCCAATGGTAGGGTCAAAGGGTGATAAGTTGATGGTTAATCATGGCTTGATTGCCTCTGCAAATATTTATAAAGTAAACATTTGGGGCTGGCTACTTCCAGCCAAGTGAACTTATGGGGGCCATTAGATTCCATGCAAGGTCTCAATTTGCAACAATATAATACTAAAGAAATAATTTTAAGCATTCATTAACCGGAATTACAATTTATAATCAGTTTTTATAAAAAAAAATAAAGTAATAATCGGTGTTTTGTATGAATATTTTTATTATGTCCAGGCCCAGCCCAGGCCCGGCCCGGCCCGCTCACACTAGGCCTAGGCCCAGGCCCGGCCCAAGCCCGTTGTGTTTAAATTGTTTTCAGCCCGGCCCGGCCCGCGGGCTGCGGGCCGGGCCGGGCTTGGACCCAAAGCCCGGCCCGCGCAGGGCACTAACACACACACACACACACACACACACACACACACACACACACACACACACACACACACACACACACACACACACACACACACACACACACACACACACACACAATATATATATATATATATATATATATATATATATATATATATATATATATATATATATATATATATATATATATATATATATATATATATATATATATATATATATATATATGTGTATATATATATATGTATATATTATATATTAATATATTCATATATATATATATATATATATATATATATATATATATATATATATATATATATATATATATATATATATATTATATCCTCCCATATTTTTGTTGTAGTAGGTTGTGCTAGAAATGTTCCAGCTAGGATAACTGTTGTTAAGTGATCAGCGAGAGGATGGAAGTCGTCCCTTGATCGACATTGACCCGCATATTGTTTACCATTTTAGGTATAGCCATTTTGAGCCTTTCCAGATGTAACGAATAAAGTGAATTATCTCGATGATTTGAACAAAAATAGGCATTTTTTTCTTAAATCGACTGTGGATGTTACATATACTATTCACATGCTACATATATGTATATCAATGAAACGCATTTGCGATAGTCTAAATCAGTTGAGTGTGGAGTTTTACCACAATGATATCAAAGGAATCTAAGATTCACATGGGTGCCTTCGCACTTTTAGCTTAATCATCCCTGTTTCATATTTAGCCATCGTACATATTTTTATATCTTCCCATTGTCAACTAGATATTATTAGGTGAACAAATCATAAGACTTACAATACCCCATGGTACGAACCGTCGTAAGTATATAATCGACAAATAAAAAACCGACGAGCGTTGCTGCATTATAGAGTAACACTTGCGTCCGGGTACGCTTGATATAACACGTTTCTTTTGCGTTATCAACTTACACAAAGGTATGTCTTCACAATGGTTGATTTATATAGCATACATTAAAAAAGAAATGGAAAGCTAATATATGATATCTCATTGTTACAGAATAAAAACAGACAAACTTGAGCGACTGTGTTCACTAAACCATACAGGGCGTTACTTCGTGTACCACGAACATTGTACGGTGTTCACTAAACCATACAGGGCGTTACTTCGTGTACCACGAACAGTGTGCGGTGTTCACGTTCTCGTTCACCATTCACGATTGCTCACTGTATGACGTTTAAGTATAGAGAATCACCTACTCAACGTTTCGGCTACCTTCGGTTACCTGCATCGGTGTTTGGCTGGGTTCAATTGATGAGACTGATTTCATCACTTCCAACTCAAGAAATAAATGTTGCATATTCTACGTTGATTAAAGTAGGTACGTGCACATGTGCTTACACACACGCATACACACGTACACTTATATGCATGCACATCAAAGCACGCGTGCATACCTACACATACATAGCAAATTAGGGCCCACTGCAGACAACGGCAAACATACGATAGCATTGAAATCGGTGACATTCATAATCTCGGTTGTCACACAGTGGTTTTCAATGCTGGTTCGTCTCACTGGCACTATCTACCGTTTTGGCTGGATGTACAAATGTCCACCTTCTACCGTAAAAATGACGAAAATAAGCAATAATGGAGTCGTGTACAAACGGCGTCGAACTGTGCGATAAGTTACTGTGCTACTGTACTGATTACAGAAGATCCACATCCGATTTTCCCATGTCTCTCTCACGGGCCCACCGGTCCCTCCCATGTCTCTCTCATGGGCACAACGGACTCTCCCACGTCTCTCTCATGGGCACACAGGACCATCCCTATGTCTCTCTCACGGGCACACCGGACCCTCCCATGTCTGTCTCACGGGCACACCGGACTCTCCCATTTCTCTCTCATGGGCACACCGGACCCTCCCATGTCTCTTTCATGGGCACACAGGACCCTCCCACGTCTCTCGCACGGGCACACCGGACTCTCCCATGTCTGTCTCACGGGCACACCGGACCCTCCCATGTTTGTCTCACGGGCACACAGGACACTCCCATGTCTCTCTCATGGGCACACAGGACCCTCCAATGTCTCTCTCATGGGCACACAGGACCCTCCCATATTTGCCTCACGGGTACACCGGACCCTCCCATGTCTCTATCACGGGCACACCGGACCCTCCCATGTCTCTTTCTCACGGGCACACCGAAACCTCCCTTGTCTGTCTCACGGGCACACCCGACCCTCCTACGTCTCTCTCTCACGGGCACAGCTGACCCTCCCATGACTCTACTACGGGCACACCGGACCCTCCCATGTCTGTCTCATGGGCACACCGGACTTTCCCATGTCTGTCTCACGGGCACACCGGACCCTCCCATGTCTTCCTCACGGGCACACCGGACCCTCCCACGTCTGTCTCACGGGCACATCGGACACCGCGCACATACTTTGAATTATGAAAATCTTATCCAACCACGTACAATCGAAACTCATAAAAAAATATATTCAGGGTATTAACCTCGATGACGAAGAAACTTCTAGCATATTCAACATGTATTATATAACAAAAAAGAAACAAATTCTCGAATACAATTAATCATCATCTGACATCAAATACCGGGCCTCGGCAAAGCTCCATCAAAGGCGTTGTTGTAGAAAAACTACAAGTGCTATCAACTTACACAATCGTATGTTGCTTGCAACCAGCAACAACATGGAACAGGAATTGGTACATGAACCTATACTTCTCTAATCGAAACATGTGGTGATGCATTCGCACCATGAAAGCAGTTTATATAATGTCGTGGCATGGACGTAATATCAATATTATGGCATGAATGTTAATGCCATTGAAATATCAGATGTTTTTTTTAAATGACGCAGATTTTTACTCTTTCAACTAATCGATATGATATCACACGCGACACGCTTGAAGTGATATACTGCTTGTGTTGATGTGCGTATGCCTGTGCATGCGCATGAATATGTTGTGGTTTGTTTGAGTGTTTGGCTAGACGCGATTGATGAAACATGAGACTTATCCCATCATTCCAAACTCAAGAAGTAAATTCTGCACAATGTATGTTGATGCATTCAGGTATGTGCATGATTGCACACACGCAAGCATACGTACGTGCACTTATTTGCACGCACACTTTCAAAGCAAACGTGCATATCTACACACAGACGGCAAATTATTGCCCACTGCAGACAATGGCGGACATACTAAGTCTTTGAAATCAGTGACATCCATAGCCTCATTTTGACAATGCGATGACAAACCATTGTATAATATGAAGTCATTAGACTCGTTTCATCTAAAGAAATGTATTACATCATGCAGAAAATCCTTCGTCGATAATATGTTTATTTACTTGCATACTTAAGCACGTGTGTATGTAGGTATGCACGTTTGCATTGAAAGCGTGCATGCATATGAGAGCACGTGCGTGTGCAAATATATATGCACACGCGCCGGTACGTACATGCTATCATTCGCGAGGGATGACTTATAACCAGAGAAATGTTCAAACAGGCTACAACACACGCGCCGGTACGTACATGCTATCATTCGCGAGGGATGACTTATAACCAGCGAAATGTTCAAACAGGCTACAACACACGCGCCGGTACGTACATGCTATCATTCGCGAGGATTGACTTATAACCAGCGAAATGTTCAAACAGGCTACAACATACGTATGCACACAAAAACGCACACGCACACGCAAGAACACGCAAGCACACTGACACAAATACACACCCACAAACATGCAATCTACCCATATTTGTTAAGTGTGTCACGTATGATGTATCATTCACACGGACAGGTACACGAACACACGGACAGGCACACGCACACACGGACATGCACACGCACACACGCAAATGAAATGTTTAATTGTATAACTTACGCAGACGACATTAGTAGTAGTAGTAGTAGTAGTAGTAGTAGTAGTAGTAGTAGTAGTAGTAGTAGTAGTAGTAGTAGTAGTAGTAGTAGTAGTAGTAGTAGTAGTAGTAGTAGTAGTAGTAGTAGTAGTAGTAGTAGTAGTAGTAGTAGTAGTAGTAGTAGTAGTAGTAGTAGTATTAGAAGCAGTAGTAGTAGTAGTAGTAATAGTAGTAGTAGTATTAGTAGCAGCAGTAGTAGTAGTAGTAGTAATAGTAGTAGTAGTATTAGTAGTAGAAGTAGTAGTAGTAGTAGTAAAATCCTTATATTACGATGACGAAAATGTCACAATTATCGGGTGATTTTCAATGGGCTAATCACATCCACTATTACATAAATATTTGTATAACGAAGATAAAATATACACGTCAAAGCAATATATAAACAAAATAAAACATAAATAACTACCTAAATGAGTCTTGTCGTTAAAATAATAAAAAATAATAATACAAACATTACATTTATATAAATATATATTTTAGTAAAATCCTTATATTTACAATTTTATATATATATATATATATATATATATATATATATCTATAATATATATATATATATATATATATATATATATATATATATATATATATATATATATATATAAACGTATGTTGCCCGAAAATAAAATAAAATATGCATAATACACTAGTTTTACCACATATGAACTATTGTATCATAGGAGTGATATAATATACAAAGTACAAAAGATGTATGTTAGAATGCTTACAATGAGTAGTTACAACTCAGACAACAGATTCGCTTTGCAAAACATAAAATTAAAAAAACATATGCTTACACAACTTTTAATAAAAATTCATGCAAATGTGACTAACATCCTACCATTTTTTATTTCTTTTTATTTTGTTACTCTTTGAAAGAACATAGTTTTTAAGCCAACTTATTTAGTAACTTAAACATATTTGTATTGATAATGTGGCTCATATAGAGCGATCAGTAAGTCTTAGAGGAATCTCCTGACCCTACTACTATTATTTTATCTTAATACACACCAAGTTCATTATAAAATTACAAACTTGCACTACATAATATTGCTTTGTTAACATGGATGCATGACTGTATCTCATGGTCAATAAAAATTACGTCTTCTTCATATCCTTCTTCTTATATCAATTCGTTTCACATGCTATGTCAGAAAGAATAAAAATCTGCGTAATTTTAAAGAATCAAAACTTGTATTTCCATAACATAGATATGACGTCAATGCCATGGCATTGACATGATATTCATGCACCGACATTGCAATGACATCCAAGCCATGAAATTTACATAGCATCCATGCATTGTCATTGATATGACACCCAAGCCATTTCATTGACATCACTTCCATATCAGGACTTTGACACGACATGATATGGCATTACATTGACATCCATGCCATGAAATTACTCGTAATTAGTTTTCATATTTAATATCATGGCATGGATATATATATATATATATATATATATATGTGTGTGTGTGCGTGTGTGTGTGTGTGTGTGTGTGTGTGTGTGTGTGTGTGTGTGTGTGTGTGTGTGTGTGTGTGTGTGTGTGTGTGTGTGTGTGTGTGTGTGTGTGTGTGTGTGTGTGTGTGTGTGTGTGTGTGTGTGTGTGTGTGTGTGTGTGTGTGTGTGTGTGTGTGTGACATTGACATGACATCCATGCCATGATATTAAATATGAAAACTAATTACGAGTAATTTCATGGCATGGATGTTAATGTAATGCCATGTCATGTCAAAGTCAGGCTTCCATGTGGATCCGTTGAAAGCATAAACATCTGCTAAAGAATCAAAACTTGTCTTTCCATAACATAGATATGACGTCAATGTCATTGCATTGGCATGATGTTCATGCAAAGACATTGGACATGACATCTAAGCCATGACATTTATGTGGCATCCAGGTCATGTCATTAACATGACACCCAAGCCATTTCATTGACATCACATCCATATCATGACAATCACATTACATGGCATTATATTGACATGACATCGATGACATGAAATTACTCGTAATTAGTTTTCATATTTAATATCATGGCATGGGTGTCATGTCAATGTCATATATATATATATATATATATATATATATATATATATATATATTTATATATTATATATATATATATACGTATATATACCTATACGTATATATATATATATATATATATATATATATATATATATATATATATATATATATAAATATATATATATATATATATACATATATATATACATATATATATATATATATATATACATATATATATATATATACATATATATATATATATATATATATATATATATATATATATATATATATATATATATATATACATATATATATATATATATATATATATATATATATATATATATATATATATATATATATGAATGCATGAATATATATATACATATATATATATATATATATTATATATTATATATATATATATGTATGCCATGACATTCAAGCCAGGAAATTTACATGGCTTCCATACCATGATATTGACATGACATTCAAGTCGTTTAATTTCATTTGATCCATGCCATGACATTGAAACGACATGACATGACATCCATGCCATGAGATTACACGTAATTAGTTTTCACGGGGCAAAGGGCATCACCACATTTTTCGAATAGAGTAGTACGTCGATGTGTTTTACCCAAATATATCCGATATATATATATATATATATATATATATATATATATATATATATATATATATATATATATATATATATATATATAACACACATACTGTCAGGAAGTAATAGTTGACTGTATTTTTCTTTTTGTAAGCTCTCTAATGAAAACAACAATCGTGGTGATGAAAATTGCCGCATTTATCTTGGTGCTGACGTCATGCGGGCTGCAAGCTACCACAAGTACAGGTGGCCGGTGGCCGAAATCACTATTGCGGCGTAGTCCTGTTGAAAGATGCATCGAAGCCCATATATATCCCTGTCGCTTGCCACGTGGAAGATTTCCCTGGACGCCATCGATTTTCCACAACTTCACCAGCTATGTACACTTTTTCTACGACTTCGAAGAGGCGGAATCTTATCGACCGATTGAGAGTCTCAGTAAGCAAACTGAGACTTGGGTAAGTGTCACGTGAAATACTTATGCTAATAGGCTGTAGAGATATTTTGAAGACACGTTAATTATTGCAAAGTTACTAAAGCCAAATAAAAGTCCTGATATTGGGGCTATGCTCCTGAAAGAGATAACATAAACTAATTATGTACAACTAAAATCAAGAATATCACGACACTGGTTTACTCAGAATGTGCTACACAAGTGGGAGAGTCCGGTCATTTCTTCGATAGTCTTTGGTTTGTTTACCAGCACGACCGATAAGCGCATGCGTAATGAAAATAGGGAAACGTAGACTACGCGTACCGCATTAAGTGAGGCCGGCGTACACAAAACCGCCGCAGTGTCAAGTAAACGTGCTGTTTTGTCAGGAACAGTTTAGTAAACAAATGACAAAATATGCTACATCAGATGAGTATGAGCTTGAACAGTCATATCCTACCAGCAAGTATACGAATAGGTATACACCAATATGTTTTTATTTGACGAGCGAATTTTGCTAGATTTTTGCTTTGGGTTATCTAACAGTATGGCGTAGCCCGAGAAATTAAGATAGTGTATGTTCAACACAGTTATTCTAGTAAGACACTGGCATGATAGTCTTAATTGTAGAGGTAAATGGTTATGATTTATTCTAATGGGTGCATCGATCCAAAACCATGACTATTGTTTCCCTTCAACATAACTATTTAACACATATCTCCTTGGACAAAGTCTTCAACGTAATAACTTAATACATGTCCCCTTGAAAAAGTGTACCTATCTTTTTAAAATATGCCGAACTGTTTTAATGTTCTTCTGGATAACAAATATAGGTGCTTTACATTGAAGGTTTGATACGTAACTGAGTCTTCTTTCATATTCTGAATTTACCCGTGACCCGTTGTATAACACATTTAAATAAAACAGAGTATACTGGTCGGTGTAGCGTTTTTTTGCGTTGTACGTGTATGCGTGTAGGTTTGCCTCGATTGTATATCTGAGTAGCGATTGTATATCTGACTAATAACGTATATAACGTGAGATACAGCGAAATCTTAAAATGAGGCACCCTGGCTGGGAACAACACCTCACAAGTGACTGTATACTAACATTTAAAAGGAAGGTTTTCTTATTGTTAGTTAGTTAGTTTAATGCTATTTTGCTGTAGTGAATCAGGGGTATTGGGTTCTTGTCCGATACCTTTGGTTGGTGAATATTGTTTGTATAATTTATATATATATATATATATATATATATATATATATATATATATATATATATATATATCCGTTTTAATTATCTTTGTTTTACCACAGACAATTGTGATATCATGTCTCGGGCTGGACGCTCACAGTGTTCACATCTTGCGAAACATTGCACCACTGTTGTTTCCCAAACCAGCAGCAACACCTGATGACCCTTTGATTAAGGCAAGTTACACGTTACGATACATTTCTTTCTACTTTTCAATGTGTGTCACGTACTAAACATGTCTAAACGTAAACAACGCCGATAGTAGTTAATTAGAACGTGGACGTGAACATTGGTCCGACAACACATTTTACACCGAAGACATCGTGTTTTTGCATGTTTTTGCATGCGTGCTTGCGTGAGTGCGTGCGTGCACATGCGCGGGTCTATCTGATAATATATATATATATATATATATATATATATATATATATATATATATATATATATATATATATATATATATGTGTGTGTGTGTGTGTGTGAGTGTGTGTGTGTGTGTGTGTGTGTGTGTGTGTGTGTGTGTGTTTGTGTGTGTGTGTGTGTGATAATTTACTTTTTGTTATGTGTCTACGTGAGTGTTTGTGTGTGTTTTTGTGAGATTGCATGAGTACGTGTGTACGTGTGTGAGTTTGTACGATTATGTGCGTTTGAATGGATTGAATGAAAATATTTAATATATCGTGTCTCAAAAGTGCTTCATTAATATATATTGCATGTCTGGAAGGGCAACACGATAATGTATAAAAAAAATGTCATATGATATACAGAAATACAATGTATTGTATTCTAATTGAACCAGAAAACACGCACATGGAGGCATACACATGCATGTATTCACGAACACGCACACACTCGCAGACGCACATACACACAAACACACAACAAAAAAACAGACACACACACACAATCACACACACACACACACACACACACACACACACACACACACACACACACACACACACACACACACACACACACACACACACACACACACACACACACACACACACACACACACACACACACACACACACACACACACACACACACACACACACACACACACACACACACATACAAGCATGAGAGCGACAAGCCAGACTTGTTGACTCGAGTCACAATGATTCTGATCACGCTCGAATTAATTTTTTTCAAGACATGTAACTCGAATTACACATTTTGAAGACATGGAACTTGACTTGGAGTTCAGGTGACTCGAGACTTAACTTGGCTTGAAGGTTAATTTGTTGATAAATTACTTAACTTGCCAACTACATGCCAACTAGTTTGCGACACATTTATGACACATTACAATATATCCACGTCATTGGTAATGTTTGATGTAATGCGAATGTTCCTTGCCTGGAACTTCGGGTTCTAATACAGTAATAACTGTAATAAGACTTGTTTTAGCCTTGTTAAGACCCTCCTTTAAATATTCGTCCTAATTAATATATGTGAGAAACGAGAGTTGCTTTGTGCATACGCATAAATAATTGTTGCTTTTTTGAATTGGAACTGTGCTTTTTTGAATTGGAACATGTCCCTCTTCCAGAGATCGTCAAGTTTTTATTGAACAGAATTATGTTTGGTGCTTCCGCGGTTGATTCCAGTCCTGGAATACGCGTCGCGAGAACGTAAATTGTCTTGTGTCGAGTCTGCTGGATGTCTTGTGTAATTTCTCATTTTCGCCGCGTGTATTTGAAAGTAAATTGTGAAAAAATTGTGTTTGTTTAGGTAATCGATGTCATGTAGTATTATGACGTGTAGTATTAGTAGTAGTATTAGTAATAGCAGCAGCAGCAGCAGCAGCAGCAGCAGCATCAGCAGCAGCAGCAGCAGCAGTAGTCGTGTGTACTAGTTTATGGAAATTGTTCTGATTTCTTGTAATTGTTACATTGTTTTTTTCATTCAGGTGACGCGTATGACATTCAGCGGTGTCAACGTCATATTGTACCAACCTAGTAGACGTCAGAGGGCGCCACGTAGAGGGTTTGTTTACATGTTCGGCGGGGCCTGGTCCTTGTTATCCGCAGGTATTAAACACTTCAGCAACTGATCGTAGCTACAGCGGATGCATGGTGCTGAGCTTCATATATCAACACAAATGATATATGAAAAATCATGTCTTCCCTTATGGTCCCCTAGGGGCGGGGGCTACATCGCATTTCCTGTTCAGCCCTCTCGACGATTCGTCTCCATCCTTCGCGAATTCTGCCATTCTCCGCACTGTCGACTGTTCACCTATGCCAGACTGTCCCTTCATCTTATTTTCGTTCTTTCTCTCCCACTTCTACAAACATATTCTGTGTCCTATGCTCTATTTGTTAACCTCTCCTCACACATTCCCTCTACCTTCTCTGCCCATTGCAGTCTGTTCCCCACTACCTTACTCCTCAGGTGTATCTTCATTCCCATATATTCTCTAATTTCCGCAATATTCCTTTTTCTCGTTTCATTTTACATGTTTTCCTGCATGTAGCTGCTTCGCTTGTTTCTCTGTCAGTGCAAGTATTCCCAACCGATGTGCACAGGCTGGTACCACGCAGGCTTCCGAAACTTTTCCCTTTAGCTGTTTCTTCAGATATATATATCCCATATAATACCTTCAACCCTCCTCCAACATCATCATCAATTGCTATTGTAAATAATGCCTACCCAGCCGGCATACAACGTCGGTATGACGTTGATTATTAGTTGTATATACGTTGCGACGTCGAACAACACAAATGCAACGTTTTCTCAGCGTCTGGTCATCGACGTCACACGGACGTGGAAATTTGATGTCGCCACAACGATGAAATCAAGTCGACAACCAAACCCAACGTCTTCACAACGTCTGGTTATCAACGTTATAAGGACGTGGAAATTTGACATCCATGCAACGTTGTAATCATATCGACAGTTCAACCAACTAGTTTCATCTATAAATAAAACGTTTTTACCACGTCTGGTCATCGACGTGATAACGACGTAGATATATATGACGTTGGCACAACGTTGAAATCACGTCGACAACCCAACCCAACGTTTTCACAACGTCTGGTTATCAACGTTATAAGGACGTGGAAATTTGACATCCATGCAACGTTGTAATCACATCGACAGTTCAACCAACTAGTTTCATCTATAAATACAACGTTTTTACCACGTATGGTCATCGACGTCACAAGGACGTGGACATTTGATGTCGCCACAACGTTGAAATCAAGCCGACAACCAAACCCAACGTCTTCACAACGTCTGGTTATCAACGTTATAAGGACGTGGAAATTTGACATCCATGCAACGTTGTAATCATATCGACAGTTCAACCAACTAGTTTCATCTATAAATACAACGTTTTTACCACGTCTGGTCATCGACGTGATAACGACGTAGATATATATGACGTTGGCACAACGTTGTAATCACGTCGACAACCCAACCCAACGTCTTTGCAACGTCTGGTCATCAACTTTAGAATGACGTGAAAAAATTACGTCCATACAACGTTGCAATCACGTCGACAGCCCAACCAACTAGGTACATACATATAAATATGGCGTTTTACAATGTCTGATCATCAACATTATAACGACGTGGATATATGTGACGTTGGCACAACGTTGAAATAACGTCGGCAACGCAATTATAAGGTCATCGCCATTATAAGGACTTGGACATTTGACGTTCATACAATGTTGCAATTTTTTATTTTTTCAAGTTGCGAATGTTAACTATAACATCTCTATTCTCTAAGACAACACAACACGTGCGGTGTTAGATGCCTTAACTAAAATTACACATAATAAGACCGTTTATATTTGTAATGTTAGGTAATTTAAGGCAGCTTTCACAACACATTTTGGTATTGAGTAAGTCAGCGGCATATCTACCGTATTCCAGCATGCATTGCGCGTGCCGCCATGCTGCCTTGAGTTCGAACGAACGAAATCGATGGAAGCGAAACAATCCACTAATATATGCGAGTAAGTGTCACCATCCGCTTTTATTTGGTGAACTGTTTAGTTCTATCGTTTGTACGGAACACACACGACCATAATGTTGTCTTTGTCGTGATGTATTTTGCATGCTTTCACCGATTTGAATCTGAGCACATTTTCCGATGTATAGTCTATCGCAAAACTCGGTGTCGTCGCATCCCTCTCGTTTTCGATCATACCCTGCACTTGTTCCAGTGAAATGTGGTCATGTAGTGTTGTGTATAAATTGCACACTCTTATTATATAACTATCAAAGTCATTGCCATTGGAATAAAACTGCAGTATTTATAAATTGCATCGGGAATTTACTGGACAATAGAGCAGCCATGGCCCGTGGCCATGTTGACTGACTGGGGCTTTCAAATCCAACTAGCTTTCAACATTGTTACGACGTCGATACCCGACGTTGATACAACGTGGAAACCCGACGTCAATGCAACTTTCAAATCCAACTAGTTTTCAATATTGGTACAACGTGGAAACCCGACGTCGATACATCGTTGAAACTCGACGTAGATACAACTTTCAAATCCAACTAGTTTCCGACATTGCTACAACGTGGTACCTGACGTTGAAACAACGTATTTTCAACGTCATTTTGCCTGCTGGGTACGTTCCAAGTACATCATCTTCAACAACAACAACAATTACTACTACTAAATATTGCTAATTACTATTAGCACTACCAACACCATCAGCAACGCTACAACTAATACTGCAACACTATAATCACATTGCAATTGCTATTACATTGTCACTGACGCTGCTATTGGCATTATCACTAGCATCATGGTTGTCACAACCATGACAACCAGTGTCATTTTCATCGTTGTAGGTATTGCTGACGCTAATATGCGGACATTGGTGAAAGCTTCGAACATCGTCGTTGCTTCCATTGAGTAAGTATTTAATGAAGAGTTACATACCTGATAAAAATAGTCATGAGTGTCAAATTTTATTAGGGTCATTTATATTATGATTGGGTTATAACAAAATTTGCAAAGCATCTGGAGTGTGTATGTGTGTATGTGTGTATGTGTGTGTGTGTGTGTGTGTGTGTGTGTGTGTGTGTGTGTGTGTGTGTGTGTGTGTGCGTGCGTTCATGGGTGCACGCGTGGGGATTTTGTGCGTGTGTATGTTTGTGTGTGTTGTGTGGGTGCGTGCGTCCATCGCACTCATTTACCGACCCCTTGTGGCTGGCTGCTGCAGCCTCGTTATGGAACATCGATAGTTCCTTCTCGTGAACCATCTCCATATCACGTTCTCGACGGTGATATCTCAGATTCTTGCTACCGAAACTATTTTTGCCTCGCCATCTCTCTTTCCCTCTCTCTTTGATTTTGTCTGCTCTCACCAGTGCAGCTTGCTCAAGAACAGCATGGCTTTCATCCCGAGACGCCTCCTATTCTTCCCGAACAAACTCCTGAAGTTCATCAGCACCTACGAGAGCAAACTTCCCGTGTAGCTCAACTATATGGGCCAAATCCATGATTACAAATAATTATCAAACATAAAACAATTACCAAACGGGTAATACATAAATATAAAATACGCCTTTAACAACAAATGAGATTAAATCACAAATTATATCTCAGATTTCCGAGTCACCGTGGTAAATAAAAACACACGTCAATCGCATGGGACTTATATACGCCCAACGCCTAACTGACAAATCCAACAAGTTAGACAATATCATCGCAACCTATCCTAACCTTCCAAGTAATATAGTTTCCACTTACATAAATGTCAGCGATTCATTCATGGCACTTTACAGCTGAAATAAGCAAGCATATCGTCTCTACCTTGTGGAAATCGTAAGCAGACACGCGCTAGTATTTTACTAAGTCAATGCACAGCCAATTTCACAGCTAATACTTTGTTGCCATGCCACTGGTGCCACCTGCGATTCACAGCGTTGAGCGAAGAGGTTCTATGATATTCCCCTCGGAAGAGTATTGTATTAACGCAGGCGTGCTTTTGCGTATAATATTGAGACAAAGTTGGATCGAATTCGTACACAATAATTATTCTTCCTGTTCATTTTAATTCCCAAACATTACGTAACCCGCCTGGGTCATGGGTGCGCTGCTCCAATGAACGCTGCAAACGTCGCCTCCAGTGTTGGCGAGTGTGTACTAGCGCCTGGGTTCTGCAAAGATGTTTCCTGTCCATTCCTCATAATTTTCTGTCCATCTCTTCCTCTGTCTGGTCTTATTTTCTCCTAAATGTTCCCTGAAGGACTGTCTTAGAGAGCCAGCTTGATCATGTAACCAAGCATTACATACGGGCAATTTTAAGGTTTTGATTTGAGGCGATCATGCGGGACAAGTTTATTTAATTTACCATTTTATTTACGAGTTCTTCGTGCTTCCAAATTATACACATGGACTTAATTTTCAACAATTCTCACGAACATCCAACCGTTTTGCACCCACCAACACTTTGTGCCATGCTTTGCGGACCGTATGAAATGCGCGTGCTCTTGGAGTGGCTCGTGAGCGCTCTTAGTTGGTTGACAGAAGGTTGACAGTCTAAGAGTGCGCATTTCGAGAAGTTGACTAATCAGTCAATAACTATTATAATTATTAACCTTCCAAACTAATTTTTAAATAAGCATAAATAAATGTTCTTCGCATCTTTTAAATTGTGTGAGTTTTTGTTATATTGTTTCATTGTTGTGCGCAGTTGAACGCTAGGTGCGCCATCTTGTCCGCATTCCCCCATTATATATATATATATATATATATATATATATATATATATATATATATATATATATATATATATATATATATATATATATATATATATATATATATATATATATATATGCGTGTGTGTGTCATATATGTTTTCAGTTACCGCAAAGCCCCTGAGCATATTTACCCCGCCGGGCTCAATGACGCCCTTAAAGCAACGAAGTATTTCATGAGAAATGCACGCAAGTTTGGGGTGGATGCAACTCGGATTGCCATCGGAGGTAATATTCTTCCACTGTCAGTATGTGACGGTCCTCAACATGATATTTCACATTGTGGCGTAGACATGCGACTATGATTTGATTTGTATAAGTTAAGGCCCTACCGCGGTTCAGCATTCATCCCTTTCCACACAGTGATTAAATTTCGTCACAAATGAAACAGCAGTTGCTTTCTTTTAAAACTGCTATTTTGTTATATTTCTGGAAATTATTCATCCAGACATATGAAACATATTCCATACATGATCTTGATATATTTTTGTACCTTGTTTGTTCAGGTATAAGTACCCTTTTTTCAGAAGAACAAACCGTTTTCCTGCATTTGCAATATTGTCTGTTATTATTAGTCGCGAACATGTGTGATGATTATCATGCGTACATTGCAGTCATGATAAGTTGAGGCGATCTAAGTTGCCAACATCGAATCATGTTTGCATTTTCTAGCCACCGGAACATTGATTTTTCAAAACAAAGCTGATGTACGGTAGATTATTGCTGCCACGAAGAGAAAACATAAGCACATTTCGACATAGCTAAGTCGACATTTTTACTTACTGGGTCGGCAACCTGCGGTCCGCGGGCCACCGGCCCGACAAAGTATTACATGTGGACCGCGGACTGACACGAGATTGCCCCCCCGCCCCAGATGTGGGAATATAAAATAAGTAGTCTATCATCCTTTAAATAATCTGTATAGCTGAAAACTGTATAACCTTGAAAATCATGTAAAAAAACTGTAATTTAATAATTATTATATAATCCTGGTAGATATATAGATGTTATCAAAACAGGAGCTGTTAAATTGTGTACTTTGGGCTACATCATGCTTAACATACCCGGATATATGCATATTTATAGTTTACCCTACCCTCTGGTAATATGTTTCTACAAGGAGGAGGCGAATCGTGTAAAATGCTATCGACCGTGAACAAAACGTAAATACAATCCATGGTTATAATATAATTCCCATATTATACAATAGCGATTTGGTTACAAAAAAACACCACCGTTTTTAAACGTAGTTTGTGTTGCTGTTATGTAATTTAGAATCAGTTGTTTTGGAGACGTTGCATTAACTTTAATTTACGTATTTTTTGTGGACCTGCCGATTCAATCATAGTAACGTCTAGCGGCACCCTTGGTTTACGTACCTTGGGATAATCGTTGAAAAGACGCATGATGTTGCGAACAATTACACGTAAATGTTTGCATAGCGTTGTGGACAATATATAATAACTACAAAGGGTAATTAAATTGTTTATTGAACGGGTAATAGGATGAGTGAATCGGCATGTCCATGTATTCAATACCGATTGTTTTTTAATATAAAATTATTGAAAATCACCGCATATTTTCCGGCGAAACTGATCGGGTTTCGTTTGATGTAGTTATATTTCGTAGGTAGACAGACGATGATACTCAAACCGGGAGTAAGCTGATAACGAAGTGTCGATGAATATTAGCCGATGTTCTTTGATGTAGGCATATTTCGCAATCTGATAGATGAAGACATTCGATTGGAATCCGAATGCGTCATGCCGACGATTAACCAATGAACAAAGTGTACGGATTTATTGGAAATTAAATGTAGGCATAATGGATGTCAAACATATATGTTTTTAACAAGATTTAACAAGACGGTCAACCAAGGCAACCACCAAGATGAAACGTGGACAAGGAAACCATTTTCATGTCGAGAATTAATCAAGTCTTCGTCTATGTTTAACCCGCCTTTCTGGGATATTTGTCATTTATGTTTTAAAACATGTTAACGCTGCTAGCATTTACACAATCTGTTTATAATAATAAATAAATAATAAATAAATTGTTTATGTTTTATGTTTATGTTTTAAATTAATTAAATTAATTATTTTATTTTATTAATTAATTAATTTATTTATTATTTTATTAATTTATTTATTATTTATTCATTTATTTATTTTATTTTATTAAATTTATTATTTTATTTTATTTATGTTTCAAAACATTTTAACGCTGCTAACATTTGTTTCATTCCTGTAATGTCCTCTGCGAGAATGAGTATTTTTTTACATATAATCTACACTACACTACAATACACGACACTACGTTAAGCTACCATACGCTACGCAAAGCCACTATACGCCACACAACACTCTAATGTCGTTGCTATTCTTATCTACAGAAGATCAACAAACGAGATGGTCCCCATCAAATAGTATAGATAAACATATGTATCATGCTTTCATGCGCTATGGATCCTACATATACTGGCATTCACATTTATTGAGACCCAGCCACTATTATTATTATTGGCACAACATATGTGTTTTAGTAATCAGATATGGTCATATTCATGTAAAGTATTAATTTTACAAAAAAACAAATAGTTGTACAAAGAGGGTACGGTCTCAACACCCCTGGCACTATATTTGTATGTCATGAACCCGGAAGTAAAATGGTGATCCGTCCCCAGGTTCCGACACTCGATCAGGGTATGACGGCTGCACGACATTTAACCAATGAGTTATTGCATACGTATAAGTATTGTTTTATTATTCATACGGAATGTCGTGTAAACAGTTTGGATTTCAAACGTGTCTGACGTCGATATCCAGGAGACAGTTCCGGGGCCAACTTCGCCGCTGCGATCACGCTGAAGCTGCGAGCGGTGAACTGGCGTCCTCGACTCAAGCTGCAGGTGCTGATCTACCCGCCGCTACAGACCATCGACTTCATGACTCCGTCGTACCAGGAGGTCACGTGCGATAGCGGCTTGACTCAGGCGTTTATGCGTAACTTCTGGTCAGTACATTCAAGCATTGAAGGCGTGATTATGTCATCCTTTGTTATGCATATTAACAACTCCCCCCGGACTTGATAACTTGGTGACTGTAATGATAACAACATTTCCAACATTTAACGATACACACCATTATCACATAAATACGCCTTGGCAAGTGGTGCTGCCAGTTAATATCTTGATGGTTTCTAGGAATAACTCCAAAAATTGCGACATAATACTTGCAATCATAGGAGTAAAAAGAGAAAATGAGTACACAATTGTTTACAAACGCATGGCTAGCTCAGCAAACATCAGCAAATTAAAAACACAATTACAAACTTCAAACTGGGAGAAGGTATAAAAGGATCAAAATCCCTGCACTTCATTTGATACCTTTCTGGAAATACTAACCACACAAATGAATGAATGCTTACCGTGGAAACCAATTAAGGTGAAAACCTGCAAAAGCGAATGGTTCACGAAAGGCATATTAATAACCTGAAGGAAAAAAAATCACCTGTTCAAAATTTTAAGTGCAGCCCTTCTACCGAAAGTGAGATTATCTACAAAAATTACAAAAACAAACTGACTCATGTAATCAGACAGTCAAAGAAAACATTATTTTAAAGACAAATTTTATTTATATAAAACATTATTGCAGGTTAACATGGAGCACCATCAATGAAGTTATAAAGTCCAAAGACTAAATGGTAAATTTATTACATTAGACCCACTGTACAGACAAAAGGGAAATAGTGGACAATTTCAATAATTATTCTACCAACATAGGTCATCGGCTATAAACAGGAAATGACCCAACACAATTTATTTAAAAAAAATGCATTACGCTTTTTCTGTACACCTACATATCCTGAGGAAATAATTAACATAGTAAAAAAAGCAAATTCAAAGAAATCAAGTGGATTAGACAATGTTGATCCATACATAATGAAACAAGTTATACCACAAATTGCAAATCAACTTGCTCACATTTTCAATAATTCACTTACGTGCATTGAGCCCAGCAAATTAAAAATAAAAATGTGTATAAAGATGAAAACACTGAACTATTATCAAATTATAGACCTATTTCTATCCTTCCATGCCTCTAAAAAATACTAGAACGCCTAATGTACAATATGCTTTACAACTGTTTTAACAGAACGCAACATAATATAAAAAACAATACGGATTTAGGAAAATATATTCTACGTATATGGTACTGATTGATTTGGTTGATAAAATATCAAGTAACATGGACCATATAACATATCATATAGGTGTTTTTCTTGATTTCTCCAAGGCTTTCGATACAATAGCATTTTAATAAATAAACTTCAATTCTACGGTATAAGAGGCACTGCTTGCAACTGGTTTAATAGCTATCTTAATAACACAAGACAAGATGGTATGTATCGTATAACAAAGCAGACTCAAAACATACGACAATTACATGTGGAGTTCCACAAGGATCTATATTAGGTCCATTACTCTTTATTTTATAAATAAATAATATTGAAAATGTATCAGATATTCTAAATCCTATACTGTTTGCAGATGACACAAGTCTAGTTCATGCTCATACATACTTCAACACTCTCATCGAAGAGGTAAA
The DNA here is from genome assembly GCA_033239005.1 of Lamellibrachia satsuma. Lineage (NCBI taxonomy): Eukaryota > Metazoa > Annelida > Polychaeta > Sabellida > Siboglinidae > Lamellibrachia > Lamellibrachia satsuma. The sequence goes on from BSQZ01000003.1 coordinate 3,545,481, forward strand.
CATAGAAATAACAAAAATCTCAACATGGTTCCATAAAAACAAACTTTCCTTAAACACCAAAAAGTCAAATGTTATTATATTCACACCAAAAGGAAAAAATACAATAACAACAGTGCCTTAATACAAGTAGATGGAAACAAAATAAAGCATGTCAAATTCACCAAATTCCTAGGAATATTTATAACACATATTGATAACCAAATCAAAATAAGTTGCACGGAATGTGGGAATGCTTACCAAATTAAAACTTGTTCTCCCTATATATATAATATTTATTATTATTATTATATATATATATATATATATATATATATATATATATATATATATATATATATATATATATATATATATATATATATATATATATATAATGAGAACTATTTATTGTTCATTGATCTTATCACATTTACAATATTGCACTCTATTATGGGAAAATTAATATTGTACAAACTTAAACAAACTAAGAATACTACAGTAGAAAGCTATTAGGATAATCACAAATTCTCATTACATCGCACACACTGATCTTCTATTCTCAAAGTTAAAACTATTAAAATAGGATGATCTCTATAAACATCAACTAGGTAATGTTAATGTATAAAGCAGCAAATAACAAACTCCCACATACGATGTCATTAATGCTTACGAGAATACAACATATCCACAAACATAATCTAAGAAACCAAAATAGCTACTATCATCCAAAACGTAAGAACAAACAGCAGGAGATGTACAATAAATTATTCAGGACCAGTATTCTAGTGTGCATTACCTAGTAAATTAAATCAGCTTGTGTCTATTAACCAATTTAAAAATAAACTGAAAGAACTGTTACTCACTAAATGTCAATGACGTTACAGTAAACACTGCAAATAAGAAACTTTCATAAATAAGCATGCATTACTTAATATATTCATGCTCACATTTAATGAATAAATATGTAGTTAGAGTATTATTTGTTCATATAATTCAAAGTACAAATTATATGCTGATATTTAAGCAACCTTTTTAGACTCAATTTGTATTTGTATAACATATACTCTACATGTACCTTTATTTTAACATGGCAGAGAAAACATGTATTGATGCTCGTGTAGTATTTAATATATTCATGGTTCCTGCATTAATTAATGTGTTCATGTTCATATTGTAATGTGTTCATGTGCAATAATTAGTTAGGTTATTAGTATAGTATTAGTATTGTATGTTCATATTTAAGCTATTTTTTTTATTTTTTTACATTTCACTTGCAATAATGTTGCTTAGTATATGTTTTGGCTTAAACCTAAGGAAACAAAATATGTTGATATATTTCTGGGTGGTCCTCGTAATTTCTAGAGGATCGTTTCCAGAGGATCTCCTTGGTTGCTCCGCTATTTGTATAATCTGTGACTAAAATCATATTGTAAGTATGTTAAAATGTACGTGTAGCCGAAATAAAGTTACTCATTCATAATAACGTCTAGCGGCGCCTTGTCCTTGTGTTACGTAACTTGGAACAATCGTTAAAATTCATTGTGTACAGCGCTTTTGAGCTGGCTTTTATGTATGGAAAGAGCGCTTTATAAGTTTGGTATATAATAATAATAATAATAATAATAAAAAGACGCATGATGCTGCGAACAGTTACACGTAAATATTTGCATAGCTTTGTGGACAATTATATATAATAACTACAAAGGGTAAATCAATTGTTTGTAGAAAGGGTAATAGGGGGTCGCATATGAAATCCTGCGCCCAAGATGCAAAGCGAGGAATAGCACAACGTATATATAAACACGCGCTTATTGGATTATAGTATGATTGCAGCTCTCTTTAAGAGCTCTGGAGCAGACTTGAATTGTTTCAATGATGCAATGTTTTGGTTTCCACAATTTGGTTTCTTCTGCAGCATTCCGCCCGGCACTCTTTTCCTCTGCTGCAGAGTTCCCATCTGAATTGAGTTAGCATGTCGCAATTCCGGATCGTTGATATCGATATATGTAGTGTGTGAATAGTTTAAGTAACATCCGCAGTCGATTTAATGCAAAAAAAATGCGTATTTTGTTTCCGAAATAAATGACTTTAATAATTAGATCTAGTACGGTGCAAAATAGTTGATATCCAAAATGGTAAGGACAGTGAGGCTCAATGCCTATCGTAGGCGTGGGTTTTATCCTCTCACCAATCACATGAAAAAGTCACGAAATTTCACAAAATGTAAAATTCATGAGTTTTCAACGTTTCCATTTTCACTACAATTAATGTTTGATCAAACATTAAGTGATTTAATAGTGTGCCTGGTGATTTCACAAAAACACTGCATACAAAAATAAAAAATCGAACTAGCGTGTTCCAGTGGATACTAGATAGGTTTCAGTTTATTTGAAATGAGACAAGCGAAAACAATCGAATAGAAGAGGGACTTTTAAAGTGTACTTCTGCTTCGTTGTTTCACCGACTCTGCTCGTTTTGTGTATTTCCATGCACGTGGTTGTGGCACAACAGTAGATCATTGCCGATCGAATGCAAATAAACAACGCAATTAAACAATGAATCAATATATACATAATTTAGTTGTAACTCTGCATATTTGTGGTTATTTTACTGATGTACTTGTTTGGTGGACGATGTTTTCCATTTAAATAATGACTATACTGCAGTATTTCTTCCAGCACTGTGACAACAACGTTAATCTCCCTCTGCTTGCAGGTTGGGGTACGCCTTCGGGAATATAACCGGTCTTCCCCTCATCGACTTCTCCCGCAACTGCCACACGACGGCAGCCGCGAAGGCTCGCTACGGCCGACTCGTGCCTTGGTCGGCGCTCCCTAATACCCCTCACAAGGCGGCCCAGAGGCGGACGTCCCTGGCGTGCCGTCGAGGTAACGCAGCCCTCTGGAACAAAGTCAAATCGGTTTTCACTGATCAGTACTTCGCTCCCCTCATGGCACGACACCTCAGGAGGCTACCGGAAGCGTTCATCTTGAACGTGAATCAAGATGTACTGAGGAGCGATGGGATCATATACGGACGCCGTTTGAAGTCGGCTGAGGTGAGGGTAACCACAGCGATGTACAACGGCCCGCATCATATATTCCCCAAATCGTCAACAGCCACTACGAAGAAGATGTTGCGAGATATCGCGGAGTTCCTCAATCGCCGTCTTTAGATAAGGGCGTGACGTCCATCTAACGACGTGATATTTCGCACTCATGTTATAATTTCTATATTATAGCATACGTCAATGTACATTGAAATGTAGAATATATATTGGAAATTCATAAACGAGTGCGACAAAAACCCCAGTGTTCTGTCTTGAATCACTGTTACTTACTTGTCAGGCTGTGCTTTAGGGAGACATACATACTGCAATATGTGTATATGTTTCATTCTGACAGTAAACAAAGCGACAACAAGCGAAAGAGCGAGGCGCTCCACTGTACATACTAACATACTTGCCTGCATGCATACATACATACATACACCAATACATGCTTGCGTTTGTGCGTTTGTGTGTATGTGCATGTGTGCAAGTGTGCGTGCGAGCGTGTATGTGTGCGTGTGATCGTACGTACGTGCATCAAACCATGCAATATATATATATATATATATATATATATATATATATATATATATATATATATATATATATATATATATATATATTCATACATATATACGTACATATGTATATGTACAAATATGCACATATTCCAGGGTAAGGCGACTCGAAATAAATTGCCACCATGGGGCAACACTATGTATATCTTCAATAAAAATAATAAAAATTAAAACAAAACATTTCACAATATTTTACTTTATGCTATTTGTTTGTAAAAAATAATATATTGGGATCGCTTTAATTTTTTTATTTACTTACAGAACAAAGTTATATTTTTGGTTTCGCCAAAGTATGTCGTTCTAAGGTAAAGTTCAAAAGGTTCATGAAAAAAAAAGTCTTTAGGCGACACAGAGAATATGTTGCCCAAAGGTCAATGTAAGTGTGCGCATGTGTGTGTGCGTGTGTGTGTGTGCGTGTTTGCGTGCGTGCGTGTGTATATTTATATATATATATATATATATATATATATATATATATATATATATATATATATATATATATATATATATATATATATATATATATATATATATATATATATATATATATATATATACATAAATGCAAAATATATATATATATATATATATATATATATATATATATATATATATATATATATATATATATATATATATATATATATATATATATATATATATATATATATATATATAAATATATATATATATATATATATATATATATATATATATATATATATATATATATATATATATATATATATATATATATATATATCAATTATATATATATATATATATATAACATATTGCGTAATAGTGCTATTGTTCATGTGTCGATGGGCTAATCAGCTACATAGTTTGCAATATATAACCCAAAACAACAACCCTATACGACTGATATATCACGGACTATTTCAGCACCCTGTTTATTCATACCAGATTGCGTCAAATAATTAAACTATGCAGCTTGAATAACCAATCACAATCTAGTTTACACAAGATTCATTACAGGTAGGCACCAAGGGACATACAGAAAAAACAACAAATGTTTATTTGTGTAAATGTCGATATATATGATTTGAGCAACATAATCATATATAGTACACACTATAAATAAAGTAAACATTGACATGCCGGCAAAATTGACAGAATGGACATCATGCGCGCATATCTAAGACATTCATAATAATACATAACGGAACAATTTACACGGCCAAATAACAACAGACATGCACACTCTGTAGCTACGGTCGAGTAGCTATTGTAAGAGCCACAAAATGCATAAGCATTATTCAACTCAAATTTACTTCGTACACTTAATGTGTAGAAAAAGTGCGGTTGGGCACAATGCCTGATCAAGGGACATAACGCACACTGCATGTCTAGCTACACGGCTCGAATGTAAACAATGTTCACATTCGATTACAATACTGTTGCAGTTAACGACATACACGCAATAGTTTGTATGCCACAACACCGGGTAGTTAATAATAAAGACACTACATCAAACGCACTTGTTGACTTTCAAGTAAGGGGCTGATTAATTAGTAATTCCAGTCACGGTTCTTAAGAATATTATAAAAGCAACTATGACTAAGATATGCACCCATAAACTAATATATTTATGTGTACCGAAAGTAGCATCACATTGATAACTAATAACTCAATGAGAGGAATGAATATATAATGCCCACGGTTTGGGCTTTTCCCCAATATTGAGGATATCCACTAAAATGGCTATACCTTTAATGATATTGAACATAAAGAACTACCTATATAAGAGAATGCCAAATGATTTTCACATGAGCTGGTTTCCATTAAAAAAATTGGCGATATACCTCACGCTAATTTCTCTCTCTATCTATGTATATCCCTACCTCTCCTTCCTCTCCCTGTCTTTCTCTGTCTCTCTCTCTCCCTGCCTCTCTCTCTGTCCCTCTATTTCTCTCCTTGTTTCTTTCGGTCTCCCTTTGCCTCTCCCTCTTTCTCTTTGTGTATCTCCCTATATATCCCTGTCTCTCCCTGTTTTTTCCCTATTCTCTTCCTGTAACTCCATGTATCTATGTGTCTCTCCATGTCTCTCCCTAACTTTCACTTTCTGTCCCCGTGTCTCTCCCTATCTATTCCATTATCTCTGTGTCTCTCCATGTCTCTTCATGGTTTTCCTTGTCTCTCCCCTTATCTCCATGTCTCTCCATGCCTCTCACTTTCTCTTTATGTCTCTCTGCATATCTCCCTTTCTATATATGTCTCTCTATAAGTCTCCAATTCTCTCCATACATATGTCCATGTCTCTCTCTTTCTCTCTAAATCTCTCCCTGTCTATATCTCTCCCTGTCTATGTATGTGTCTCCTTGTTTCTCCATGTCTCTCCCTACTTCTTTCTGTCTCTCCATATCTCTCCCTGCCTTTCAGTGCCTCTCTAATTATCTTTGCATACACAGCCACGTTTTCTTGAATAGCTGATATTGCTTACTCTGTGATTTTTGTTCTTAGTTTCGTCACAGTGCAGTCGAGCTTTATTTCGGAAATGAACTTAACAAATTCTACCTTACCTGTTGACAAATATTTGTTTACATTGTTACATTGTTATGACATTATATATAGCATCATATCATACAACAACAAAAATATTTTATTTAAGAACAAATATAGTAATCTACATACCAGTTGTTATTGGCGTAAACTATTAAAGTGTACTTCAGATGTGGTAGTCGCATAAATCTTACAATAAATAACGCACCATCGTGTCCTAGAGCCAGCTGCCAGATAATGCAATAGAACCAAATTGTAAATTGGCAATGATAATCACAGGTTTATTCAGCAATATTAGTTTCTTGCACTCGATGTAATTATGAACAATATAATATTCGATAAATGATTGTGATCTACATACTAGGCGGTCTTATTCTTCTGTAAGCGTGATCCACGCGACGAAGGCTTATCTTATGCTTGTTATTTGATGCAGTGAATTGTCAGTAAAAGCGTGGATTATTCATCAGAATAAGTATATTCATCAGAATAAGTATGTATATATATATATATATATAAATATATATATATATATATATATATATATATATATATATACTGTTACTTACTTGTCAGGCTGTGCTTTAGGGAGACATACATACTGCAATATGTGTATATGTTTCATTCTGACAGTAAACAAAGCGACAACAAGCGAAAGAGCGAGGCGCTCCACTGTACATGCTAACATACTTGCCTGCATGCATACATATATACATACACCAATACATGCATGCGTTTGTGCGTTTGTGTGCATGTGCATGTGTGCGTGCGAGCGTGTATGTGTGCGTGTGATCGTATGTACGTGCATCAAACCATGCAATATATATATATATATATATATATATATATATATATACATATTCATACATATATATGTACATATGTATATGTACAAATATGCACATATTCCAGGGTAGGGCGACTCGAAATAAATTGCCACCATTGGGCAACACTATGTATATCTTCATTAAAAATAATAAAAAATAAAACAAAACATTTCACAATATTTTACTTTATGCTATTTGTTTGTCCAAAATAATATATTGGGATCGCTTTATTTTTTTTTATTGTATATATATATATATATATATATATATGTATATATATATATATATATATATATATATATATATATATATATATATATATATATGTATATATATATATATATATATATATATATATATATATGTATATATATATATATATATATATATATATATATATATATATATATATATATATATCTATATATATATATATATATATATATATATATATATATATATATATATATATATATATATATATATATATATATATATATATATATATATATATATATATATATATATATATATATATATATATATATATATATATATATATATATATATATATATATATATATATATATATACACAGTTAGAATACAAAGTTGTGTACTGGAGTTGTAGTGACTATGGAGTATAGCTATGTACTGGGCATACAGTGACTCTTCTGTATTCTAGATGTGTGCTGAGAGTGTAGTGACTATGAGTTCTAACTCTGTATAGCGTTCTAATTCTCAAACTCAGTCCCCCTTCTGAATATTGCAGATTGAAAAACAGCGATTCAATAATGTTATGACACCGTGCGTGTATAGGACCTACAATAATAACCGTCGTAATATGTTTACAAACATTTATTTATGAAAAATATTTGTATTTTCCAACAACATCATGGTGTCGTAGTGATGATTGTATTCTACGAAGTTGTGAATTTACAAGTTGTCGTATTTTGTTGCAGCACCGCGCGATGAACAGATTACACAAGCTGAAACAATTAGTTAGTTCCGTGATAGTTCACCGCGCGATGAACGGTTACACAAATTAAAACAATGGTAGTTCCGTGATAGTTCACCGCGCGATGAACGGTTACACAAATTAAAACAATGGTAGTGCAGTGATAGTTCACCGCAGTGTGATGTATCACACAACGGTGGTCGTATTTAGCATGCGAGCGACATTTAAAAAATAAGCATGCGGGCTTTGACCCCCCCCCGTGCGTTTTGTAGGAATAGGAACGGTGAACGGCTCTAAATTAAGACACTGCACACGACAGTGCTGCCATCTGGTGGGTAGTACGCTAACTATGCATTTCCAAAAGAAAACGGAGTTCCGCGTGGGGAGATGCGAGAGGTAGCACACACTCCGCGTATCATGTAGAGATGAGAGAGGTAGCACACACTCTGTGTATCGTGTAGAGATGAGAGAGGTAGCACACACTCTGTGTATCGTGTAGAGATGAGAGAGGTAGCACACACTCTGTGTATCGTGTAGAGATGAGAGAGGTAGCACACACTCTGTGTATCGTGTAGAGATGAGAGAGGTAGCACACACTCTGTGTATCGTGTAGAGAGGAGAGAGGTAGCACACACTATGTGTATCGTGTAGAGATGAGAGAGGTAGCACACACTATGTGTATCGTGTAGAGATGAGAGAGGTAGCACACACTCCGCGTATCATGTAGAGATGAGAGAGGTAGCACACACTCTGTGTATCGTGTAGAGATGAGAGAGGTAGCACACACTCTGTGTATCGTGTACGCCGTGTGGCGGATATTGTCACTGCTCATTTCAATATTCATATTTCATACAATAGAGAACGTATGTTACTGTTGTGTTACACTCACGCACATGGCGAGGAATGTCCTGAGCGGCAAGAACAAATTATGGAACGATGTCTCGTGTCCCCACTTCACCGCCCACTGAAGGAGATCGAGCGCATCCATCAAATGTGATTCGTTATATTTATCATCTCCTCGTGAAGTCGATCGATGATGTTTGAGAAATGAAATGTACACATGCCTATACATCTGATGACTGGTGTGAATGAACTGGGCTTTTGATGATATGCTCAGAGTTCGTTTGATCCACAATGTATAACTATATGTAAAAAAGTACCGCCCCAATAAAGCCGCTGGACAACTGAATTGTCATCACTTTCATATCACAAATATTTAATTAGTAAATAATGACAACCCAGACGATGCAAAAGAAATCCTTACTTTTATTAGTTCAAGTTCAAGAGCAAAGGAGTTGGAAGTGGGGGAGACAGGAGCGAAGGAGACAGGAGGGAAGGGGTCAGGACAGAATGTGATGGAAGGGATCGAACGGAAGAGTTATTCTGCAGCAGTGATAGAGGGGGTGAGGAAGAGAGCGAGGGTATTTGTGGGGGATTCGATAGTTAGGAAGACCGACAGAGTCTTAAACAAGGGAGATGATGTGGTGGTCTGCTTGCCTGGAGCCAAAATAGAGGCGATAACTGAGAGGGTAAAAAACATCGTAGGTTCGGGTAAGGGTGGATCTGTTTTAGTACACGTAGGGACAAATAACGTAGAGAGGGAGGGTACAACTGCCATAGTTAGGAACATAGTTGGTCGGAACAATAAAGCAGACTCGGGTTGAGCAGGTAATACTGTCAAGGATTTTACCTGTAATGGGCAGGAGGGGTCACATATATCGAAATTGTCGGGGGATGGCAATTAACATGTTAGTCCAGAAGCTATGTAGGGAAGAGGAAGTTGGATTTGTGGATTTATGGGGACGTTTTGTTGGGAGGGCTGATATGTACATGAAGGATGGGCTTCATCTAAGTGAAAAGGGGCAGTATTCGCGCACAAACTTTCAGCAGCAGTAGATAGTGACATGGGTACAATGACAAATATTTTTGGAAGTAAACATTGTTTAAACTAGAAGTGCAGGGGGGTTACCTAGAGGTGTCTCAAGCAGAACAAGAGGACACTAGCACAGATAAACCAATATTAAGTCATCCGAAAAACATATCTGAAAAAGGTTATAGATGCGTATGTTTAAATGCAAGGAGCATAGTAAATAAGAAAAACGAATTAAACATTATGGTAGAAGATACTGACCCTCACATAATTGGTATAACTGAATCATGGGCCAACATAAATATAACAGATGCTGAATTAGGACTGACAGGATACGTAATGTTTAGGAAAGATCGAGTAGGAAGAAGGGGCGGGGGAGTTATTTTATATGTTAAAGAATCTATTCAGGCTTATGAAATAAAACTAGAAAGGGAAGCAGATTGCGATGAAGCTGTTTGCTGCAAAATTATTTCAGGAAATTAAAAATTAACTATTGGATTAGTTTACCGAAATCCAAACATAAACGAAGAGGACAACACAAAAATAAAAAAACCGCTATAAAGGAAGTTAGTAAAGGGGAATGTATCATAATGGGAGATTTTATCCATGGACACATACAATGGAATTCTCTAGAGAGCACAGGGATTGAGGACCAACAATTTCTATTTTTAATCCAAGATAGCTTTCTTACTCAGCACGTGCTAGAACCAACGAGGGGAGAAAATGTATTAGATATAGTTTTGTCATCACAAAAAGAATTAGTGGACAATGTAAAAATAGTTGAACCATTGGGTAACAGTGATCATAATCAAATACATTTTGACATCAATGTAAAATCAGAAAGTAAAAATAAGAAAACCTACAAGAGAAACTTCCACAAAGGTAACTACAAAGATATGAGAAAATACTTCGCAAATCTAGATTGGAATAGCATGCTGATGAATAAGACCGCAATTGAATGTTGGAATATTCTAAAATATGAAATTGAGAGTATCATCGATAAATTTGTTCCCTTCCAAAAACAAGGAAAACCGGGTAGAAAGAAACATTTGTCAAAAGTGGCTATTAGAAAAATAGTGTTAAAACAAACTATGTGGAGGATTTATAGGCGTACCAGAAAGGAATAAGACTATGCAAATTACAAAGAGGCACTTAATGCAGCTACAACTGAAATCATACATTCTAAAAGAAGCTATGAGCAAAAACTAGCATGTAACATAACAAATGACAGCAAGAGTTTTTATGCATATGTCAGGAGTAAACAAAACGTAAAAGCAAGGTTGGACCTCTAGAAGACAGTGCTGGAAATATAATATCACAGGGTTTTTTAATGGCGGAAGACATAAATGTTTACTTCAGTTCAGTGTTTACCAAAGAAGATATTAGTTAATTACCAGTTGCTGATGCTAAATTTCAGGAGGCTAAATCTGACTATTTAGGTCCATTAGATGTAACTCAAGAATTGGTAGCTAAGAAAATAAAGGCAATGAAGGATAACAAATCACCGGGAGTGGATGGGATTCCTCCAAAATTACTAATGGAAACAGTACAACAAATCAGTATACCACTTGCAAGAGTATTCAACTTGTCATTAAAAGAGGGAGTTGTTCCGTTTGAATGGAAAGAAGCCAACATCATACCATTATTTAAAAAGGGTTCGAGAAATAAGTCAGAGAATTACAGACCAGTGAGTTTAACGTCAGTGATTTGTAAATTATTAGAAAGTTTAATTAAAGACCATATGGTAGACTTCCTCGTTAAGCATAAATTATTAAATTCATCTCAACATGGATTCATTAAAGTGAGGTCATGCTTAACAAATATGTTATATTTTTTGGAAGAAATCACTAAGTGGATAGATGTGGGATCGCCATTAGATATTATCTACTTAGATTTTCAGAAAGCTTTTGACAAAGTGCCACATCAAAGATTACTACTTAAATTAAAAGTCCATGATATCGGGGATAGCATAACCGACTGGATATAACAATGGCTGACTGACAGAAGACAACGAGTTGTAGTAGATGGGGAAGTTTCAAATTGGAAATCGGTTTTGAGTGGGGTACCTCAAGGATCAATATTAGGACCTATATTATTCTTAATATATATCAATGATTTGCACGACAGTATAACAAGTAACGTACTGAAATTTGCGGATGACACAAAACTGTTTAGAAAGGTTAATACTGATGGTGATAAACAACATTTACAAAACGATCTAGACAGATTAGTGAAATGGTCTGAGAAATGGCTGATGCTGTTAAATTTTGGGAAATGTAAATGCCTACATACAGGACATGGGAACTTGAATGTAAACTATAAAATGGGAGATACTGTTCTGGGTACTACTGTAAAAGAAAAGGACTTAGGAGTTACAATAAGCGCTGATATGAAAGTTTCAGAGCAGTGTGGTATTGCAGCTTCAAAGGGTAATAAAATTATTGGATTGATTAGAAAAAAACATAACATACAAGGGAAAAAAGTTAATTATACCTCTTTATAAAGCAATAGTTATACCTCATTTAGAATACTGTATACAAGCATGGAGACCATATCGTAAGAAGGATATAGATACGCTTGAACGCATACAAAGGAGAGCAACTAAAATGATTCCAGAACTGAGAGACCTTAGTTATGAAGAACACCTGAAAGAATGTGGTTTAACAAATCTAGAGACAAGGAGGTTAAGAGAAGATCAGATTGAAGTTTTTACGATATTGAATGGGTATGAAAATATTGATAGAAATATGTTTTTCTCACTCAAGAAGGATAGCAGAACTAGAGGACATGAGGTAAAATTAGTAAAGGATCAATGTAGATTGGACATCAGGAAGCACTCGTTCTCACAGAGGACAATAAATGAATGGAACAAATTGTCTACAGATTGTGTAACTGCTAGCAGCGTGAATATGTTTAAAAACAAGGTTGACACATATCTCAGGAGGGCGGGTTATAAGTAGATGAACATTGTTGGACTCTCCATAAGCCAATGGCTTCCTTGTCCACTTGCCATCTGGGCCTTTGGCTTGGATGGCAAATCTTGTTAAATATTGTTAAAGTTACAAAACTTCATCAAAATAACTGTAAATTTTGTTTAGGACGTAGCTATCTTAATTTTGCAACACACACACGCACTCATGCACGCGCGCGCGCACCCACGCACCCAGCTAGCACAGTGACATCGGCCAACCATTGGCCAACCGTTGGCGCAACAGCAGCAACTATAGTTGGCGCAACGTTACTTTGCTCGTTGGGCCCACGTTGCACCTAAGTCAACTGCATACATAGTACCAACGTTACCCTTCCACCAACGTTGCCCCAACCATCCGCCATCGTTGCCCCAATCATCAGCCAATGTTGTCCCTACCAACCAACAATATCAAATTACAAAAAGTTTTCACATTAATATAGTTGAACGTACAAAAATACTGTGTAATACCATTGTGTATACATAAATATGCAGCGTAGAAGTGTAGTATAACTTTAAGAAAACATAAAATTATCATTTTGTTGTGACATACAAATATTCCGATCCATTCTTATAGACACCGAGAGTATAGTCATAATGAGACTTTTGTAATGTCATACTAACAATCATAAAAATGCATTAACAGCATAATCGTAATTCAAATACAACCTTAGTTATTGTATATTTGAAAGCAGTACTAATGCATAAACATTAATATATGATATATTCTATACTATAATCACAAACTTTCTGCATTCATATTCTAAGACATATTCAGATGTGGTTTCACACTGCAATAAATTTGGTACAAAAGAATACACTAACAACTAACAAATTATGGCTTCACGATTACTAACCTATCGCTAGAAGTAGAACACAACAGTTTTACAATTATTTCACAGATATAACCTGACTAATACACATTAAGTCCCCTACATTTGTGCATTCTAAATAATACACATGCATTTGTGTACTTATGTTAACTATATACTATGGTATATACGTGAACGCTATACTAATGTAGATAATAATGTTTTTTATTCGGCCCTCGGCATAGCAGAAGGCATCCTGCAAAGGTCCTAAGTGATATTGATTTTGCTGATGATATTGTTCTACTCTCTAACAAAACCAACCAAGCCCAGGGGCTACTGTACATAGTTCAATAAGCATGTAATTCGGTTGCCCCCGATCTCAACTCACCCAAAAACAAAGTATGTTGTACTCAGCATTGACAGCCCCTTATCAAAACCATACCTGATCAGAGACAACCAGATGGAGGTGAGCCCAATTTGCATGCCTAACTTATCCAAAACTACTTGTCTGAATTTTGGATAACAGTTTCCGAACTTGAAAAATAGATGACACTGTAAACTAAACAATATATTGTACTTGTAAATACACCACAAACAAAACTTCCTTAGCAATCACAACATATGTACTGTTTGTGTCAACAGGATTGTCAAGATTGCCAAAGTTAGGTCCTACTATAGCAACACTATTGTCTTTGCGTCACCATAATTGTTTCAGAATTTTGAAAATATATATAATGTCACTTTTAACAAACATCAGCTATTCTTTAATTAATTTTGAAGTGTGATATAATCAGACCTGGGGTCAATTCTGATTTGAATTAGAAAAGTGCAAAGTGCACTGCTCTCTGGCTGTTACCAGATATAATAAATATGCGTAGTGTGCAAGATGTCCCTTCCCGTTACATTAAATGCACATGAGTGGAGATTGCGAGCGTCTCCTGCTATGTGCACACTATCGCGATCGTTCTGGTTTCGAGAGGTTACGAAGGCGAGCCGAAGACGCTTGATTCCCCGATTACTGCCAAAGAAGTTCGCATTCATCAATGACTGTTTCCAGGCAAACATCTGAAGTACGCACCTGCCGAACTTTCCAGACACATTGCCGTCATGTTCAACGAAGTCTTCGAGAACCATCTCCTACTGGAAGTGTGTACAAGGGTACTGCTAGCACTGCAGAAACTCGACAAACCACTTGGCCCTCTGAAGAGCCCACAGACAAACCGTTTGGACCAATGAAGAGCCCACAGACAAACCACTTAGCCCTCTGAAGAGCCTAAGACCAACAGTGCTGCTGACGACTCTACGACATGCATTATCTCTAATTGTACCGGATCTCCGACAAGGTGAATTGCTTTCATTCACCATCCCAAAGCAGTTTCGACGCGGACGGTCAACAGCAGATGTGGTATGGGGACATCGGTGGCTCGTCGCTAAGTGCCATCGACACAAGCACGTGATCGAAATATTGGGCATCGACTTATCGTTCGATGCAATCCGTCGTCAGAAACTCCTGGATGTCTTCCATTCCTTCCTCGACACATACAACGTCCGAATCATACGGTTTCTACCATCGAAGACGAAAATCGCCGTCAGAGTTTACGATGCTCTGTCTGCTCCTTTCAATTTGACAGTCAGCACTCCCCAAGGGGACTCGCTGTCGCCTCTAATCTTTATCGTGTACCTCAAAGCAGTCCTTCGGACGTAGCGCGGTTGTCTTCCACGCCGCTCACAAGCCGACCACAACTTACCCAACGAGGTAATATACGCAGACGACGCTGACTTCATATCCACCAACCTTGTGTACATAACCAAGGTCAACGAGGTCGCGCCAACAGCACTGGGGGACTGGTTCCTGTGCGTCAACTTCGACAAAACGGAGCCTACAATCATCAGCTGTGAAACCGGCCGTGACGAATGGAGAACGACCAAGAAACTCGGATCCCTGCTCGGAAACGTTGAGGACCTGTCTCGCCGAAAAATGCTGGTGGTCACCGCTTTCCGTTGCGTGTGGTCTCTTTGGCTGCGAACACAACACGTCAGCGAGCAACTCCGATTGCGTTTATATAACGCATCCGTGCGCCCAGTGTTACTGTAGAACGCAGTGCGTGGGGCCTGATGGTTTTCGAAAAGGAAAAGTAGATGCCTTCCATCGGAAGCAGCTCTGTTCATACATCTGGATTCAGTGGCCACAGAGGATAAGTAACGTGAAGTAGTATGAACGTTGTCAGTGCCGTCAAATAAGCACATATGTGACGGACATGCGACGGCGCATCTTCGGCCACATCCTACACTTGGACGAGAAGGCGTTCGAAACGAAACAATGTCCACCTACTTCCAAACCAACGGACGCCATGGTTATCGCGGAGGACCCAGACCCGGCCTCCCCAGCAACGTCGATGTTGACCTGCAGCAGATCGGCACACGACTGAAGAACGGGGTCGACCTGGAGCAGCTGCAGTATAAAAATGGTGTAAAACTCCACCCTCAACTGATTTAGCCTATCGCAAATCCAGTTCGTTGACGTCCAAATATGTAGTGTGTGAACAGTTTATGTAGCATCCGCAGTCGATTTAATAAAAACACAATTTTGTTTAAATCATTGAACGAATTTACTATGGTTATTGTATCTGGTAAGGTTTAAAATAGCGGATATCTAAAACGGTAAACACTGCGCGGGTCAATGCCGATTACATGACAAAGTTACTCAATTTCACCAATGGAGAAACGTGAGTTTTCAGCGTTCCATTTTCACTTCACTAATTGTTTGACCAAACACTAAGTAATGTGTTTGTGTAATGATTTCACAAAAACTACATACGAAGTTGCACAAACGAGCTAGCATTTTGCAATGGATACTAGGTAAGTAAAATAAAATGAGAATAGCCCAAAAAAATTTTAGGAGGGACCTTTAACAAATTGAAAGAACGTTGAGTTATCCAAAAATTCGACTAAAGACCAGTCGACTTATACGGAGTATTGTATACTACATTAAGCAGAAAGAGAACCGGGCAGAAGAAAAAAGAATGGACTTTAAAAAAATCGACTTCTTTGAGTGTGAGTTCTGTGGAGTGCATTGTGCGAAGTAGGAGCCGATTAACAAATGCAGACCGATATTGACAATATTTAGATTATAACAAAACGTAACTAACAAATTGTATATTTAGCTAAATTAGAAACATTGTCGAAAATATATTTACAAATAAATAACAATGCCAATAACATTTTTATGCCACACAATGAATTACATATTGCGTTATAGAGGGAACATATTGACCAAATAAGCAATTTGTTCGTGTGCCTATTATTGAGTCATCCTTTTTGGTCTAACTCCATCCTGTGAGTACTGCTGCATAGTTTTTAATGTCCCCTTTCCGAATATGTCACCAATTATGCGGGACAAATACGAAACCAGCCAATCAAAACAATATCAATTCGTAGGGTCAACGACTATGATTTTTTTGTAGGTGGTTACTTGACATATACAGCTAATTTGCATATACAAAGTCCTCTTGATTGACACACGGATGACGTCATCAGTAGCGTTACCTTATATAATGACCTATATTTTCGAGAGAATGTTTTATAATACTCCAATAACGGTAATTTTTTTATTTTGTTTAATTTTATAAATTCAAGCTTATTGAAATTTGAGTGTCTGTCATTAAATCATCTGTTTTAATTAATTTGTTATTAGTATATAGTCTAATCCGCCACGTTTTTTTATTAGATATCAATTTCGCCCGCCCGCCCGCCCGCCCGCCCGCCCGCCCGCCCGCCCGCCCGCCCGCCCGCCCGCCCGCCCGCCCGCCCGCCCGCCCGCCCGCCCGCCCGCCCGCCCGCCCGCCCGCCCGCCCGCCCGCCCGCCCGCCCGCCCGCCCGCCCGCCCGCCCGCCCGCCCGCCCGCCCGCCCGCCCGCCCGCCCGCCCGCCCGCCCGCCCGCCCGCCCGCCCGCCCGCCCGCCCGCCCGCCCGCCCGCCCGCCCGCCCGCCCGCCCGCCCGCCCGCCCGCCCGCCCGCCCGCCCGCCCGCCCGCCCGCCCGCCCGCCCGCCCGCCCGCCTGCCCGCCCGCCCGCCCGCCCGCCCGCCCGCCCGCCCGCCCACAAAGATGCGTCATGATGGGTGAAGCCCGAACACGAACTATACCGTGTCATTGTCTCCACGTCAGACCACAAGAAAGTCCAGATCAGCAAAACTAACTAATCGTCTTCTTCATTAGCATAACCACGGAATTTATCATCAGCTCCTCGGTTCTTCCTGGATGCTATTGATCTAGTCGATGGTGGACTGCCTGAAGTGTTTGTGGGTGATTTCACGTCGTCTAGTTTGGCTACCTCTACTCGTATCATACATGTATATTATTGGAAACACGAATAACTCAATAATTCAAATGGTCAATTAAATTTTTTTCGTGTGCGCTCTTCTCCGAACAGTGTCATAAACTTAACATAATTTTGTAAGAGCAGATTGGAGTTCCCCGTCTATGCCAATTATTTAGCTTGCAAATATGCAACACGTTTACCTAGTCTGATTTAGTATCCAAAAAATCAACATATCGTGAGCATCTAAATTCACCTGTAGAAAATGTATAGTAAACATGTCTAAAACTTTATATATTTCTCGTAAACCAAAAAAACGGCTGCTCGCTGATGGAATTAATTGTGTGCGGGATGTCAGTATAGCCACACAACGTTGATGGCGCTAATTGGCGTGTAACATATCAAAGTAGGCCCCTAAATGGCGCTAACTGGTGTGCAACATATAAAAATAGGCCCCAAATTGGTTTGGCATCATGTTACATCGGTTGGTTGCGAGATAGCAGCACTGATGGTTGCACCTGTCAAAAAGGGGAGTGTGCGCTGTGTCTCGTGATAAGACGCCGTGTGCGTGTGAGAGTCAGCCATGCAAGTTCGACAGTTATGTAGGATTTAACGATTGTAAATATGAATTGTAATTTATATGTAAAAAAAAATACGTTTAACTAACACCGAAAACACAGAACTAAGTATTGCAACCAAACGAAACATACACGTATGTTTGACTGAAGGAACTGGTGTCATCACCGGGACAGTTCCAATAACTCGAAAGTAGAATGCGTCTACAGACGTAGCAATATTGTCGCAGGTATGACATTTGTTCTTATGCGCTACGACTGCGCCAGATGCAATATGCATGCATGAAGTCATGATGTTGTCGCCGGAACACGCGATATCGTCGCCGGAAGTCAAACCATCGTCGCTGGAAATCACGATATCATCGCCGGAAGTCGTGGTGTCGTCAGAAAGTCGCAGTATCGTCTGAGAATGTCATAACGTATCCTCCGGAAGTCGCGGTATCGGCGCAGGAAGTCATGACGTCGTCGGGATATCGTCAGAAGGAATATCGAGATTGAAAATGTATACTGCAATTCACATGTCAGTTCCGTGTTTCAGAGACGAAATCGTCTTCAAAGTCAACTACTGCCAGTTGTCAGTCGTGATGACGGCATGTGCCATATGTATACAAGGAATCACAAATTCATGCATCCGGAAGTTGTCTTAACCACTAGTATTGCATATTGCATAATTATGCGACAAGTGGACGACGTCCTTATATCAGTCCCGTAGCCCCAGTAAGGTTACACCTTCTTAAGGAACGGTTGGACTTACCGAGTTAACCTTATGTTATACGCTGCGTGTACTCCCGCGTGAGAGAATCACTATTTTGACATATTTATATATATATATAACATTGCCAATTTAAGAACCAATTAACTTCACATTGATAGACCAAATTGATACATATTGATGCGGACCGTCAGGACAAATATCCATTATTCAGCATCCTCCGTAATGTGATTGTCAGTAATTCCCCTGACACGTCCAACGTTTGACACTTGGAACATATCTAGACGCTTTGATAAGGCCACAACCGCCACCATAAAGAAAATGGAATCCTTCATTTCAGGTAAAAAAAATTAACAAGCATGATAGTTTCGACTAAACAGCTTAACATTTTCCTAAAGTGTATTCTAAGATGAGCCACTCTTCTTCCTGCTTACATCGATACCAGTGATGTTTAGTTATCTTTCATGTGGATGGCGATTCTGCCGGATTCCAATGAGCTTTGGTGTATTATGCTAGAACGCCAACAAACTTTGTGAATGTGTCAGGGTGAGACGTCATCACAGGCTCTCCTAAAATAACAATTCATTAGGTATCAAGAGTCACACTAGAAATAAATACACCTTTTCGCATAAGAAAATTTGTTTTTACACCCCTTGTCTAGATTCAACCGATCTACATCTCAACCAACATGTATCAATTCGATATCTTCAGAAACGCCAATAACTGAGGTATAATTTATCTTTGTACTAACATATAGGAAAACTTATTAAACGTATAACATATGTGATATGTTGGTGAACTTTGGCCAAGCCAACATTGTCCAGCATACAATATACGCTCTACAGCCTCCAACATATTGCATTAAATCACAAAGAACTAACGAATCAAATACAATCTCGCTTCAAAATATATTTCAATGAATTATTCATCTGCACTACAATACCAAACACGATGGTTTCTCATAAGACAACCGCGATGCTATCAATAAAACTCGGCAGATGGCAATACTATATTAAGACAAAACAAACTGAAGATAGTAACAAACTAATTCTACCGAACTTTTCCGCTAACACAGCAAATACTGAATGTGGCAGCTTTTGCAAAAAATTTAAACAATCGTTTGGTAAAGACAATTGTTTGACTGAACTGTAGCAATTGGCTTGTTTGTTAACGATAAAATGCATCTTAGTAATTCGATGTGTGGAAATTATTGTCTAAAGTGTTTCATCAAAATTGCATACATTTTTATAGCGTAGCAGAAAGTGCCGCGACCAGGATGAATGAGCGATAAATCAGGTTTGAATACAATTTACACACAAACCTGATTACGCAAGATATTATCGGATTAAACACAATATACGTATAAATATAATGTATTCTTTGGTGATCTTTTACTCTCTGACCTAACCATGAAAATGACCATCTAGAGCACCCAAACTTTCTCAAAACGATCAAAATTTACAGAATAATTGTTAGTGCCAGTTTACCGTTATTTTATTTTGAAGATAATTAAGGTACGAGTTGGAAAAGGCAGGATGGGGGAGATGGCGCCAAGAGACATAATTTCCTACGTTATCGTTTAATTGTCAAGTTGTTAAGTTATGTTGCTAAAATTGTGCCTACAGAATATATGAAGAAGACAGTAAATAAAGATTGATCGAAGTGTATGAATCGACGTAAGTCTAGTTGGATCTATTGTTCAGTGAAACTACGAATCGGAAAACTTGGCACGGATCGAGACAGTAGGATAATGATTACAGAAGCTGCCACCGCCCCCAAAATTAAATTCAAATAGACGTACGCGTTGCGCCTATATTTTAGTAGGAAATTATCTGATACGAAGGAATTGTGGGAACATTGCTTTGTGAGAACAGTTTACGAACTTTCGAAAGGAAAATAGTGGTATTTCGAACTGTTTGCAGAGTGTGCAAAATAGTACCGCACAATACCGACTCCGCCCCAAACGAATTCATTCGTTTCATACTTGCGCGTATCAGTATATTGTAGACATGGCCGAAACACGTGCATCGACGTTAAATTCGCCAGGTCATATACCGGAACGAACTCCAGAAGATCACTCAGTGAACGTGAGACCAGAAGATAGTGTCTCTCAAGCCGGGTCTCGGACATCAAGGAGATCACAAGCATCACGCAGTTCTTCACTTTTCAGTGAAGCGTCTGCAGCAAGAATGAAAGAGGAAGCCAAGAAGGCTGAGTTAATAGCCCGAACCATCGCGCTGAAGAAAGTTCAAGCTCTCGATAGCGAAGAACATCAGCTTCGCCAAAGACGTGAACAGCTGATGTTACAAGAAGAACTAAATGTGGTGGCTGCAAGAGCGAATGTGTATGCATTGTTCGAAGATATGGCACAGCCAGACACAAAACTGCAGTACAATGATGAACCACTTTCGACACCATTAGACGCTACGGCTGCGGAGTACATTCCTTCAGCCAACATGAACAAATGCACGAATCAAGAGCAGCAGCAGCAGCAAAGGACGAGCAAGCCTCAGAACAGTCAGACATTAATCAATATGATATCGCAAACTCTGCAGCAGACATCATGCAGAATTGGAACAAGCTCGTAATCAACCAGCAAAAGAGATTCAGTCTCCCACCGCGCGAAGTAACACCTTTCGATGGAAGTCCTTTAGAGTCGGCACCGTTCTGGAGGTCATTCCAGCACTGCATTGAAGACAAGACAGAATCCAGCAAGGATAGGTTGTACTATCTCGAACAATTTACGAAAGGACAACCAAACGAGCTAGTGCGGAGTTGCATGTTAATGGACGCAGACGAAGGGTACGAGGAGGCAAAGAGACTGCTAAAAAGGAAGTACGGGAAAGATTACAAGATAGCGTCAGCGTACATGACCAAGGCTGCTAACTGGCGACAAATTGAACCGAACAACGGACGTGCAATGAACAGCTACGCCGTATTCCTCCGAAGCTGCAGTAATACCATGAAGACTCTTGAAAGCATGAAGGAGATGGATCATCCAAAAAACATCAAGACACTCGTCGAGAAACTTCCCGAAAGGTTCATGGATCGATGGAGACGAGTGGTCTTCAACAAGCAAGAGAAGGAAGGAAAAACCGTGAAGTTTGACGATCTCGTAAAATTTGTTGAGGAACAAGCCGAAATTGCGATGGACCCAGTATATGGGAACGACACGGAACCAAGGCGCAAGCCAGAAGACCCGAAGAGCCACTACAAAGGACAGTACAGGCCACCAAGACCACGAAGCGTGTTCTCGACTACGACGAAAGCACCTACACAAGATAAAACGCCTGCTCTCAACAAGCCATGCATGTACTGTCGAGGAGACCATACTGTGGAGATGTGTAGAAAAATGCGAAATCAGCCACATCGCGAAAAGTTGAAATTCTTGATGTCAAACGGATCGTGTTTTGCTTGTCTCGTCACAGGACACAGAAGCAACGACTGTACAAATAGACTGAAATGCACAATTTGCAGTGCAAGTCACCCAACGGTGTTGCATTACAAGAAAGATGACACACAAGATAACATGCTTGGGGAATCAGATGCGCCAGATACTAGCAAGACGTGTATGAGTACTGGAGCCGGTGACTACGACAGCACGATGGCCATCATTCCGGTGAGAGTCAAGCTGATAAACAGCGACAAATACATAGAAACGTACGCGTTCCTGGATGAAGGAAGCGACGCGACGTTTTGTACAACGAAACTTATGGATCAGCTCAATGCGAGAGGCAGAAGAACAAAAGTGCGACTTCGGACAATGGAAAAGACCAGTGTCATTGATACATATGTGATGAGAGGACTAGAAGTATGCGACTTAAGCGGAACCAACGCAGTCAAGCTGCCGATGGTGTATACAAGGGAAGAAATGCCAGTCAGTATGGAAGACGTTCCACGGCAGGCAGATGTCGACAGGTGGTCCTACCTACGAGGAATACACATTCCAGACATCGACAGCGAGGTTGACCTTCTAATCGGAACCAATGCACCAAAAGCGTCAGAGCCATGGCAAATGGTGCACAGCCAAGAAAATGGACCATACGCCGTGAAGACTCTGCTTGGATGGGCGATTCGTGGCCTTCTTCGAAACTGTGAGGAAGACGATCACCACACGCAGTATGTGTCTGTGAACCGGTGCAGCGTTTGTGGCGACAAGGGTCTCGAGAGACAAGTGGAAAGCTACTTTCGCCAAGACTTCAACGAACGCACTTTGGACGACAAGCCAGAACATTCAAGAGAAGACCGGACGTTTATGAGCATGGTTTCAGACAACGTGGAACAGAAGGAAGGATACTACCAGATAGCCCTGCCATTCAGACAACAGGAAGTCAACATGCCAAACAATCGACCACAAGCGGAACATTGCGCAGCACAATTGAAAAGAAGGCTTCTTAAGAATTATCAACTGCAAGACGATTACAAAGCGTTCGTGGACAATTTGATCAAGAAAGGATACGCGCGGAAAGTACCACAAGAACAACTGGATAGGAGTGACGGAAAGGTATGGTACATATCGCATCATGGCGTCTACCATCCAAGGAAGCCGAACAAGATTCGAGTTGTGTTCAACTGCTCCGCACGATACAGAGGCACCTCACTGAACGAACAGCTGCTACAGGGGCCGGACCTAACGAACTCTCTGGTAGCAGTCCTCCTGAGATTTCGACAAGAGCCAGTCGCTTTGATGGCAGACATCGAAGCTATGTTCCACCAGGTCCATGTAAACTCTGACGACTGCGACGTTCTTCGATTTCTGTGGTGGCCTGGTGGAGATCTGCGACAGCCGCTAGAAGAGTACCAGATGACGGTATATTTGTTTGGTGCAGTATCGTCACCAAGTTGCGCGAACTTCGCTCTGAGGAAGACAGCCATCGACAACGAATCCGAGTATGACAAGAAGGTGACCAGCACCATTCTAAAGAACTTCTACGTGGACGATTGCCTGAAATCGGTACGAACAGAAGATGAGGCAATTGAGCTGATTAGAGATCTAAGTGGTGCCTGTGCCAAAGGCGGATTTCGCCTCACCAAGTGGATCAGCAATAAGAGAACCGTACTGAACTCGGTGCCAGAAGACGAACGGGCAAAAGAGGTGAAGGATCTGGACTTTGACCACACTGATCTACCATTGGGAAGAGCTCTTGGAATCCAGTGGTGTGTCGAAACGGACACGTTCAGATTCGGGATCACAATGAAGGAGAGACCGTTAACAAGAAGAGGCATCCTGTCAGCAGTCAGTTCTACCTACGACCCGTTAGGACTGATAAGTCCGTTTGTTCTCCCAGCGAAGGTCATCCTGCAAGATCTTTGCCGTTTGAGGATTGGGTGGGACGATCCAGTTCCAGAGCCCCAGCTGATGCGTTGGCAAAAGTGGATAGCTGAATTACCCAAGCTGGCCAGCTTCGCCGTCCGTCGCTGTGTCAAGCCAGATGACTTCGGAGAAATAGAATCAGCCCAACTTCACCACTTCTCCGATGCCAGCAACTATGGATATGGAACAGTGACTTACCTGAGACTGGTTAGCAGAACTGACAATGTACATTGCACACTGCTGGCAGGGAAATCCCGTGTCGCTCCAGTCAAGCCAATCACGATTCCACATGCGGAACTCACAGCTGCAACAGTGTCAGTGCGCATGAACAAAATGATGACGACCGAGTTGGAGATTCCCATCCACGACACAGTGTATTGGACTGACAGCATGACTGTGCTCAAGTACATCGCGAATGAAACGACACGGTTTCACACATTCGTCGCCAATCGTGTTAACCTGATCCGAGAAGGGTCAGAGCCATCGCAGTGGCGATACGTGGACACAAATAGTAACCCAGGAGATGATGCATCCAGAGGACTGTCAGCCGATGGTTTACTCGACAGCAAACGATGGATCGATGGGCCGGAATTCCTATGGAAACCGGAAACCGAGTGGCCTAAATCCCCGGAAATCCGTAAAGGAGATGACGAAGACGATCCCGAAGTGAAGAAAGAAATCACCGTGAATGCAGTCCAAACCAATCCAGTCCAAGATGCGACAAATCGGCTAATAACACATTTTTCGGATTGGCTTACCCTAAAGAAAACAGTGGCTTGGTTCATGCGATTGAGAACCATTCTACTAGAACTGGCTAGTGACAGAAAGGAAATCAGACGAGCCCTCCATCAAGTTGATTGCGATCCTTTCGAGAAACAGGAAATGGAGAAAAGGCAAATGGCAGGAGTGAAAGTTCGATCAAGGACTGACCATATGCCGCTCACTAACCAGAAGCTCCAACAAGCCGAGAATGGGATCCTGCGATTTATTCAAAGACAGTCGTTCCGGGAAGAGATCGATGCCCTAGAGAAGCACAAACGAGTGAAGAAATCAAGTTCACTCTTCAAAGCGGATCCTACTGTGGACGACGGCCTCTTGAGAGTTGGCGGCCGTCTTAGCCGTGCAGTAATGCCTATGGAAGCTAAACACCCAGCTATCTTGCCTAAGAATGCTCATGTGTCTCAGCTGATTATCAGCCATGCCCACCAGGAAGTAGGGCATTCCGGAAGGAACTATTTACTTTCACTTTTGAGGCAAAGGTATTGGATCATTCGTGCCAATGCTGCAGTGAGGAGTGTTATCAACAAGTGTGTCATTTGTCGACGACAGAGAGGCAGAGTCGGAGAGCAAAAGATGGCTGATCTTCCGGCCGACCGTCTAATTCCAGACGAACCGCCATTCACCCGAGTCGGTGTAGACTATTTCGGCCCGATCGAGGTGAAGCGTGGACGATGTACAGTAAAGAGATATGTCGCACTGTTCACCGATTTGAAAGTTCGTGCAATCCACATGGAAGTAGTTGATTCGCTGACTACTGATTCGTGCATCAACGCGCTGCGACGATTCATTGCCAGAAGAGGTCAAGTCAAGGAAGTACGATCGGACAACGGCACCAATTTCGTCGGAGCCGAACGTCATTTAAGAGAAGCGATTGACCAATGGAATCAGTCAGCGATCCACAACGCGATGCTACAGAAGAACGTAGAGTGGATATTCAATCCACCAGCCGGATCTCATCACGGCGGCGTGTGGGAACGTCAAATAAGAACGGTGAGAAACATTGCGAGAGTTCTTTTGAAAGCACAGATCCTTAACGACGACTGTTTGCAAACGTTCTTATGCGAAATCGAATCAATTGTCAACAACCGACCAATCACAAAATCGTCTGATGACTCGTGCGACCTAGATGCTCTAACTCCGAATCACCTTCTGCTGCTCAAGACGCAACCGAATCTACCACCTGGTGTGTTCTGTAAAGAAGACTCGTACACTCGGCGTCGTTGGCGGCAGGTCCAGTACATGGCTGATTTATTCTGGAAGCGTTGGCTTCGAGAGTATCTCCCTCTGCTGCAGGAGCGCCAGAAATAGTCGACACCCAGACGCAATTTCGACGTAGGAGACGTTGTGTTGGTCGTGGACGACAAGGCGCCGCGAAATTCCTGGCCTTTGGGTAGAGTGCAGGAAGTGGTCCGCGACCAAAAGGGATTCGTGCGTCGCGTGAAGATTAAGACTATAACGAGCATGTTGGACAGACCAGTTAACAAGCTGGTGTTGGTGCTAGAATCAGAGAACTAGGTATGTCAATTGAACTGAAATTGACACTAACTGAATTACGAGAACATTCGTTGTGATGACTTGATTGGACAGTGGACATGCGTACACCGTTTACTTGACATTAGTTGATTATATAGATCTTGTTATACGTAATAATTATGATTATTGTATGTGCTCTATTGGATGAGTAATTTGTGTTTTTAAATAATTGTATCGCTGATCGCTGCATACAATTAGGGGCCGGGATGTTAGTGCCAGTTTACCGTTATTTTATTTTGAAGATAATTAAGGTACGAGTTGGAAAAGGCAGGATGGGGGAGATGGCGCCAAGAGACATAATTTCCTACGTTATCGTTTAATTGTCAAGTTGTTAAGTTATGTCGCTAAAATTGTGCCTACAGAAGATATGAAGAAGACAGTAAATAAAGATTGATCGAAGTGCATGAATCGACGTAAGTCTAGTTGGATCTATTGTTCAGTGAAACTACGAATCGGAAAACTTGGCACGGATCGAGACAGTAGGATAATGATTACAGAAGCTGCCACCGCCCCCAAAATTAAATTCGAATAGACGTACGCGTTGCGCCTATAATAATTAAACCAAAATATCGCCCTCTCCTACAGCGCCTACGCGTAGTGCCGAGGCTACCGTAAAATCGATGCATATGACAAGGCGTCGTTCAGTTTCACCGAAACACTGTGCGGGGGCGCTGCTGATGGAAATCAAACATAGTACAGTTATGTACTTCAGTTTTAATTGTGCGTGCGTGCGTGCGTGCGTGCGTGCGTGCGTGCGTGCGTGCGTGCTTCATTGCTTGTAATTATGTATATCTCAGTATTATTTGTATTTTTGCTACATGTAACATGTCATGTTCTTAGATAATTAGTTTTACTCATAATATTATCATCAGATTGTGTTATATTTTTTAGATGTATTTTAAGTATCTCTGAATTGACTTTGCCAGATTTACGGCGCTATTTTAATACCAATTGATTTTTAAATACAGTAATTACGCTGGCACCAGTATTAACGCATAATTTAAAGTGTACTGTCGAATAAAATACAAATGACCTCAACAAAATTTATTTTTTATTACTTTGTCACAAAATGTGTTACTAGTATGTATCCGTTGATACCACCGATTTCTTTAGAGATCAACGGTTGTTACCTCCCATAATCAGTTTGAAGTTAAACAAAAAATAAGACACATGCGCGTATATTGCAGCATATAACGCATTCTTCAGGAAAAGTAACGTGCTTTTATTCAACATGTAGATGTTTTATACATAAAAAAAAAGATTATTAAAACATCATAAAACCCAGACATCACTCAATATTAATACATGTAATCATTAATTTTTTTTAATTTACAATACTTATACATTTTAGTAGTTGCAGAACACACGCACGCACGCACGCACGCACGCACGCACGCACACATATATAATAATAAGTACACTTATATAGCGCACATGCTTAAAATACATAGTTTATGAAATTTGGTGAACATGATGAACGTGAATGTATATATATATATATATATATATATATATATATATATATATATATATATATATATATATATATATATATATATATATATATATATATATATATATATATATATATATATATATTTATATATATATATATATATATTATATATATATGCATATATTATATATATATATATATATATATATATATATATATATATATACACACCACAATATGATGATATTAATAAAACTAATTATAATAATCATATATAGCAGACATAAAAATACAAGTAATACTGAAACATATACATACTTACACACAATGAGGCACGCACGCACGCTCTCACAATTAAAACACAGAAATACATAATTGTTATATCAGCGCCACCTCACGGAGTTTCGGTGAAACTGAACGACGCCTTGTCATATGCATCGATTTTACGGTAGGCGGCGTATGAGAAGGTGATATTTTTGTTTAATTCTTTTGTAATTTTGTTTCGTTTTGAAAAAATTAACTTTTTTGGCCACGTGACATGTGTATATGTATAGTAGATATATGAGAAGAAGTTTGGGTGCTCTAGATGGTAACTTTCATGGTTAGGTCAGAAAGTAAAAGATCGCCTATTCATTAAACACAAATTACTTAATTTGGCAATTTTTCAACATAAATAGGTCATCGTAAAACCGTAAATATCAGGCTAACAATACGCTACATTTTAAATAAAACTAAATTAATAAAGTATCTACTGGTACTACTGATGTGGCGGCGTCAGTCGGTGTCATCATCGTTGCTGGTTGACCTACAAACAGAAGATAAAATAATAGTTATAATAAAATAATGTTTAATCAGACAGTTTGTTTTATTTCCAGGTATATTTTGACAGTTGATGCGGACAAGTTGTGACGATTTGTCGCTACTTGTTTATATAAAAAAAGCTGTCGTTGTGAATAACGAAAATTATAAATCAACATAAACATACAGGACTGCGACATGTGTCACATCAGTGCGACATCATTTATCGACGTTTTTGGGAGTTGAACCCTTCCTGGGCCACAAATACCCATTCACTACGTATTTAATCCGGTTTCTTGCCCTGATATGACATCAGTGTATCGCAAGTTAAACCCCGGGGTTACAAGAGTCGGGTTGTCATTTACACAGCCGGGTGAACTGGGGCAACGAGGGGTAAATGAAACTACCCAGACTTGGTCAGTCAGTTTACTTACCACGACAATCCTCCAATCAATTTCCTTCTTCAGTCGTCGACTGACGCCGGGTGACAGACGAAAGACGCCGAGGCTGAAAACAGTGAAATAAAATTGAAATATGTAATCATAATGAGTTACTTTGGTCGATTACACTGATTAAAAGACACAATTACTGTAACATGATTTACAGTGTGATTACAACGTTTAGTGTAATTAATTACAATCAATTATTACACAAGTCGTAGACAAACCTAGATTTGTAGTGTCATTGTCAACAAGCACATTTAATACTTACTTTATCGTCAACCCCGACAGATCCCTCAGTGTCTGTCTCACACTGTCTTCCACTTCGTCTGTCAACTCGTTCTATCGACCGCTGCAAAACAAACGATGAGTTATAGTTTATCGTCAAACTTTGTTTATTTCATCGCCTTCAAAAACGTTATTGTGTCAAATCTATTAAAACAGTCAAATTAAAATGTGTCGTATGAAATGTATTTAAAGACAATAAACTGATTTGACTCGTCAAGTTCTAAAATTGTTTGACGCGACTCGGACGACGAGTTTTGTTTAAAAGAGTTTAAAAAACTAATCAAGTTTTATTTACAGGGATTATTAGGTGGATCAGTGGCACCCTAAAGTGTCAGTTTTAGGGTGAATATATCGGGGTAAATAGACAGAACTAGACGTTTTACTTACATGGACCATGACAACTGTCGACAAGACGACATGATAGTTTGACAGACACGTTTCAACCCTGCGTCTGTCAACCCAGTCGAGGGCAAGCTGAAAGAGACAAAAACATTGTTAGTGAATTGTTTCACGGCCGACAACAGACGTTGACATCAACAATCGATTATTTGACAATGACACTTCTGTCAACTGTTCAGTGACGTTGTCGCCACAAATGTATGTCCTATTATTATCATCACTGACATCTATATTAGTGTTGTTGTTATTATTCATATTATTATTATCATTAGTAGTAGTTGTATTAGTAGTAGTTGCACATTGCACTACTATAACATAATTATCATTCGCATTATAATTTTTATTATTGAGTGTCGGTATTATTTGTATTATTATGATTTGCATTATGTGCAGTAGTATTACTACAACAACTACTACCAGTACTACTACCATTAATACTTCCATTACTACTAACAGTACTACTACCAGTACTACTACCAGTACCACTACCAGTACCACTACCACTACCAGTACCAGTACCACTACCAGTACCACTAGCAGTACCACTACCATTACCACAACCACTACCACTACCACTACCACTACCACTACCACTACTACTACTACTACTACTACTACTACTACTACTGCTACTACTACTACTACTACAAGTAATAAATAATCAGACAACCACAAGCACAACAACTACAACTACCTCTACTACTACTACAACTACAAGCTACAACTACATTGTCCACAAGTTACAACTACAACTACAACAACAACTACTACTACTTACATTAGCCTCTCGACTTGAGGCACCCCTTCTAGTCCCCGACACAATTGTTCGACGGCTTCCTCGTCAGCGAACTCGTCGGTCGACCTGGTCCAGTCGCCGAGGCTGTATTAGAGAAAATGTATTGAACGAATGATTTACAACTTGTACAATAAATTATGTTCCTGAATTAATACAACACACACAGAGGAGTGTCTGATTAATTACTCGTTAATTACAACATATTATGTGTACTTTGTGTAAATAAGACATTTATAAAAACAACATAATTTAGTGTAATTACAGCGTCTCCGCCGTCTTAAACTGATTCAAGTGAAGTTATTGAAATCCATCCAATGACTCTTTGTTGTGTTAAACTGTCATTGGTCGACAGACGACTACTTGTTAAAACTAATATGTGCATGGAGCGGGTTAGAAGAAATAATACATTGTATCTAGTTTCAAATCATCCGCTTTTTGTTATACACTGTTAATAAACCTGACCACAAAAACGCGCCAAGTCAAAGTTCTAGTTCTTGGATTAGTCGGTGAACTTGTACTTGAAAATATTAAGTTAATTAGTCATTTCAGAGAGATGTAGCTATCCATCTAACTAAATGTTTATTGTGATGGACTTTATGCTTGCATTGTAATTTATATATATATATATATATATATATATATATATATATATATATATATATATATATATATATATATATATATATATATATATATATATATATATATATATATATATATATATATATATATATATATATATATATATATATATATATAGATATTACTTCACATAGTCTACAATTTATCCACGATGTTGGAATTAGCAATATGTAACTGGTGTATTATTATTACTGATTAATTTATAATTTAGTTGGACAAATAAAATTAGGTAAGTGGATATTTTACGTGGCAATTGTAGAGTTACTTTGGCCCTTGTCCATACGCCAGAGTAAGTTCTTTGATGTGTGTGGTTATTAGAGTTGACATGGAAAGGTAAACAGAAGTCTCATGATGGCTTCTTTTAAACATGTTTATTTGCCATATTTTTTTGTGGGATCGAGTTCCATATTAAAAAAAGCAATACGTAGGCTGCTGCATATATGACATACCTAGGCTTTGAGCTTCTATTTTGTCCACAGTTTCAAGTTTTGAAGTGTTTGCCATCCAAGGGTGATTATTGGATATGCTGGGTTTGTCTTCGCCTGTGCTATAGTCTAAGTGTTTCGAATACAATGTTATATTGTCACAATTTAAACTTGATGATAAGATTTTATTAACACGAAACGTACTTGTTTTGATAACATACTTCCAAACAAATATCGAGGAAGGCTGAATAGAGAAACTATGAAAATAAAGTTTAAATTTACTAAATGAAAATAATAAAATAAATCCACAAAGTTAATTTGTGTATAAAGAGTCACCATGACAGTATTTTGTATTATAAATAATTGGCATATTATACAGTTTCAGGGTTAAGTATTATTATTTTTAATTAATATTAGTAGTGCTAGAGGACACGTTAATTAATATTAAATGGTGTCAGTTAGTGTTGGCTAGTTGTTTAGAGTAAGTACTTTGATAATGTGTGAATATTAAATAAATGTTTTATTTTTAACATTAATGTAATTTACATACTATTATATAATGTATTTATTGCTTATGTTTGGTGTTAGTTAGTGTTAGTAGTTAGTTAGTTAGTTAGTTAGCATTAAATACTGTAATGCAATGCTTATGAATTACTAATTAGATAATGTTTATTACAATAGTTATTGTACTATTATAAATTTGTATTAAAATTATCCACTAACCAACATGGTAGCTCTGATGTTAGCGGCATGCATCATGCATTAGTAAGAGTCTTCCTGACAACACATTTATTTATATATATTTGCTGTATATAATATGATAGTATGGTCAAATAAATAAATGATTCTGATTCAAAGTTTCAGTTGTAAAATATATGTTTCTTTTTTATTGTTTTCTATTTCATGTACATATTAAACGAATGCACATATTATTATTATTAATTGAATTGTACAACTTATTGAACGAAAAATCTATTATTATTATTATTACTACTACCACTGGCACTACTACTATTTTGAAAGTGTACCACTTACATACGTATTGTAAAGTGATTTAAATATGTGCAACTGCATTTAATATTTAACTGTCATATAAAAAACATAAACATACATAGCCAGATGCTGTTAAATAGTTATGCACATACCGATAATTAATTAATAATGCACATTATTGTACAATTTGATTTTACCGCTATGATACTGATATTGGCGCAGACGAGCTTCGCAAAACGTTGATGGCAAAATAAAAAAAAACTTCTTTAATTAAATAAATGTGTTATGCATACTCTATACATTTTCTGTGCAAACATTGTCCATAGTTCCTTAAAGGTGTTGTGCGAATACTATGATTTCCTTTGTGCAAAGGATTATGGCCAAATATTATATAATGTGTTATTCCTAATATTTTAGCGCGAAATAGGTCACGTGAATCAACTAGGTCTAAATTACCAATTATGCTATTTAGTTCGACACTGAAGTAGTGTTTGTACAACATAGGGTTAATTATGTTATTATGCTACTCATTGTGTTAACTGGTAGCCTTAGATTACACATATATTACATATACAATCAAACCTGGGATCGATTCATCAAGTTTGGACGGAGACCAGCAGAACACGCTTTACGAATGCTAGTGGCCCTCTCTCCTGGACACAGTCTACAGCTTAGTTTACGTTTCATTCGCTAAAGTTGTATACATTAAATTATATTTATTATATGTGGAATGTATATATTTTACCAACCAACGCTAGTCAATTTACTTTCACAGACAAGACAATTAATTATTAAATATTAGATTATTTATACTGTGGACACTCCTGAAAGGACATATGTCCTTGTGTTCACGTTAAATGTAAGCAACAGAACCTGGCATTAATATGTACTACATATTTGTTAATAACATGTCTAACAAGGTGAATCACAGAATGGAGCCGAGTTACATTAGTTTCATAAAAACAATGAGGACTAAGAAATTATATTAAAACAATATGGGCCTATCTCTCATAGAGTAACAATGAACCAGAAAATGGGCTCAAAAACTAACGCATATTTATTGAAAACTGTATAAAATACTATTATGTTCAATATTTAATCAACAAGGTACTCACATTAGGCAGGTGACGTCCGAAGCTACACCTGAAGCCATCAGGTATTATACATCTACCAAGTTGTCTTTGGTCATTACGCCGAGGAAGTCCAAGTGTGTGCTGACATCCAACTGCCCAGTTACTTCGCGCCACAACTCTGCCCTGCCGTGTTCCCTCAGGAGGTGGATTACATCAAGTGTCCGGCGCTTCGTGTCGTCCCCACTCTCTCCTTTCATTGCACGAGCAAACCACGTGGCAACAAACATGGTCAGTTAAAGTGCTTGTTCATGCATCTTTTAAACTATAAACAGTTTACATTCAACTGTTAAAGTGTACCTATTTTCTCTCCATTCATTGTACAAGTAATAAACACGTTAGCAATCTGCTCAATTTGACATGTGAATGTCTTCCTTAGATTATCCATGACGCGTACAATGGTGATAATACAAAACTAATTTCAGACATAATTACAGTTACTTTAGATTATGTAATATATTCATTGAAAAGAAATATGCACAGTATATAAAGACGAACCAAGATGGATATATCATATGACGGGTGCATGATTATATTTTTATTATAATTTTGAAAGTGTAACATCTACAGTGATTTAAATATGTGCAACATCATTTAATATTTGACTGTCATGTAAAACATATACATACATTATCATATGCTGTTAAATATTTATGTACCCATAATTAATTAACAGTGTACATAACTGTACAGTTACACTTTACTAGGTATATTGAAAAAAATAGTTTTACAATCATTTAAACACTTTAGTCTGATAAAGTATGTAATGCGGTTTATCATCATTTCGAATTGTTTCAATATCTTTATTATTTGCTAAGTTATTTCACTTGTTGGCTTAAAAAAGGATCTATTTTGTGTTATGGAATCGCGTCCTTTTCTTGTGACCTTTATGTTTGGTGTCTGCGCTGCCACAGAATGCAGGGGAACATGGCGCAACGTGTAATAAAGAAGATATCTAGGTGGAATAAAACAGTAAAAGGCCCATAACAAGTTTGACTTAATAATATGTGATCTTGACATGACCTTGCAATGACCTACTTATTTGACCTTGACCTACGATTACCTATTTTTTAATGGCCTAATTAAGTAATTATGTATGACATGTGGGATCAGGGAGGGGTGTAAGGGAGAATTTATGTACACATTAACCTTAATACCCATCGATGACCAATTTAATGCAACTTGACTTTTGACCTATTTACGTGTCTTAATGGCCTATTTATTTTTTTAGTTAAGTCTGGATTGGGATGAGATCAAGTCAACAGAGGCTGTAATTGTTGACCATAGTGTTGACCTTAGTGACCTGATTATTTTACCCACAGTAGTGAGTAGTGACACATGAAGCTGGCAGATTCATAGAATCTGCATTGTTTACTGTATAATTATAAAGAAAAAAATCCACACTGTCCTGGCATAAGAATAAACACAATTTATTATACATTTAGAGAGCTTTGAAATTTTCTGCATGCGTAATGCAACAATATTTATAGTTAACTGTGCTTAACTGTGTCAAAAATAGATACATTACATTCCGCTTGGTGCGCTGCTAAAAATGGTCTATTGAGAATTAACCCAGAATGTGTGACCTCCATCTCCATTTTTGATGGTCTTGAATAAGTATATCATAACATTATGCAAATGAACGTGTGACCTTAAATGATACAAATATCAACCAATGAAAAACTTACGAATCATGTGGACTTTTTGCGGGCCGTCCCGGAGCGACTTTGACCGAGATAAGCCCGCGTTTACTTTTACATTGTGAATAGTAGTTAAAATTAAGGGTAAATAATCATCGAACAACTTTAGCATGTCAATAAATAAAATCTTTAGTATTTCAAATTTCAACCGATGCCGGTGAATTTACGTTCACAGATAACATTAGTTTAAAAAAACCAAAAACAATGGGAACTATAATATAGGGATGTCAACGAAAATTTAAAATTGCAAATGTAATGTTTTATATTTGATGACATGGCTGCAGCAACGTGAAATTGAAATGAAAATTCATTTTCAAATTCGGTATACCCGGTAATATTTTTCGAGATTTTCTGAAGACGTCAAATTAAACATATTTTTTTCAGATGAATTCAATGAACCAGAAAATAGGCCCAAAATTATTACACAATATTGTATACTGCATTACCTCTTTCTAAAAATTAATAATTGCTGACGATGATTAAGGGTCGAAAAATAGATGCACATTTGTCACAATATCAAGAGTAGTGGCTACTTCAACAACTGGATTCTGAGCATAATATTTCCCAAAGCATTACATAATTATTTTTGGCATACAGCACTATCGACGATATTCAACGTTGCTAACAGTGCAATGCATGGTGCTGTAGTTTATTTAACACAGCAATCAGTATCTTTGAGTACATTTTCCATATGTAAGTAAATGCAAAAACGTTTCCTTTGCAATTGCTTTACTGTTTAAAAACATATTTCGGTTCGATAATGTCTACAATTGGTTGTTTGTATTTTATTGTTACAGACGCTGTGTTGTATAACTTAGCCGTGTTACGGCTCGCAACGATCGTTTCTCTAATTGCAAGCGTCAGTCTGGGGGACAAAACACAAATCAAATGAATGTATTGGCTGTACATGTTGATATACATAAATGTTTAATCAACAAAGTACTCACTTTAGGATGGTGACGTCGGACGCCACAGCCGAGGAAAGCAGGTGCTCCACATCGACCATGTTGTGTTTTTTGATGACGATGGAGATATCCAACAGGCCTTCAGATGCAAGTAGAGCCGAGACATGGCTCCACAACTCTGGATTTTGGAATAGCCTGATCAAATGGATAAGGTTAAGTGTCCGTCGCTTCAAGTCGTCCTTGCTCTCTCCTTCCACTGTACGAGCAAACCACGTGACAATAAACATATTCAATTAAACTGCTTGTTCGTGCATCTACCAAACTATAAACAATTTACTTTCAACTTCTAAAGTGCACCTATTTTCTCTCCATCCCATGTACAAATAACGAACACTTCAGAAATCGGCAGAATTTGACACGTGAATACCTGCTTTAGATTACTCGTATAATTTTTATAATACATAACATAATAAATCAATAACATTAGCTTAAAGTGTGCTCGAATGTGCTGTATTTTGATCCATGTCACAACACTTGCATCTAGATTCATGTCACGACACTTGTATCTAGAACCATGTCACGACACTTGTATCTAGATCCGTGTCACGACACTTTTATCTTAATCCGTGTCACGACACATGCATCTAGATTCATGTCACGACACTTGTATCTAGATCCATGCCACAACAGTTGTTAATGCGGTTTAACTATTTCTGGATCCAACCCCTAAGGATCAGTAAATTTACAGCAAACATATCCTAAACAAATGTGTTTTCTATGATAAAAATTAGATAAACCATTACTTCAGTTATCACAATATGTTTAGGCATGATGTGTGTAGCATCACATAATCAATCCAAAGTTGATACTAATTGAATTTTAAACAGATAGCCATCGTCGCATATGACGAAGCAACGACAGTTTATATTTAACTATATAACTAATTACAATTACAGTCGGAAATGTGCCTGTATACAATTTTATAAATATGAGGTATTCATTAATTAATTAAGGAATTATATTATGAGCATGTGTCGAAAGGAATTTTTACCAAAGTATCTGATTGGTAGATGCGGCATCTGGGATAAATGTCAACTCTATGTTTGTAGCGTTGATCACCATAGTGATACCTTCACCATCGGCATGTAATCGGAAACACTAGTTTGTTTCATTTCGCCTCGTTGTAGTGTTGCTGCTAACTGTTGACGACAGGGCTAACAACCATTTCAGATACGGCATTTAGCAAAAGTATGGATGACGTCGACAATAAACAAATTGTGCTATATATATATTTAATCTGACATAATAACTATGTTGTTTGGTTTGTCCAGCGATTTTGTCCGGCAAGCAATATAATTTATTTCCAATTTAAATATAAACAAATAATTACAACAATTCCCCGTTGTCGCCCTTCTTCACAATTTGTTTTGCGTTTTGCTGACATGCATTTGCAATTGTCACAATTGTTCCACTAATGAACATCCTGTAATTTATTAAACAAATATTACCTTCACAATCCTGGAATCGTGCTTGCCACTTGCTCTCTAGAGGCTCTATTCGATCCTCCAGTAGTCGCCCAAGTTCTGAAGCACATCATGTTATCGGTTGCAAGTCGTTGACTCTATACAACGAATTGTCGAAGACATTAACATTGTTTTTATTTCTGGGTTGTTATTTATCTCAAATGTTCTCTTCCAGTTGAACATACGCATCAGTAACAGCCGCTACACATCTTTAGTCTTTCGTTGCATTCACTTCTAGTCTCTATCTTTCGAAATAAACTATATTTCACTTCGTCTATGCGCCTTGCATTGTTTTCTCAGAAGCACACCATTAATTAATATAACGTATGTAATTATCATTCAAATTAATATAGATCACACTTGAAATGGAAGTCGCTCCCGTTCGGTTACCGATGAAATAGTTTTCATAAAATAGCATACCCAGTATGTTTGCACGATTAAGCAAATGTGATTTCCGCATAACGCGACATTCCATTTAAATTAAACAACAATTATAATTACAGCAAATGGATGCCACGGTCCAATCCTATACTCACCGAGTCTAACTATATCCGCCGCATCCTTAAGGTTTAGACCTGTCAATACTACAATTAGATCCTTAATCATGACGACGTCATCCGACTTGTTGACTGACGTTTGACGCCAGTTCACAAAGACTTCGTAATTGAAGCGGCAAGTGTTCCTGGGGTATTCGTCCTCCGCCTCTCTGGTGCGAGGCTGATCAACGCATATGAGTAGGCCGAGCTGCCAGAAGACATTCCCGATATAATTGGCGACTTCCGCCAGACAGGCATTGGTGATCAGCTTTTCTGGAAAGAAAACCCGGAAGTGTATCTTTAATACGGTCTACGACGTATCAAACCCTTACAAACATTGAACATATTTAACTATAACCACTTTTGCACGGCAAATGATTAGCCATGCAAACATCGTTTAATAAACTAACGAAGACAGCTGACATCAGCTAGCGTTCAAGTTCAGTACAACTTTGTTAACTCAAACATCGGTAACTAGAACAATGTTTATAATTCCAATGAGCAGCCCAGTGCCGCTGTGTTGCACCGGCTTAATGCACGGATAATTGGAAGAGTCCACTCTGTCGCTCCAGTTTCGAGTTCACCGCGATGTTACACATAGGATACGTCAAACATGTGAGATGGGAACAAACGCAGTGAATAACTTCGTATATTACGCATTATGCACACATTCAGCATGGGAAAAAATAACTATGTAAACAGTGTGTCACTGACATTTCATTTTGAACATTAATATATATATATATATATATATATATATATATATATATATATATAAAATGATATTATCATAGCAATCTCCAACACCTTCCTTCAACAAATATCTCACCGGAGTCGTTGGTTGTTCTTGGTTCACTGCCCGTCCCACATGAACAAGCGCCACCTGCATCACCTGCACCACTTCCATCACAAGCGCCACTTGCATCACCTGCACCACTTCCATCACCTGCACCACTTGCATCACCTGCACCATCTGCACCACCTGCATCACGAATACAACTTGCATCACATGCGCCACCAGCTCGGTTGCCAGACTGATCTGGAGAAAACAAAAGTTAAAAGAATGCTAGCCGTGCAATTTGTCCATTTCACGATGTCGTAGTTTACCAACGAAATACACATGCGCGCGCGCACGTAAACGCGCACTGACAAAGAAACATACACATGTACCCACGGACGCACACACCACTTCCACATATTAAGTGTCACAATATGTGGTAAAGGTAACCAGAGCGTGAACAAAGTTAAATATATTAATTTTAATAAATGCAAAAGCCTTCTGAAGATTAATAACCTATTCTGCTGCTGACGACTCTAAGAAAGACGTCATCTGTCACACAGAGTCAACGACTTCCTTTCGCCAACCCAAGGTGGATTTAGACGCGGGAGGTCGACCGCAGGTATCACGCAACGGTGGCTTGAAGCGAAGTGCCAACGATAAAAATAGACGTAGTGGAGCGTCAGATCGGGAATACGAGAATGACAACATATGCGATAAGTTATCTTACCGGCCATTGTTTCACGACGTTTCAGATGTGTTCACGGTCGATATTCGGTTGTGTAATTCAGGCGGCGACGACGTCCAGCAGAGACGGCGTTGGCTCGAATGTTACCTCTGCGTATTAGGAAATGACCAAACACGATATTACTACGTGGATAATGAAGAAAACAAAATTGCGTGTAGTCGCCACGCGTGCATGTCTGTGGGTGTATATGTGCGGGTGGACAGCGTGCGTGCGTGTGTGTGCATGCGTTTGTGCGTGATTTATATATATTTATATATATATATATATATATATATATATATATATATATATATATATATATATATATATATATATATATATATACCTTAACACCTAGTCAACTGCTTCATCAACTGATTTAGCCTACCCCAAATCCGGTTCATTGGTGTCCAAATATGTAGTGTGTGAATAGTTTATGTAACATCCGCAGTCGACATAATAAAATGCCTATTTTTCAGATCATCGAAATAATTTACTTCAGTCGTTAGATCTGGTAAGGATCAAAATAGTGGATATCCAAAGTGGTAAACACTGTATGGATCAATGCAGATCATGGACGCGACCTCTGTCCTCTCGCCGACCACATGACAAAGTTAAAAAAAACACCAAGGAAGAAAATCGTGATTTTTCAGCATTTCGATTTTCACTTCAGTTAATGTTTGAACTAGCACTAAGTAGTTTAATAGTTTGTCTGACGACTTCATACAAAAACTACATGCAAAAGTTGCACAAACGAGCTAGCATGTTGCAGTGGGTGCTAGGTAGGTTTTGTTTTTGGCAAAATTAACTTAAAATGAGACTAGCAAAACTATCGATTTGGTTAAGCACCTTTATATCGATATTTGCACTGTTCGGAATTCAAACACGACACCTCCAACCGCTTCGCCAAACTCCGTCCGCCTATAAAGAGGTCCCATATAAAACCGTTCTCCCACACACGATAACGCTAACATATCTGGAACACCCGTGTTTATGTTTTCACAAATTGTTTATGGTTCTTGTTGTTTCCGGCACTTGACAACCTTCTGTGAACGGACTAGTCTGTAGTGTAGTTACTACAATTTGATGGTGTTAGGACGATGATAATGCCTGCCTATTGTTGGTGGCAACCGACGTAGTCCATTCGAAAATAGACCAACTGTGAATTAATCATCCGTGTAATGTATTGTAGGCCGGCGTCAGTTCTGGTTGTAACCGGTTCCTTGCCACAATTACCCCCACTAGTAACCCTTTATGTAAACTCTGCTCTTTTCTCGGGTCAGTGACTCTGAATGCGCCACGTCCTCGACGACACGGACCGCTCAGACATTGCCGCGCTGCGTCTGAACCGGGTCTAAGCCGCACGCACGTTACATCTGTGACGATGCGACGGCGAAACGTTGTCGTTGTTGGAGATCAACACCTGGTATTAATGTGTGATACAGATCTTTTAAATGGTGTCGTTCTGTTGGTAATTATCGACTAAGTTTCGCAATTCCAGTTAAACCATTCCTGTGTCATTATGCTTTCGGCTAGGCACTGATTATCCGCATAGCCCGATCTAGGCTTCACATTTGACCAATGCAATAAATGATATGACACTAAACTTTCAGAGGATGTATTACACAGAAAACAGCCCGCCCCAAATGCAGTTACACCAGTTGAACCAGTGATGGATCCGGGTCAAGTATCGACACGGCGCACGAAACAAGGCTTTCTTTCGCCAACACGCTAGAGAACCGCCATTAATAAATCACACGCATGTTTGATTTTTCGTGCAGTTTCATGTTAGCTGCTTTATTGGTTTCACGCTCTAGTTGATGGGACCATTTGATCCGTAGGTGGGAGATTAATATTATTATACATGCGTCAGAATGTCCTATGAGTTGCGAACATAATATTTTATCGATGAGTTCCTAACTGTCTGTAAACTTGTAGTTATGAGGAGGGAGGTGCAAACATCACTAAATGCACCATTTCGCCAGACTTTCCGCTGCGCTGTCAAAAGTCTGCAGGAAATGACACTTGTTGGTTTGGTATGTTAATGCTACATGTAGACATGTGTATATTCGAACTGCCATGATGTTCTGAAAATTTTAAACGTATAAATTAATTAACGACATGTGCTACTGTTGCACCAACGCCGTTCACTCGGGTGACAAGGAATGTTGTTGGTGGGCTATGTTTTGTATATGTGGGTAGTTTAAGTTATGCGAAGATAAACAACCACTAGGTACCTTGCGCCATGTCCAGTGATGTCATCGGAGAAGGCCGGGACACTGGTCCAATGACGTCGCTAGAGAAGGCCGGGACACTGGTCCAGTGACGTCAACACAGAATGCCGGGCCACTGGTCCAGTGACGTCACCAGAGAAGGCTGGGACACTGGTCCAGTCTGACATTGCAGAACCACTCAAACAGACGCTCTATGCCCGTCACTTACACGCCTTCGGGGGTTAAGATAACCATCAGACAAGTGCGATTCTTCCCTTGTGTTGACTACACGCTACCGTCAAGGTACCGGTATTATCTCTACCTCTTTGCCGGCCTGCGTCGTGACGGCTTTGTGCCATTCCAGTTACTAACAACGATCTTTGCCGCAGGAGTGAACCTCGATGAGACAAACAACTCTGATCGGCTGTTGCTTTGTTTGTTACTGGCGAAGGAGGTGTGTGCGCGCGCGCGCGTACTAGTGCGTGCGCGCGCGTATGTTTTCCTGCAAGCCGCATCAATGGCCCACGGTGCCAAAGATATAAAACTTAAAAACACTTTTCTGGTTGACCATTTTAATGAGACCTCATTCCAAATGACAACGTCATTGTCAACAATTAAGATGGGGATCGGTTGGTCCCACATAAGACGGAGAAAGCGAATCAGATGGTCCCACAGAAGATTCGAAAGACAATCGGATACTATCACAGAAAACTCAGAAAGAGAATCAGATTATTTCAAAGAAGATTCAGAAAGAGAACCAGCGGGTCTCACAGAAGACTCCAAAGGAGAATCGGCGGGTGTCACTGAAGATTCTGAAAGAGAACTAGAAGGAATATCATAACACTTAGAGAGAGAAAATCGGGGGTTCTCACTGGATACTCACAAACAATCAGGGGTCTCATTTGACTTGATCAGGAGGTCACACATGAGACTGATAGAATCAGAGGATCTTACAAAAACACCACAAAGAGAATCACGGCTGTCATAGAAGACTCAGAGAGAGGGGGTCTCACAGAATATTTAGAGACAACGTTTAAAAGATAGTTCGCCTGGAACATTGTGATACAATGTCTGACAAAACGATTGTATGTAGTCCAGTATGCAGTCCGTACGACTGATTATATCAGTATCTCTTTACACACGACAACGTCAGACTTGATTATTGCAATGATAAGCTCTCTACTCAGGGATGTGTTCAACACTGCTGCTGCACTAGCAGGTTGGGGCAGCGCCTACAGAAGGCAGAGCAATTTTAATCCACCGCCGCATTAGCTATTACAAGTTCTGTAGAAGTAATTTGCGCGTCACGGTCTAATGACCCGTTATATCAATTGTAAACGTTCAAGTCTGCACGCATGATGATATTTATGTAATACACAAGAATACATTCACGTCAGTCGCTGCACGGTACGTCGAGGGCTTGCCTTTAGACCAGAGCTGCGTTGACAAGGCAGTATTGTCCTGCACTGAACATCCATTTATGTGTGTGTCATGTGTGACTCGCTGGCCGCCGCGAGCGGCGACCGTCTTTTGTGTTTATGTTAACAACTCAGTCAATCTTATTTGGGTCCTATTTTGTGGATGCCGCCAGCAAGAACACCAGCTGGGGGCAAGCTTAGTAACTCATTAATTTGCCGCACTACCGCGCAGTAATGATACAGGTTATATTCATGGAAAAAATAATACCCCAAATCCTAAGTAGGTCACAGCCCAAACACCTACCAGCCCAAACAGTTGACATTACAGTCAGGCGGGAGTTGAGAGTCGCGCTCACGGTTCACTGCGGCTGCTCCTGTGAGTGAGTGACCTCCCGACCCGTGTTCGCGGCTAACGGCGAGTGGCGTCGAAATGGACTTTCCAATATTCGACAGCAAATGCGAAATGGGGTGTGCATATGTTTTTGGGAAAGGCCCGGAACGAGTTTTAACGCAAAATGGCTTGGAATGGGTGTTCCATGTAAATATGTCAGTGACATTTGTAGATAGATAATGGCATAATGCAACTACTCACCAAATTGGAAAGAATTACATGTAGATTAAGGTATGCTTTAGGCTCACGGAACGAAACAAAACGATGACTTATTTTGTTTTGGCTGTTCCGTCTACAGAACATACACCTACTAGTATCATCATTCCGTGAGTCCAAACATACCTTAGTCTATATGTAACTGTTTCCATTTGTTAAAACGTT
Source organism: Lamellibrachia satsuma (assembly GCA_033239005.1). Classification (NCBI taxonomy): domain Eukaryota; kingdom Metazoa; phylum Annelida; class Polychaeta; order Sabellida; family Siboglinidae; genus Lamellibrachia; species Lamellibrachia satsuma. The sequence continues at coordinate 3,590,209 of BSQZ01000003.1, forward strand.
AAAACAGACGCCAATAAGGTTTATTAATGCCTCTAATGCGGATAAAATGCCCGATAAAATGCCCGTGTGAAACACCTGCTCTGTCCGTTTGGTCATCGTGGCCTACTTCGGCCACGATGACCAACCAAGCTGAACGACCGTCGAGCGCTCGGAGGCACCCACGCAGGCCTTGAGACGACCACGCGACAACCTCACTACAGGCCGTGAGACGACCCCACAACAACCTCACTACAGGCCGTGAGACGACCCCACGACATCCTCACTACAACCTACCTGGCGATTAAATCCAGCGGCGATTCGTCGACTATACGTGTCTTAACCCGTGTGCGCTTTGACTAGACTGGCCCCGCTCACACTGCTCGGCTCGCGGCGTTGCACAAACACCAACCGGAAGTACGTCACAGCGATAGGAATGTATGAAGCGCCGTTCATGTCAGTGAAGCGCGCATGGGATTGGTCAACGGTCGCGATGAAGACCACATAACACAATTGTATTGGTGGCAATGTTAACGTTGTAGGTTGAATACCACAGTACACAGTAGTATTGGTGGCAATGTTAACGTTTTGTATAATTATAAGAAAACGTTATCAAGCATTAAATACAATTTCACAGCAACTAACACCATCCCATTGTCAAGCTGACCAACTTTTGTCAAGATCACATAGCTCGAGCTCTTTTAAAACGCCTCGATGTAGGATTCTCGGCAATTTAAAAAAATAGCCATGTATTTATGCGTCCTCGTGGCCCATAGCAGAACAATTCCCATAAATCCCTCCACCAGTTAAACTCTAAAAAATGCACTATTTCACAGCCAATAGCTTCAACAAAGAAACATGTGAATATGCCTGCTCAATTGCACTTGTCACTTCATTTAAATGGTTTAAATTCACATATAACAATTTAATACGCCCTACATTCGTTGAAACCATAAATATGAAGGTCAACTGTGGTAGACCCCAAATAGGGATTGTTTTGAGAAAGTGCGACATTTTATATCAAGTTGCGGCAAAATGTATATGTACCTCAAGGAACACACCTGCTTGTCAAGTCATTATTACTTGTTTGACGGCCAAGTCCTATCAATGTATACGTACCTCAAGGAAAAATCCTGCTTGTCAAGTCATTATTACTGGCTTGACGGCCAAGTCTAATCAATGCCTTGCCTGTAATATTGGCTAAAACCAGTCACATAATTTAATTATAGGTCGATGTTGTCACTTGATAAATCATAAAACATGTATACTAGATTTCCATAGCATTGCGAACTAATGAAGCATGTTTACTGCCTCTTTAAATATGCCAATGTGTTTATTTTCAAACTAATATTCATGTAATTGCTTGATTTTTAACCAAACGTGGCATAACGTTTTAAGAAAATTTAAAATTGTTCGCATCTAACAAGATTTCGGGTAAATTCCAGTGTGTCAGGGTTGTCAAATGTTATTGTTTATGTGACTGCTTTCATGCTTCTAGTTGATAAGATACAAGGCGAATGGCTTGATTTCGATATGCCACCACATACTCTAAAGTATGCGTCTTTGCTTTTATTCCTTGAACTTTAAAATACTATAATTTTGCGTAACTTGGGGAATGTGACTCCGTCCATGGAAAAGTGTGTACATATTTCAAACCGACAAATTGCATATTTGAAGTACTCCTGTTTCTAAATTGTTTTCCAAAGTTTTACAACTGACATGCTACTTTAGCGAACCACTGCGGGCAAACTGTGCCACACAGGTGTAAAATTTGTATGTTTTTCCATAGTGTGGATACGGACATGTGCTTTCAAAGAACCCATTCTTGAGAAGTGTGCACCACAGGAATCACATTTGTAGAATTTCTCCCATGTATAGATAAGGACATGTGTCTTCAAATAGTCACTTGCTGAAAATTGCGTACTGGAGATATCACATTTGAAGGTTTTCTCACGTGTGTGAGTGCGCAAATGTGCCTCCAAATGACATCTGTGTGATAAATTATTTGCACAATTGTCACATTTGTAGGATTTTTCGCCTGTGTGAGTGGTATGTGTGAATGCAAATAAGCACTCTGTGAGAATTGTGCACCACATGTATCACATTTATAGGGTTTCTCCCCAGTATGGGTATAGACATGTCTCTTCACAGTTGTTGTCAATATTTGCGATTCTTTGCAGCTTCATTATAGACACTGCTGAGTTCTGACACAGACGGCTGTCAACACGCGTCACATTCATCTGAAACTTTGTTATTTTTGTCATGAATACTTTGGGTGCAGTGTTTGGCCTTCTTTCGTCCATCGAAACAGGCAAAGAGAGGGGGAAAGATAGAGGAGAGATAGGGTAAGAGGGATAAGAGAAAGAGGGGAGAGGGAGAGAGGGAGCAGAGAAAGAGTGGGAGAGGGAGAGGAGAGGGAGATGAGAGAGGGGGAGATGATAGAGATGGGGAGAGGAGATGGGGAGAGAGAGAGAGAGAGGATAGAGAGGGGGAAAGGGAGAGGAAAGAGAGGGAGAGAGAATGGTAGAGAGGGTTATATATAGGAGATATTGGAGAGGGAGAGGAGAGAGAGGGGAGGAGAGAGGGGAAGAGGGAGATGAGAGAGAGGTAGAGGGATGGACAGGAGAGAGAGAGAGAGGGTGACAGAGAGGTGGATAGGGAGAGGAGAGTGAGGGGAAAAGGGAGAGGAAAGAGATGGAGAGAGGGGGAGAGAAGGGTAGAGAGGGAGAGAAATAGGAGAGAGGGGAGAGATGGAGAGGAGAGAGAGATGGGGGAGAGATAATAGTAAGCGACATGATTGTCAGTATCCGTGTGATTAGTTTTAGTAATTTGAACTTGACCAAAACAGGCGCAAATAGTTTCGTAAGCAAAATAAAATTGTAAAATACTAGATATATCAATCATATAGAAATACGAACATATTCTCTGTGAAATGTAGAACCTAAGTTTAAAAAAGGATGATTAATGTATTAATTAGTTCTACGCGTATGTGTATATTCCTGTATATTCCTCATTATCGCCCAGGAACATTATTCTTTGATTTCGTTTGATATAGCCTAGGTTGATACACTGGACAACATATAGCATATATAAGCTGATACACTGGACAAACACAGCAAATATCGGCTGATACACTGGACAACATACAGCATATATCGTCTGACACACTGGGCAACACATAGCAGATATCGGCTGATACACTGGATAACATATAGCATATATTGGCAGATGCACTGGACAACACACGGCTGACATCGGCTGATAAACTGGATTACACACATCATATATCGGCTGATACACTGGAAAACACACATGATATATCGGCTGATACACTGGACAACATGTAGTAGATATCAACTGATATGCTGGACAACATAGAACATATATCATCAGATATGCTGGACAACCTAGAGCAGGAATCAGCTGATACGCTAAGCAACGTAGAACAGATATAAGCTGATACGCTGGAAAACATAGAGCATATATCAGCTGATGCGCTGGACAACACACAGGAGATATCAGCTGATATGCTGGACAGCAAACATCAGAAATCCGCTGATACATTAGACAACATACAGCAGACATCAGCTTGTACATTGGTAACAGACAACAGAAGTGAAGGAAGCTGTGTTGGTGACAGTCAGGAGGCCACACTCGGTCAATGTACTATTTCACAACTCTTGGTATTTACTCATATTTGTCATTTAATCCTGTGTCAACATACTTGTGGATACATGATTGAGACAATATTGACTTACACCAGACAAACGAGCACAATATTGACAGACATTACGCACGTTAGCACAATATGTCGGTCTGCTAATCACACCTGTAAATCCTCCAAGTAAATACTTCAATAACTTTTATATTACGCATTTACACATTTTAAATGACAGTATTAATTCCCATAGTTTTACAAATTATATAATATTTCAAACTGTTTATACAAATATCACACACAAAGTATGTTTTGTACAAAGTTGCTCCATTAAATTGACAGTAAGTTAAATTTGAGCCTTGTTGAATTCTAGCAGCAATGGTTATAAAGTGAGAGAGGCAAACGTATGTTTTCAATGTAAAATGCACGTGAATAAAGCCATTAAAAACAATAAAGAAGTAAGTAGCAAGTAGAAGAGGGCGACAAGTGCAGGGAGAAGGCCATTGACCGAGTGTGGCCTCCTGACTGTCACCAACACAGCTTCCTTCACTTCTGTTGTCTGTTACCAATGTACAAGCTGATGTCTGCTGTATGTTGTCTAATGTATCAGCGGATTTCTGATGTGTGCCGTCCAGCATATCAGCTGATATCTCCTGTGTGTTGTCCAGCGCATATAGGGAGAAGTGGGAAGGGATAGCAGAGTAGGGTGACAAGAGGAGGGATAAAGTTGTCGATAGTGAGAAGTGGGAATGGATAACAGAGTAGGGTAACAAGTGGAGGGAGAAGGCTGTCGATAAGGAAAATCGCGAATGGATAACAGAGGAGGGCGACAAGTCCAGGGAATAGGCTGACGGTAGGGAGACGTGGGACGGGACAGCAGAGGAAGGCGCCAAGAGGAGGGAGAAGGCTGTCAATAGGGGGAAGTGGGAAAGGACAACAGTGGAGGGAAAAAGCGGTCGATAGGGAGAAACGGGAAGGGATAACAGAGGAGGGGAACAAGTGAAAGGAGAAGGCTGTCGAAAGGGAGACTTGGGAAAGGATATCAGAGGAGGGCGACAAGAAGAGTGAGAAGGCTGTCGATAGGGAGAAGTGGGAAGGGGTAACAAAGGAGGAAACAATGATGTCGATAGGGAGAATTGGGAAGTGATAACAGGGGTGGACGACAAGTGGTGGAAGGAGGCTGTCGGTAGAGAGAAAATCATAATTGTGATATTAAGCATGCGCTGTGCGGTGCTATAATTTGGAATTATTTTTGAAACAAGACTAGAGTTTACTAGCTATTCAATAATGAATTACTAATGTATATCAACACAATGAATATTACATAATGATGCTAATGTTTAACATATTGCTTTATGTTGGCCCGAGAGGGGGCTGTACGGAGTTAATGAACTGAAGACTGAAGAACATGTTTCACACCCACGACTAGTTTTCTACATGCGCAAACTGTCTTTGTGTTTATTGTTACTTCTACTAATCATATATAATTCGCTAGAGGCGTGATGGGTGTCATTTAGCTCAATCACAGCGAGAGCATCTGTGCCAGAGGTGCTTCCATCGTCGTCATCTTCTCTGAAATTGTTGAGGACATCTCAATGAATTAATGTATATCGCGTTCAAGAAAGCTTAAATAGTCGATACCAGTTCTATGAACCTTCGTATTACATGTTGGAATGTAAACAACAATCCATTGTTCATATACTTCAATTTGACGTTACAAATAACGTCGTTTTTAGTAAGAAATCTTTTGACTGCTGATCCCAACAACCGACACGCCGGCGTCGCGGAGTCAGGCAGCGTTCACCGACTTGAACTGGCAAGCGTTACCAAATCAGTTGCACTTTGTAACTTTGGCGCCAGCATGAAGGAAGGCGGTGCATAATAGTAATGAAGTATACATACCTTTCCATTCTCCAGGTGGAAGAGCTGGCAATGTATTCGGTCATTGTGAACCGTTGTTATGAACGAATACAATTTTAATTTAGTTGGGAAGAAGTATATGTCGACATATATGGGGAAATGAAATATACCTACATTGGGCACACCAAATGAAATCCATTAGGTTCCGCCGGAAATCTGCCTAGCTTCAAATCTGCCTAGCATCAAAGGTAGCTGTGCTTCGACTGTCATAAGTTTGTCATTCTGTTTTGTATCTGGATGGACACAAAAAAAGATGGGAGGTTGGCCCCCCAAAAGAAAAAAAGTTGGAAATGGCAGGTTGGCCCCTAAAACAAGTGAGTGAGACGTTTCAGACTCATTGTTCGAAAAATTTAACCTGTCTAGTTCCCACTGTGGCAACATGTGTTATTTAGTTTCTGTGAAATAATCGGACAAACTAATACAATACATTCGACTGGGCCGAAAATGGCAAAAGTGGCACAATCTCTATATAGTATGACATAAGGTTGTTCACACTATCGCAAGTTACCCTATCTAATGGTCAATGTACATTATTTCGATGAATTTAACCGAAGTATATTGACTCTTTCATCACGCGGACTCTTCATATAACTCGTACTATTCACACATATTTGAACATAAACGTACGTGAGGCACAAAGGGTTAAACCAGTTGAGGGAGTTGTAATATTTTATTACAGGGACTGTTCATATTACTTAGATTATTCACACCCTATAGATTTTAGCATCAACGAACGTGAGGCGCAAAGGGTTAAACCAGTTGAGGGATTGTAAACTTTACTAATTTTCTGAGTTCACATCCCACTTTGGTTTCTCTTTTATTAATTTTTTCATGATGTCAATTGGGCTGAATGATCATGAACTAGAGTGGCCTAAATAATAAACGCCATGCTTACATAATGTTGTATATGCCATAGCATTCATTCAATCATGCTTCGTATTAAAAAGTTGTTAATTTGTTATTTAAAAATAATATGTGCAGTCGAAATAACGCCGTGGATTGCACCCGCGGTGAGCGATAATTGAAGCCGCAAAAGACACTGGTGCAAGGTGGCGCAGTATTGTTAAAGAATATAGGTAATGCATATTTAATATCGCTAGTGTTTTAGCAGCCACGGTGCAGCTGTTTTGCTTTCATCTGTATGGAATATGCTAAGGTGTTTTATATCTCACGGATGTATGCTTTTTGAAGTCAGATACCTGCGTTGACAGATGAAATGGTATGATTAGGTAAAGAACTCCATCATAAACATGCTAGAGCGGGTTGTCTTAATCGAAGGCATGTCAATCTCATTCCGTGCATCGACCAGATTCTTTTATAAACGAATTTCTCCGGCATGTAAAATACTTAAGTACGGGACGTTTCCGACAATAAGAAGCTGCAGGACGACCTTGATAGCATCACCAGGAATAGTCTTCTGAAAATATTCGCAAGAGTCGCTTTTCGATGTTCTGTTGTTCGCCATTTGACAAACGCGGTAGTTCTTGTATAATACAAAACAAACCATGTCAAAATGCACACAACCGTAAGTAGTGCTTCCTATGCACGTGTGACTTAACCAAATTATACAAACAACATGTTGGCGCAAGTCGTCTTTATTCTGGTCTTGTTTTAAACCTAAATAAAAACTTGCAATATACAAAGGTTAGTCTGGTGCATCAGTAATGCAGTAATAATAATAATAAATAATAATAAATAATAATAATAACAAATATGAAAACAAAATGGTGTGAAACCACGCAGCACTGCATGCATGATATAATATAAATGTATTTTAAGGCATATGTAATGGCTATGCAAGATACACCATGAACATAACTGTATGTAATTTAACAAAAGATTCTATGCGTCCAATGGATGAAATAATTATAAGCAATCCACGATAACTAATCTCTCCCAACACCAAGCTATTTCACTGCATGACTCATTAACTATCGTATCAACTGTCAACCATGTTCAGGTTTGACTCCCCTGCAATAACATGATGCAACATGTCATTTAGCAAGTGCTGCAATTATCACATCTCTATTTTTGTAAGTTACTGTTTAATTAATACAAAGCTTAGTACGCAGCATACATAATCTACATTAAATGATTGAACCAAACACTTGATCCCTGTTTACAAGCTACTATCCAGTGTGGCTTCCAGGTTACACTCAAGCACCTGTCACTGGAGAATATTTCACACATCCTACCCAGCCAGTGCCATATGGTGGGTAATCATGACAACATTAATGAGAGGCGAGTGTCCCAATCTGATTCTGATTTAACTGTATGGAATGTTAGCTAATACATTTAACGTCTAGCGCAGCCTTTCACATAATTAGCTAATTTCAATATAATCCTGGCATTTGGTTAATTCACTAAAAGTGAGCGTTTAACAGTTTATACGATGCAATTCGAATTAACTCAAAACTTTGATTATATTGACATCGGACTGATAAGGTAAATCAGGAAAAAATTCTTTAATGTAAATATTAGACAATGAAGCTGATTGGCTGCTGTCGATTGATGGGAACGCATTCGTACTAGTAGCCAAACAAGACACAATAATCGGCCTATGAGCGGCCAATCATCGGCAAATAGGCGGCTGCCTGTTAACCGAAATCGGCCCGACATTAAGCCGATGGAAAAACTACATCGGCTTGCAGGCGATGTTGGCCCGATTAATTTACACGCTGTATGTATGGCATAACCCTTTATACTACGGAAGCCTATGTGGCAAGAATAGGGAGGTGGGAGTTTGGCCCTAGAAATTGGTGGGATGTGGGATTAGCGGGAGGTGGACCCTCAACAATGCTAGGAGATGGGATAGTGACCCCAAAAACAGATATATAATTATGTTTTTACGTTTAACTCACAAAGCAAAAAGTGGTTGCGCGAGGTGATAATATTATGTGGACACAGCACAACACGATTAATGTGATTAAAAAGGCGTTTTTGACCACACCTTGACTTTTTTTTCGATCGAATTTTTTTTACAGTGTGTCCGGTGGTGGACTTCCAACTACGGTCGATGGCGACTCCATTTGTGCGCTATCTTTTTGTATAACGAGTTTGTAACAGCGTGCCCCTGTATGGAACTAGCACCGGCCTCCCCTAATTAAAAAACATACACAATTTGTGCCAAAGCAATCGAAGAGTCTCTTACAAGGTCAATAAACTGTATTAATTATAGTTGTAGGAAATGCGGGCAAATTACGGCTCGTTTGGTTTTTGCACCCGAGCGCCTCCACATATGCAGGACCTATTAACATTTATGTTCTCTACTCAACATGGAAAAATCTCAAATAATGCTTTTGATGCAATCGCATGAGGCTTTGTGCGTGGACGGGTACTTGGGTGGCTCCTACGATAGCGACCATTGTTGGTCTTAGTAGGAGTCTCCCTTCCCACAGCAAATATGTTTTTTTTTGTTGCATAATGTATTACTTTTATTAATAATTTATTAGTTGCTATTATATATTGTACAGTTCTATATGTGCATGTATCATACGTATTTATATAATTTATATTGCCACTCAATATAATTTATCTATGTTTTTTGCTGTTGGGACAAATAAAATGTATCCTTATCCTTATCCTTATCCAGAAAAGTGAGTAAGTGCGCTAATAATGTCCATGTAACATGAGATCGTAAATTGTTTTCTGAGGAGTACCGATGTACTGATTCCTCCAAAAATTACTTTTGAAAATATATACTTTACGATACCATTTTTGGAACTTGACGAACGTATATTACATGTATTTACGTAAATTAGGGAACGTCTTTTCCGGTTTGGCGGTTTCTATCTGTTAGCCTACTAACGTAAACAAACGCCAGCACTGGCATGTTGCTGCTTGGTGAATATCTCATTAGACTAAGACGTGTCGTGAAGTAAACTATCAAGATATTTGTTTTTTTTTATTGCGCTGCATTGCACATTTCTTCTTGCATTACATTATGTAGGGCTTACAATATTTCCGTCGACATTCCACCATTTCAAAGTGTATCACCACTTTATGTTCAATTTCGCTACAGCATTTTACCGGTATTTTATTCGACATAGTTATGACAGAAATACCTGTGGAATATCAAAGCCACAGAGAGCAGGTGTGGAAACGCTGTCAAGGGTATATATTCAAAATGTGTAATGTGTATGGTCAACATAAAAACGTTGTGTGATAATTTCGTAATGTTTTGGGATGGCATTCTCAATGCAGCAGGACATCTGGCGGCATGATAATGAACCACAGCTTTCCTGGTGCCACACGTCGTTGGTTACCCCTTGAAGATACACATATTGACACTTGTTTGAAAGCAGTGGGCTGAGAAGGATTCGCAGACCTCTGTTTTCTGTGGTCCCTCTTCACAGCCAGTTACATAGCTCATTTCATGTGGGGTGAATATAAATAATAATGATCTACAACGTGATATTAGTTAATTGTTTATCTCTTACTATTTATGAAAATACACGATTTGTCGAGTAGCCTGTTTTACGTCATATAACAATCGCTCTACGGGAATTATATACTGACCAATAAATCATCCAATGAAAATTGTTTTTCGTTCCTTTGAGTCAGGACCTAGTCGTGGATGCACCTGACATTAATAACTATTTAACATAACAAACCAAACACCGAATGTATTATTTATGCTTTGGTAGTTTATTGAAGTGTCAGTTGGTACAGACTAAACTAGTTTCATTTTGGAATAAAATATATGACATTATTAAAAGCGGACAGACGTGCGTTATTAAAAACAAAAAGGGTTGTTTGAATTTGAAACTAGTTGTGCTGAAGGTTATGTGTCATGTATAGTGTCGACGCTATGGTCCAGTTCTCGGAGTCGCCGGGCCTGTCTTCCTTGGCTTCTGTATCAACATCCCTGGTGAACATCGTAAGACAACGTAAGGCAACGCAATACAATGTAAGACAATGTAAGACAACGTAAGACAATGCAAGACATCGCAATGATAGGTGTACACTGCTAAACTTGTGTTGAGAGTCGTGTGTTTCATTCGACTTAGAACATTAACTATTATTGTGCTAACCATGGCTAGAATATGATACGTTATTGCACTGCGAGGTATCCACACCAGGTGTCTAGTAGCTAAATGTATTTTGTAGCAGAAATGTTCTAGACACTAGTTTAAGTAATGATAGGCATATTAGATAAGTTTTACTGTTCTACATACTTATATAATACATAGCGATGTATTTACGTTTGGCATATATGATACATATAACAAGGGCAGCCACCAACACAGTCCCAAGGACGAACCATCTGACGATCGCGAGGTTGTAGTAGTCCTCAGCGTCTGAAGAGGGATACACATCTAGCAATAAAGACATCTCGTGGGCTTCGGCTATAAACACCAATAAGTATTAGTACTCGACATAATCACACGATTCCAGAGATTCCAAGGTGAACAAAATAGGGATTTCCCAAGTTGTTCCAAATTTAATAGGAATATTGCGGAAAAGAAAGTTGATGGCGAAACGATTTTCGTCATTCTAGAACAAATGCACGAACGCACGCACGCCCGCCCATACGCACGCACGCACGCACACACACACACACACACACACACACACACACACACACACACACACACACACACACACACACACACACACACACACACACACACACACATACACGAACTCACGCACGCACACATGAAAGTACACAATCACATACGTATACCCATGTGTATATGAAAATATGCATATGTGGATTAAGACAACCCGCTACACATCAACTGAAAAAAATGGCGTTGAGCAAATTCATTAATTTTCACAATAAAAGCAATGTTTGGCACTAACTCGCTTCACAATTTGGCCCGTTGAACCAGGCATCGCATTGACATGTGTATCTGTTCGCGTGGTCTATGCACGTTCCATCGTTCTTGCAGGGCAAACTGGCACACTCATTAATATCTGAAATGTAATAACAAATACAGTTTTACCATAGTAAATACTACGCCTGGTTGTTGGCGGCAGCGGAATATGTACCGCAACGACTGTCAGATATTCTGACAAGACTAATGCCATACCGATACCGATCACGGTACACGTTCAAAGTGTTAGTTTTCCCTCCAAATTACTCATATTCACAAATTAATGAAGCCTGGTGCAGTATAATGGAATGTCTAAACAGTGGTCTACTAGTAATAATAAGGCCTAATATTAATTTAATTTGATTAATAATAATTTATATTTTAATGGGTTATGGTTGCATGTAGGTAAAGTGCTTGAGAGCAGTCTTGATTGATGTGGCGCTGTGTAAATACTTTTATTATTATTTATTATTATTCTCATATTTACACTCAGATCTACGTTGCAATTTGGAAATGGTTTGCATGTATATATTAACCTTTATTTGTAGCACACAATTGCAAATAATTATGAAAAAAAGTAAAGTTGACATTTGTATTCCATATGAACTGTGACTTGTTCATGGTAAAATAAGAGATGAATCACAAATAAACAATCAATGAAGATCCTTAAACACAAACAATTACCCGCACCCAGGGCCAACTGTATACGAATATAATAGTATGTACCCAACTGGCAGTGGTCCCCTTCAAATCCCGGGAGGCACCCGCACGTGTAGAAGCCGGCCGTAGTGACGCAAGTCGCCCCGTTAAGACAAGGTTTACTTGCGCACGGCGGAGCAGCTAGAACATAGCGACACCGCGAAGAATTAAATTGTTAAGTTAATGATTGTCTGAATTGAAGTTTTTAAGAAATGAATGTCTATGAAAGTATTGATAGAAATATATTTTGTCACTCAAGAAAGGTAGTAGATGTAAAGGAAATGGAATAACAATAGTAAAGAACCAATGTAGATTTGATCTCAAAAACTATTCATTCTCAAAGAGGACACTACATGAATGGCCCAGATTATCTATATATTGGGTAAATGCTAGGAACGTGAATATGTTTAATTTTTTTACAAATATATCAGAAGGACGGATTACACACAGATGAAAACATTTTGGAATCCCGATAAGCCAACGGCTTCCTTGTTCACTTGTCATAATTATGGGCCTTTGCCTCGGATGGCAATTTTGTTGAGTCTGGTTAATTATCGTTAAATCTTGTTAAATTCTAGGCAGCTGTTTGAATGAATACGGCATAGGGTTACAATACTAAAAACTGGCAGTGAAATCTAAAATATTTGCTACAAACGCATTCAATATCCTCTATCGAATACAGTGTGCAGTCATGGTTTCATAATCGAACGTGTGTGATTACGACGGCACTATTTGCTGACGTCATGACGCGGTCATCGCGTACAACAGGGAGCGTTGCGATGACGGCGGAACTATTGCTTACGTCATCGCGTTCAAAATGGCGCACGAATATTTGAATTGTCTTAAAACCGAATGACAACGGACGATGCAGAACACAGCCTCCAACTCTGAATTTGGTAAGACGAAAGTAATTCATTAAAGGAAATATAAAATGGTACATTCGACGTCCCCTTGTGATGGTCCACAGCAGCTGGCGGAGTGGCATAAATAATCGGACGATTGACGATTATTTGTGCTATTCTGTCGTTGCCCTGGAGGATTACAAGGGATATAGTTCGGAAATGTGCCACTTGATAACAACACTGGATAGAATAAATGGTTGCATTACGGAATGCGAAGAAGAAGACGAAACATGAACAGGAAAGTAGTTGGATGAGACTGCGATGTTCAGAGCCCAGAATACTGTAGACGGCCATACAAAGAGAAGATGGAGTGGAAGTGGAAAGGAGGTGTAAACATATAGCATGAAGACGGGTCTAAAGAAGACAAAGATGGACAGCATATCAGACGGGCGAAAGGATACAGGCCAGATGTTCACTACAGATTGCCCACCGTACAAAAGATCAATGAGATAGTGTTCACAAAACAAAACATTAGTATTATTGACACCTCGCATAAGAAAAGTAGCACAATACACACCATACACAACGAGTGATTTGGGTTTGATTTTGAACTGGAAAGAGTTGCTTTGTGCTGCTACTTGGAGCGCCCGTTTGACCTTATCCGGATGATGCTCTTCAGACAAAACCAGATTGTACTTCACCGCGACGCTGCCATTGCTGTGACAACAACGAATTACTCAACATTATACTTCTCTTATTTCCCATCCTCCTCCTCCATATCATCGTCACCACTACCACAACCACTGCAATCATCATCTTACTCTTCCTCCGCCTCATACTCCTCCTCCTCATTATTGTATTCATAAGCCGCAGCTGTATCACCACCACTATCACCATCATCGTCGTCAACATCATCGTCGTTGACGTCGTCGTCCTCGTCGTCGCGCCACCACCTCTACCACCACCATCATCGTTACCGTCATAATAATAATCAAAATCATCGTCGTCATCATCGTTATCCTCACCATCATCAACAACATCATCATCACCATCATTATCATCACCATCATCACAACTAACACGTTATATAGATATTAAAATCACGACCTTGAACAAGTATATTGTGAACACGTATTGAATTTACCAGTTTTTAGTGATGCATTCAAAACTGATATTATTTTAAAATTAAAATACATCTAAAATGGTTTTGCAATATGGTCTTGGTCAATTAACCGAATTGATTTTTTTTGCACACTTTCACCATCCTAAATTAGTTGACCTCTACTCTGGTGCTACACTGTTACACTGACCTGAAAGACACGCTCTCGAGTCGCACGAGGTGACCAAAGTCCTCGCCATACACGCCGCGAAGCTGAAAAAAACAACGATTGAACCAGATTGAACAAGATTGCCATTTAAGACAAAGGCCCGGAAGTTGACAAGTGGACAAGGAATCCATTGGCTTATCGAGAGTCCATAAATTGTCCATCTATGTGTAACCCGCCCGCCTGAGATATTAGTCATTTTTGTTTTTAAACACATTCACGCTGATAACAATAAAACCTAATAACAATATGTATAAAAACAGATAATCTGTTCCATTCAATTATTGTTCTTTCACTAATGTTAGGTTGTATTATGTTCTATTACTTTTCTTATGTGAGAAAATATTTGTGTAAAAATGTTTATGCCCATTTAAGAAAACGGTCGACCTACACAATCTTCACACGCACACATCCGCATAACAGCAACACATGGCTAAATAATACACAACAACATAGAAACATTGAGCGGAATATCGCAATAAGAGTAATGTCAAACGAGAGCGTTTAAACTGATAGGAATTAATATAAGATGACGAAGAAAAACACCAGTTACAGCCACAAGCAAAACAATTCGGCGTCATCCAAGAAAAATGTGGGCTATTATATAAAATAGGTTTTGTAGTAGCACGTGTTTTCTAGTTAGACTCAATAGGTTCAAACGTTGTTATACAGTTATACAATTATAAGCCATGTGAAGTTTACATAGCGAATAACGATTAGTTAGATATATTGAAAGAAAGAAGAGTGATTCTTAATGTTGTTAATGTTGTCCCAACCGCGCGCACACCGTGCGTGCGTGCGTGCGTGTGTGTGTGTGTTTGTGTTTGTGTTTGCGTCATATATGATATGACGCAATATTTCCACAACATATTCCAAAGCAAATAAACTCCAAGAAATGTGTTAACACAATTATTATGATGTAACAACAACTTCGGCTCCGTACCTGTTCTATGAGTTTAGCTAGCAGTTCTTTATGTTTGGAGGATTCTGGATTAGTGAGGTCTTCGGTGAACGTCTTATCTTCAATGTGAAATTTTGTGGCGTAGTGATACTCATCCATTCCTGCAACCAGAAAGAAATGCTTCTGAAACTTCGTTATGGCTCGCATAATACAAATATGTGCAAATGCCACATTAAGAGCAGTATAAATTGGAGCATGCATTAGATTATAACAACTGCTATATAAGTGTACATTGCAATTAAAAAAAACTTTACTATTGAAAGTGATGATGATACGCTGATGACGGTTATGACAGTTATGATAATAATAACGAGCAATAAGAATTTACGTAATAATAATTAAGACTTCATCACCGGTGCGATAGGATGGTATTGTATGTAAGGGGATTCATAAACACGGAGTGTGCACCCGTGTATCCCGGAGGATTCATGAACATTGCTTCATCTGCTCGCACTGTTACACCCGTGTATCCTGGATGATTCATGAACATTACTTACTCGGCTTGCAATGTTACACGTACCGTGTATCACAGAGGGCATTCATTAACATAAGTTACTCTTCTTGCAAAGTAACACCCGTGTATCCCGAGGATTTATGAATGTCACTTACTCAGCTCGCAATGTTACAACCGTGTATCACACATGGTTCATGAACATTATTTACTCTGCTCGCAATGTTACTCCCGTGAATCCCGGAGGATTCATGAACATTACTTACTATGCTCGCAATGTACACCCGCATACCCTGTGGCACATCGACATATGTAGCGGTTGATGAGATCCAAGCATGCGGCACCATTCTGACAGGGGTTGCTGCCACACTCTTTCTCGTCTAGAAATAGTCAGTTATTATGACACGTTTTCTATGTTCATCCAGAAACCAATACTGAGATTGTAGACATTTATATTGTCTGAGTATTTTAATTTTTTTTTAAATACCACACAATCTACCATTGTTATTCCAAATCAACGTAATGTAGTTGAAATTGTGTATTGGATATTTAATGACTGCCTTTCATGGTTATTCAGAAACGCTGGGTTTTTGTCTGAGTTAACTATTTTTCACAAATCTGGTATCTGGACAGCACATTACTACCACCACCACTGCACATGCTACTACTATATCACTACCGGCTGCCACTACGAGTTACTACGGTATGTCAGTGTGGCATAAAACATGTTAATGCAAAATTCCTTACTTACCCTTGTTACACCGGACTCCCGTGTATCCAGGTTCGCAGACACATGCGAAGGAATTGTCTGATGCGGTGCAGTTGATGCAATGTGTGCACTCGGCACACGCTAAGTCTACAATCACACAACACCGCCACATGAATGCGAGTGTGTTTGTGCGTGTGAGTGTGTGCGTGCGTGCGAGCGTGCGTGCGTAAGTATGTATGTATATTTGTTATGGATATTTATGTGATGATGCTTGTATCGCGAAACGAACTACCAAGTTATCCCGTCTGGAGGATGGGCGTGTTTGCTAATTTAATAATCATACAGAAATGTTGTCATTTAAAATGCAGAAATCATGACCAATGAATGGCCAAAGTAAACTGGCTGCGGTTACGGTGTACGGAAGCATTGAGAACTATACAGACTTTCGACATGGCAGGCCCGTATATCCTCTCGACATATGCAGAATGACAATAAGACCGCGTGATTATGCGGTTACAGTGTACGCAAACATAGAGAACTAGACAGACAGTCGACATGTTAGGTCAGTATCTCCACTCGACTCACGCAGAATGACAATAAGCTCGTGCAATTCACACCTACATCAAGTTCACATCAGATAAATATTGACATATACTTACACTGATCAGTATCAGGAAATTGGAGTCGATCTAAAAACAAAATGAATATGAAGAACAATATTTGTTAATATCAACTAAGTACAAGGAATTAATTATTTTTACAAAATGCCCATCCTATCGAAGAAGCATATAGCTAGATCATAACCTGTTTCCTAGTGATTCGATGTTTTGTTCACATCATACATTTGTACATGTGTAAAGGGAAACAGCCAATGAATGTCTTATTATTTATCAAACACTGCTTAATAGTAAATATAATTTTAATTGATAAGTTACTCGATTCTGATAGAATGTTTAGCAATTTAATATCGTAGATGTTTCTTGTTGCAACATATAATATGTGACATAATTTGCGAAGCCTCACAAACTACGAGTCACTACACTATCTGTAACTACGACAGGTAATATTATTTATAATATCAGGTAAACTATATTTAACAAATCGATTTGCAAATGCATTGTTGTTACGGGTGTGGATATTATACTTGCCTTTTGGGCTTCATGACAATTCAATACGTAGAATTTTTATGAAACTTTAAAATGTTAGTTCTTCTAAATTTACTATATCTTCCTTTTTTGGCATACCTATTTTATGCGATGTTGGATGTATTGTGTTCACAACATGCACCCACACATGTGTGCACACACACACCATTATATAGACAAAATAATAACATCATCTCGTCGTTTACCGGAAACAGTTACGTTGACGAAGTTGATTTTTTTGACATTTAAAAAAATTATGAATGTGTTAACTTTGAATGTTAGTTCAGGTGAATATATACTACATCTTCCTCTGTAAGCATGCATATTGTATGCAATGTTAAGTATATTGTGTTCACAACATGCACTCACGCGCACGCATGCACGCACGCTCACACATACCATTATATAAACAAAATAATAATATCATCTCAGCATTTACCGGAAACAGTTACGTTGACGAAGTTGACATCAGCATGGCGTCGTTTCTCTCCCAGAAAGTCAGCACTGTTGGATATTGCTTCTTGGACCTCCCGTGACGTTAGATTAGTAGCAGCAACCACATCGAACCTGGCGTATTTCCTCCTGTTATTGAAACGTATAAATTAACCACATCAAGAACGAACATAGTCTTTGCTCTTAGAGTCAGAACTGTGCTGATAGAACACGGTATGTGACAGTGGACACGTTAAATGTATGTACGTACATGTGAAACATTTCCTTAGTAATAGTATTATTACATATATAAGGGAGCATGATACGACATATAATATTATGGATATTAAATAATCAGAGTGAAACTATGCCAATTGCTCGGTTCGTATTATGTGATATTTAGTACATTCAAACAATTGTTATTTGTAAAAACAGTGCATGAAATAAGGTTTGTGAATCGCGTCGGAAAGCAGTTTTGCTTCCGGAGAGACAACCGCGTTGACGTGGCATCAACAACAGGTGTGCTTAATAAGACAATCACGTTGACATGGCATCAACAACAGGTGTGCTTAGTAAGAAATTGTTACTCGTGTTTGTTCTACGAGCATTCATAAAATTCAATCTAAATTGCTTTCCTTTCAACATGTATTCACGTTTCCACAATATTTTGTATAATATATTGTTTTATACTTGTGTGTATAAAAATAAAATAAAAATAATGAATAATTATATTTATGAACACTGTATATATAGTTGACTGCACACTTTGTTTGCAATAATATTAAAGAACACCTATTGTAATTTTATTAACATTTATTTCAACTGTATTATTAATACTATCGCTGTATTAACACTCCCCTCACGCTCTCACCTGAATCTCAAATTCATGACTTTGCTATCCAAACCTTTGGCCTTAAATGTCTGCTTCACCTAGTAAACAAAAACACATTATAAAACTTCAGGCGGGACCAATTATTTTGTATTGGTTAGACAAATTGATAACTGATTATAATTGAAAACATACTTAGTTTAACAAGATTTAACCAGACTTAACCATATTTAACGAGATAGTCTTCCAAAGAAAACAATAACAAACATGGAGATATTTGTCAACTGTATTTTTAAGCATATTTACGCTGCTCGCATTTACACAATTCGTACATAATTTGTTCAATTGATGAGAAGATAAATTGAATGTTTGTGGTATTTTGATAATCATGACAACTAGCAAGAAACATAGGCTAGTTATGAAATGATACGCGCTGCAAAGTGATGCTTTTCCCTTGAAATTTGCTAAATAATACATAAATAATGCATGTTGCATAAAATGTTATCATATCAAGAAATCATACAACATTGTCATCTAAACAAAGTGAAAGCGGCTTTTTTATTACCATTGCAGTAACTGTTTTGGCACCTTTCTTCAGCTTCTCCATATACGTGCCGTTCACCTCCGGTTTAAACGTGTATTTTGGGGAAACAAACATTCCGACTGGGAAAAGGTAAGCCGGTTTGGCTGCAAGGAATTAGTAGCACTTGAAGAAGAATAATTTTTCGCAATGATCTTACCTGGAATAATCAGGCATGCCAGACAATCTCAACATTCAATCCGGATATTCCATCATAATATACCGGACATTCTCAACGGACATTTCGGACATTCTAACATACATACCGGACAATATCAACCAGCATATCGGACATTCTCAATCGACATACAGGACATTCTCAACTGTCTTGCCGGACATTCCGACCAGTATATCGTATTAACAACATTATGCGTGAGTGCATACGTAGAAGTCGAGAGGCTGTGTAGGGAAGAGGAAGTTGGATTTGTGGATTTATGGGGAAGTTTTGTTGGGAGGGCTGATATGTACATGAAGGATGGGCTTCATTTAAGTGGAAATTGGGCGGCAGTATTGGCGGACAAACTTTCAGCAGCAGTAGATAGCGACTTGGGTACAATGACAAATATTTTTGGAAGTAAACATTCTTTAAACTAGAAGTGCAGGGGGGTTACCTAGAGGTGTCTCAAGCAGAACAAGAGGCCACTAGCACAGATAAACCAATATCAAATTATCCGAAAAACATCTCTGAAAAAGGTTATAGATGCGTATGTTTAAATGCAAGGAGCATAGTAAATAAGAAAAACGAATTAAACATTATGGCAGAAGATACTGACCCTCACATAATTGGTATAAATGAATCATGGGCCAACATAGATATAACAGATGCTGAATTAGGACTGACAGGATACGTAATGTTTAGGAAAGATCGAATAGGAAGAAGGGGCGGGGGAGTTATTTTATATGTTAAAGAATCTATTCAGGCTTATGAAATAAAACTAGAAAGGGAAGTAGATTGCGATGAAGCTGTTTGGTGCAAAATTGTTTCAGGAAATTCAAAATTAACTATTGGATTAGTTTACCGAAGTCCAAATATAAACGAAGAGGACAACACAAAAATAAAAAACGCTATAAAGGAAGTTAGTAAAGGGAAATGTATCATAATGGGAGATTTTAACCATGGACACATACAATGGAATTCTCTAGAGAGCACAGGGATTGAGGATCAACAATTTCTATGTTTAATCCAGGATAGCTTTCTTACTCAGCACGTACTAGAACCAACCAGGGGAGAAAATGTATTAGATATAGTTTTGTCATCACAAAAAGAATTAGTGGACAATGTAAAAATATTTGAACCATTGGGTAATAGTGACCATAATCAAATACATTTTGACATCAATGTAAAATCAGAAAGTAAAAATAAGAAAACGTACAAGAGAAACTTCCACAAAGGTAACTACAAAGATATGAGAAAATACTTAGCACAGCTAGATTGGAATAACATGCTGATGAATAAGACTGCAATTGAACGTTGGAATATTCTAAAATATGAAATTGAGAGTATCATTGATAAATTTGTTCCCTTCCGAAAACAAGGAAAACGGTGTAGAAAGAAACACTTGTCAAAAGAGGCAATTAGAAAAATAATGCTAAAACAAACTATGTGGAGGGTTTATAGGCGTACCAGAAAGGAAGAAGACTATGCAAAATACAAAGAGGCACTTAATGCAGCTACAACTGAAATCAGACAATCTAAAAGAAGCTATGAGCAAAAACTGGCATGTAACATAAAAACTGACAGCAAGAGTTTTTATGCATATGTCAGGAGTAAACAAAACGTACAAGACAAGGTTGGACCTCTAGAAGACAGTGCTGGAAATATAATATCACAGGGGTTTTTAATGGCGGAAGACCTAAATGGTTACTTCAGTTCAGTGTTTACAAAAGAAGATATTAGTTCATTACCAGTTGCTGATGCTAAATTTCAGGGAGCTAAATCTGACTATTTAGGACCGTTAGTTGTAACTCCAGAATTGGTAGCTAGGAAAATAAAGGCAATGAAGGATAACAAATCACCGGGAGTGGATGGGATTCCTCCAAAACTACTAATGGAAACAGTAGATCAAATCAGTATACCACTTGCAAGAGTATTCAACTTGTCATTAAAAGAGGGAGTTGTTCCGTTTGAATGGAAAGAAGCAAACATCATACCATTATTTAAAAAGGGTTCGAGAAATAAGTCAGAGAATTACAGACCAGTGAGTTTAACGTCAGTGATTTGTAAATTATTAGAAAGGTTAATTAAAGACCATATGGTGGACTTCCTCGTTAAGCATAAATTATTAAATTCATCTCAACATGGATTCCTTAAAGCGAGGTCATGCTTAACAAATATGTTATGTTTTTTGGACGAAATCACTAAGTGGATAGACGAGGGATCGCCAGTAGATATTATCTACTTAGATTTTCAGAAAGCTTTTGACAAAGTGCCACATCAAAGATTGCTACTTAAATTAAAAGCCCATGGTATCGGGGATAGCATAACTGACTGGATAGAACAATGGCTGACTGACAGAAGACAACGAGTTGTAGTAGATGGCGATGTTTCAAATTGGAATTCGGTTTTGAGTGGGGTACCTCAAGGATCAGTATTAGGACCTATATTATTCTTAATTTATATCAATGACTTGGACGAGAGTATAACAAGTAACGTAATGAAATTTGCGGACGACACAAAACTGTTTAGAAAGGTTAATACTGATGGTGATAAACAACATTTACAAAACAATCTAGACAGATTAGTGAAATGGTCTGAGAAATGGCAGATGCTGTTCAATTTTGGGAAATGTAAATGCCTACATACAGGACATGGGAACTTGAATGTAAACTATAAAATGGGAGCTACTGTTCTTGGTACTACTGTAAAAGAAAAGGACTTAGGAGTTACAATAAGCGCTGATATGAAAGTTTCAGAGCAGTGTGGTATTGCAGCTTCAAAGGGTAATAAAATTATTGGATTGATTAGAAGAAACATAACATACAAGGGAAAAAAGTTAATTATACCTCTTTATAAAGCAATAGTTAGACCTCATTTAGAATACTGTATACAAGCATGGAGACCATATCGTAAGAAGGATATAGATACGCTTGAACGCATACAAAGGAGAGCAACTAAAATGATTCCAGAACTTAGAGACCTTAGTTATGAAGAACGCCTGAAAGAATGTGGTTTAACAACTCTAGAGACAAGGAGGTTAAGAGGAGATCAGATTGAAGTTTTTAAGATATTGAATGGGTATGAAAATATTGATAGAAATATGTTTTTCTCACTCAAGAAGGATAGCAGAACTAGAGGACATGAGGTAAAATTAGTAAAGGATCAATGTAGATTGGACATCAGGAAGCACTCGTTCTCACAGAGGACAATAAATGAATGGAACAAACTGTCTACAGATTGTGTAACTGCTAGCAGCGTGAATATGTTTAAAAACAAGGTTGACACATATATCAGGAGGGCGGGTTATAAGTAGGTGAACATTGTTGGACTCTCGATAAGCCAATGGCTTCCTTGTCCACTTGCCATCTGGGCCTTTGGCTTGGATGGCAAATCTTGTTAAAGTTAGGGTCTTGACTTGTTTCCAACTTGGGTTGTTTCGATTGTAGCTGTCAAATGTCATGATGTAATTCCGAACATGTAAGAAGAATGCTGACATTTTGCTGCCATTCATTTATATATATATATATATATATATATATATATATATATATATATATATATATATATATATATATATATATATTATATATATATATATATATATATATATATATATATATATATATATATATATATATATATATATATATATATATATATATATATATATATATATATATATATATATATTCGTGCAACTGTTAGCTTGTTCAATTCATTCAACTGTAGAAACCACACGTAAATTTTCCTTTTAAATAAAAAGGCAGTTTCGATACCAACGTGTTAATGTTTTACATTTATTAATACTGTTGTAAACAGTGTGGACGGGTGGTGGAGATGGAAATAAAATGGGATCAGTAAAGAAGAAGAAGGGAAACAGATTGGCGACCAGTATCGGTGCCAGCCTCACCCCGGACTGCAGTCATAAAGAATTGAGTAAAAAACGAGTATTGTTTAATGGCTTACCAGTATGACAGTTCATGCCATGGTAACATTGACTGCAGACGCATACATAGTGATTGATCTTGTCTAAACACAAGCCGCCGTGTTGACAGGGACTACTTTCACATTCGTTTGTCTCTGTCACATACAAACATCCGTTCAGTAGAGAGTTATCTGATCAGCTAATAACGATATATTGTCAAGCCTATTTGTGTTACAAAGATTAGTAATGGTAATTGCACCGGATAGAGATACGTTTCTCTTTGAGACGCAGCAGATTCCACACCGACAAAACAAGACTACTGACCGATGGCATCCACGTATTACCAATGGTTTATTCAAAACAGTTGTATTCAACTAATATATCATTATATACACAATATTTGGCCATAGCCTCAAGAAGATTATGTAACTGGATAAAATACGTAATGCTGATATAGTGGCAGTCTAATGAATGCACTACACAAGATATATAAAATATCGTATTAACAGACAACAAAATGTTTCTTCGAAACATCGAATGAGATCCGTAATTTGCTAGTAGGGTCTTGAGCCAAAATCAGTGTCCCGAAAGTACAGAAGAAATCACTGTTCCTGTAAACTATGCGAGTGAAGTAGCATTGTCGCACTGTACATAGTTGATGGGAAAGCCGGAACACATTTAATTCCGTGTTTGGTCGGTTGGGGCCACCAGGGGTGACATCGAAACATCGACGCTGGTTCACAACAGATTCAGCAATAACTTCAGTGCTTAACATTTAACGTAACACTTAGCGTATAGCCTATACGTATAATTATGTCACATAATCGTGACGCAGTTTCAGCTCTACGTTTGAAACAGACATAATGCCCGTTAAGCGCTAGTGTATTTCTTGACTTTCAAACAAGTCGTGTCTGAGTGAGTGATTCTCCACGAGACAAGAGCCCGTAGGGGCGTCGACTCGATATTAAACGTATAATTACAGTAAGTTGGTAGTAGTTTCTATGTCATAGCTCTACTTACATCGTTTGTAAAACTTGAGTAGGTCTTCATTGAAATAATGTATAAAACTGATCAGTAGCGTATTCTCTGATGGAGGCCTTTCTATCCTATTTAACGCATGCGTATCTTGGTAGGATACCCATGAAGAACATGTCATCGGCACATTCAGCAGAAGTCAGAACAAATACTTTACGGAACGAATGATACGTAGAGCAAAACACTTATGATTGAAAGGGCTAATGGTGAAGGGTGGCTACAGTTGGGTTGTTGGACCTTACCTGTGGTGCAGCGGACACCGCTGAAGCCAGGCTTGCACGTGCAGTTTGAGCTTCCTTCTTTCTCCACGCTACATTCCACACAGTTCTCGCAGACACTGTCGTTGTGTAGACTTGCTGAAATGTAAACACTATGCTAATTATGCTGGGGTATGTGTAGTCGTGGAGTCGTCTTACCACACATATAATCACGACAGTGTGGTAGTGGAACAGTCGTACAATTATGACGATCGCAATGGTGTGGCCGTGGAGCAATCTTATCACTCCGTTGATCACAACGGATGTGGAACTTTCAAATCACACCAATGAACACGATGTTGTGGCCGAAATGCTGTCTTATTACACCAGCGATCACTATGTTACGTGGAGTTATGTTGTCACACATTGTGATAACAATGGTATGACCGTGGAGCCGTCTTATAACTTGAATCACTCGCTCTACCTTTAGGTGATTTTAATGTTGGACGTGCAGTGATTAATGTGTAGTCACAATGAGCGAGAATCGGAACTGGTCCTACTTTGAAGTCATTCGTTGAAGACAACAATACATAAGGCGTATAACACAGACTGTTTCATTTAAACAAATGTGTGCACACACACGCCTGCGCGTTAGGCATAAGTGAAACGATCCACGATGTAAGTTTAATGACCCATGGTTAGCTGAATACTTGCCATGTATATGCAGTGACTTCCGCTTTATCGCAAACGCGAGCACATTTTTTTCGGCTGCGTCTTCAAGAATACGCGTCAATTTCTCCGGTGTTTGGGGTTGAGATATAATAAGCTTGTATTTCACTGCGATGCTGCCACTGCTACAAAGTGGTAGAAGACCCAATGAGCTGTTGTGTTACAAAGAAACTACACATAATGAAAACGTTGGTAAGTGACAAGTGATAGGTAACATTACATTTTTATCACTCAATAATATTTATTAAACGCACAGCAAATTAAATTTAGTATTAAATGTTGTCACTGCACACGATTTTACACGTTTGTCAACTAGTTTATGCATACATGCATTACATACATACACACACGCGCGCACACACACACACACGCACGCACACACACACACACACACACACACACACACACACACACACACACACACACACACATATGCATATATAAGTAGACATTCATTTTGTAATTGTAATGGTCAGCTACAAGATAGTACGTTGCAACCAGACGTGGCTAAATTGCATTTTGCATGCTTTAAGGTGGTCTGCACTGAAAACCAGCACATCATAATATGGGAACCAACATTATGCGTGAACTCATTACCTGAAACTGATGTCTTGAAGACCAACTAGTTCACCGATGTCGTCCCCGTACACACGACGGAGCTAGAAAAGACCACACCGGTACTCATGCACAATAGTAACGTGTTATTTCAATATAGACACACCAAGTGAACGTGTGGACAAGGCTTAGAACTTTGATTTTTTTAATTTATGCCATTGTGTGACAAATAACTTGTATGTATGTATGTATGTATGTATGTTTGTTTGTTTGTTGAATGTATGTATGTATGTATGTATGTACGTATATACGTATGTATGTGTGCACACATGTGTGCGTAGGTGTATGTATGTGCGTATGCGTGTATGTGTGTAAATTAGTGTATGTGCGTGCGTGCGTGCGTGCGTGCGTCTGTATATATGCATGCAAGCATGTATGTATGTATGTATACATGTATGCATGTATGTATGTATGTATGTATGCATGTATGTATGTATTTATATATGTATGCATGTATGTATGTATTTATGTATGTATGAATGCATGCGTGCATTTATGTATATATGTATGTATGTATGTATGAATCATGCATGCATTCATATCTCTCTCTCTCTATCTCTCTCTTGTAGAATGTATGCATGCATGTACGATATGTATGGTTGTATGTAAAATATGTCCGCATGAATACACAACTATCAACATAACACTGGGTAAGGTGCCTATTATGATATTTCCAAAGTACCTCTTCCAACAGTTTAGCGATAAGTGCTTTGTATTCTTCAGATTCTGGATTAGCTAGGTGTTCTGAATAATCTTGGTCCTCGATGCTAAACTCTGTTTCGTATATGTAAACAGTTTCCCCTGTGACAGAAACGCACACGTGTTATAGTTTGTTCAACTCCGTACAGCACGATCTAGAAAGGACTCCACATCAATTGGAAAGAACACCAGTAGCTTTGCTTTGTAATGCAAGTTTAAATATACACACACACACACCCATCCACGCATACACCCATACACCCACACACGCACACACCCACATACGCACACCCGCATGCACGCACGCAAATGCAGTTAAGGTGTTCGTGTCCGGAACTGTATTCACTATATGAAACTTGATGGGAATACCACTGCATGCTACATGCTAATAACAACAAAGCACATTCACGATAAACCCCATAAAAGCTACATTAGATCTTCTTAATGGTTATGAGTATAAAATACACATTTACAGATAAATATACAACTGCTTAAAATCTTGATATCCAGTAAGTGTATGTTTGTATATCTGTATGTATATTATGTTACTCATTCTAAACACTTTGCATGTCAGGCGGGACACTTTCAGGCTTCATCTACGATACCACGATCGGATAGTTATAGTATTTTTCGAAAACCACCCCGGTATTACCATTTCTATGAACAATAGAATTACAATTTATAGTTGTTACGTACATGCGTCTTTTCTACGATTGTCTGAAGTTACGGAAAACAAGTTCAAGGCTTCGCTAAATGTTACCAGTGTTTCGTAGCAATTTCGAGAGGTGGATTTCAAGAAGCCATCAATACATTGACTGGCAACACCAAGTACAAAAGCATAGATGGATATTCCTTTGATAATTTTGTGCATCCCGACAGTTTACAGTCACTTACAAACGAGTAAGATATCTCGTCAGGAGGATTGTCATTCTTGTATAGTAATAAATCACTGCATAGCAGAGTGTAGTGTAAAATGGAGTAGAGATACACAAAAACAGTGAAGTAAAATAAGCTAAGTAAAAGGTGCAGCTTAGCGATTGTAGATCGTATTAAAAAAAATCAATTCAGCCACGAATAACATCCATGGGCGGATCCAGGGGGTATCCATCAGGTGCCCGGCACCCCAGCTGGATTTTTTTCATCAAGCCATAATCATTTGTCGAGACACAACGGCGTGGTGGCTTCCTGCCATTGTTTATCAGATGAAGACATATCTAATATCCACACTTGGTGCACTGCCACCAGTACTGCCATTTGTCACCAGGCGTTCCGAATTGCTCCTTCCACCCCGCCTAGTCCTCGCATGTACACATTATTAGAAGCAAATAAAAAAAAAATTCAATTAATAAAAAAGTCCACTGGTCAGAAGATATTGTGATGCATGCAGGTTTGCAAAGTTGGTGTCCGAGGCCAGTCGCCCCAAGTTTGTGGATCGACGAGTTACTCGCTCTTATACACAGGAAGTATTATCACAACTCGAAGTGAGAGTCATTTTATTTGGATTACCTTTCGTATGCACAATTTAACGTATTGCATAATTTACAGTGGTCCCCTTCTTAAATAAGGCCCCAATGAGAAGACGCCATCTTTAGAAGTCAACTTGTCAAGCAGTAGTTTTGGCATGTCATGCCATTTGTGTGAAACTGGGCATCCATGTGTTTCATTATATGGATCTGCCCATGAACACCCTATGTGAACGAAGCCGTTGGAAGCCTGTTGTTCCGGATTCGTCAACATTACTCACGTTTCTGACAATTTTCACCCGTGATGTCCGCAGGACAGTTACACTTGTAGCTGGCGATCAGATCGAGACACGAGCCACCCTTCTGGCACGGATTACTTTCACATTCGTCAATTTCTGCAAACATCAAATTAATATGAGTTGCTCTGCTTTTTACCGACATTCACGTTTATGACTATCGTTGGTCTCGCCTCTGTTCGACGTTTATGACTATCGTTGGTCTCGTCTCTGTTCGACGATGGGTCCTTCCTATCGTTAGTTTACATGATTCATGGTGGACTGCGATACTGATATTCTTTAAACAGACTTCAAATTATACTTTTAAGTCTTAATTATTGGGCTAGATAAATTGTGGCAACGCGGAAACAATCAAACGCGACTTCATAGTTGCAATAAAAGCTTATGCGAAAAAGTGTGTCGCTTCATTTTGAGAATATAAGAATAACATAGGCAATGTTCAACATCAAGTTCTGCAAATCTTACACATGCACCACGTTGGCAACCTCTTAAAGCTAATACCGGATGAATGTTTATACATTGTAAGATGAAACAACATCGGTTGTCATTTTAAACAAACGATGACAGCGCAACATTGAAAATATCAAGTTTGTAATACACCAACAACAACTACTACAACTACTACTACTACTACTACTTCAACAACAACAACAAATACTAGCTCACCATTTTCACATTTGGTTCCGGTGTATCCATCTTCGCAGATACACGAAAAGATCCCATCCAATAGTCTGCAGCGAAGGCAGTGTGGACACGGTCCACATACCAGGTCTACAACGTAGATAGACTATGACAAGATATATTAAGATATATTACAATGGCTAGGGGTATCGTAATAACTATACAGCGATTATCAGATACATTACGATGACGATGTGCATGGTGGCAACTAGTCAGTGATGATCAGTTACATCAAAAAGACGATGTGCATGGTGGCAACTAGTCAGTGATGATCAGTTACATCAAAAAGACGATGTGCATGGTGGCAACTAGTCAGTGATGATCAGTTACATCAAAAAGACGATGTGCATGGTGACAACTAGTCAGTGATGATCAGTTACATCAAAAAGACGATGTGCATGGTGGCAACTAGTCAGCATTGAAACGCTACATTATAATCCCACATACGCACGCACGCACACACGCACGCACGCACGCACGCACTCAACTTAATCTCTGTATATATACTCAATATTATTGATGGTGAATGTGAAGTGTAGCTTACCAATTTGGTTTTCTGGAAATAAAATTCGGTCTGAAAGCAAAATAAAACGTATTAGTTCTTTCAAATGAACTCCTTAATGAAATTATTTCATCGTGTACGTACCAAGTACTCTGCCAGCAACGCTTTCAATGTTGGTACAAATGGTAATAAATGTATAGTAAACATTTTTGTCTTTTGCAGTAACTGTAGGACGCAATAGTATTTCTATTTTGACGATATATTTATTTTTTTACTGAGCAAAATTAAACTTAATACAATAATAACAAGAATATGTGTGTGTGTGTGTGTGTGTGTGTGTGTGTGTGTGTGTGTGTGTGTGTGTGTGTGTGTGTGTGTGTGTGTGTGTGTGTGTGTGTGTGTGTGTGTGTGTGTGTGTGTTTTACCAGAAACAGATATGTTGACAAAGTATATGCCCAGCTTTAGTAGTGCCTCGTCGATGTCGTTGAAACGATGAAGGAGTATTGTATAAACCTCCCGTGATGAAATATTTGTTGCAGCAATGATATCGAAGGTGGTATGATTAGTCTTGTTGCTGTACACACAAAATAAAAATAATCCAATTAAGAACACAAACACGCACACCATAGATATTTACGTGTTTTAATGTAACCTAGATGTTTTAACGATTTTGCATCCATTAAAACGATGGCATAAAACATGAGTATGCCTTCTCCCGTAAAAAAAGTATATGTTCTATCAATTAAAGTACTTCTTAATACGTTGATGTGCTGATATACAATGGTTCGTTAACATAAGGTGTTTTCGGAAGGACATAAAACAAGAATAGTACACAATATAACATTCTATCTTAAAAAACTGAGACATGCTCAAGTAACCTGCCCTCTGGTAAATGATCATTATGTTGTTCTCTTTAAAGTTACCATGTCTGATCGTTTATGTTGTATGTTGTATAATTACAGTGTACAACGTGATATCTAACGAAATATAAGTTGGCCGTTATCAGTTTATGAATATCGACGTGGCGTGCGATGCTTTCGGGAACAACTGTCGACAATGTCCAGTATCCGTAATAACAAGGTTTATTGGGATGAGGCGTACACGTGGTAGACGTCCCCTCGGCACGCAACGTAAACATCACATTTGCTCCGAAACATTAAACTTAAACAAATAACGGTCAAACTATATTTAAACAATTGCACTGTTTAAAACAGCTGCATTTTACATGGTTGGCTGTGTTTGTGTGTGCGTGCGTGCGTGCGTGCGTGTGTGTATGTGCGAGTGTTTGTGCGGGTGTGTTTGGTTGTTTGTTCGTTTGAACGCGTGTGTGCGCGTGTGTAATACAATAACAGTGAATCGACTATTGTATCACAGTCGATGAAGACACAAGATGTACAACAGTAAAACTACCAAGACATTTCAAAGAATGAAGCGCGCAATCTGTTGTAGGCTAAGGTTGACAAGAATCACTAAAACCGTTAAACCAACATTGGGGTAATAAAGTCGATTTATCTGAAGTTGTAACACACGATTTTGCGCACATGCGAAGAAGACAAAGAAAAGTTACCAAATATGTGCGACAATTATTTTATAACTATGCGAGGAATATTTATTAATAATATTACATTACCAGTGACGTAACATCGCTGCAACTGGTTATATGGATCGCACAATATATTAGTAATGTTGATCACATTGCCCCAATGTGATAGAGAGGGATATTGCTCTTGTCATTAAAATCATTTTATTATTTAATATTTAGTGACTTGTATAGCACCACATTCATAGGTTGATAGTCTATGGCGCTGTACAATGCAAACACAAATATTATGAAATCATTATTATGATAAAATAAAACAGTTACTTATGATGATTGGATTTAATAAATTGGATGACACAGTTAATTAAAACGACTTGAACAATTAGTATAATTATATAGTTAAAGTGATGAAAATGAAATACCGAATATTGTAAGCTATGCAACATTTGGCTAGTGATTTAAACAGTTTTGAACCCATGACTGGTTAATTAGCTGCACAACGTCAGTGTGACGACATTAATTGCGCGATCACGTCGACGCCGCCATATTGTATTACACCTGGCGAACTTGGTTACATTCTTAGCTACCTACATCAGTCCATGACATCGCACTTACTTGAATTGAAAATTTATGTGTTTGCTATCCAAACCCCTGTCCGTGAATATTTTCTTCACCTGGAAAAAGTCACAATTTAGCTTAAACAACTAGCAAATTTTGTGCAGCAACGAATCACCAACACATCGTTGTACATATTGTAGAGCTGCTCGTTCTCACAGAGCAAAATCAATGAATGACATAAATTATTCACATATTGTGTAAATGCTAGTAGCACAATTATAAGACAGAAATATAAGCACGCATCAAGCACGCACAACATATATTTATATTCACGGTTGTAATAAGTAGCATGTGCAATTCACGATAAATAGTGTTGTCACTCAAGGTACGTCAAACAGTGAAACCGTCCAATTGTGCTTATCTTGATATTTCAATAGCTTATTCAAATGTAACAGATATAACATATGTTTGGTGTCACTGTCAAACAATAAACAAACTTAGTTTGAACTCAAATGAACTCGGATATGGTAGTAATGCAAGATAAATGAATGCTAGATAAATATTACAAGTTTGGTAGCTTCCTTGGCTTGGATCTTTAACTGCTGTGTAGGCGACACCTTTGGATGTGGCCTTAGCGTAGCGTTGACAATGTTCATTCCAATTGGATACACGTGTGCAACTTTAGCTGTAAGACGACAAAGCAACAACAATTATTATTCATATTATGATTAATACATTGACATTAATGTTGTATGTTCGAGAATTGACATGTATTATACGTACATAAACGCGCTTACGTGTTTTCCTAAGCCCGCGGGGAAGCCGTGGGGACAACTGATATAAAACCATTTTCGAAGAGCATGCTTGGCTATACAAATGCAATATTGTTTACTAATAGGACAAATAACTATAAAGATTATAATACATTTCTGCTTTGTTAGATGCATAGAAGTTTTTTTCTAGTTGGGAAAAAGCTCGTTTTTGAAGAAATATGGTTAGATTATCTGTAAATAGTCATAGATTGAGGCATGTGGTGTGGATTTGTAAGCATGACTTCAACTTCACCGATCTGCTTCACCAAGGATTGTCATCCAATCCGTTGGTAAGTTCTCCCTAAAATACATGTATGTTTGCATTTTACTTGACTAGTTCTACAATTAATGGAGCACATCGATGACATTTCCCGAGAGGCATATTTTACTATTTGTGTTCGTGCGTGCGTGAATGCGTGTGTTTGTTCATCAATCTTGGGTCTCATTACAGTTGTTCACGATACTTCGTCATTGGTGTCTGTGAGTCATGATTTATATTCGGTAAGTGTTATACCGATTTCAGACGCAAGTCGTTTTGTATTAGCTATGCATGGTCCCCTGGTCGTGTCCAAGTAACCAACACTATCAGGACTTCATTAAATCTAGAACAGGCACCTCCGAATTGTGCTCGCCTTCATATGACTGTCTTTGAAATATTTGGTGCTTCCAAGTTTAATTCTATTTTTTTTGTCTATAAGAATTAAACACTTGGTTGAAACATGTTAGCAGTAATACCAATCGATCATTATGTTAGCAGTAATACCAATCGATCATTATTGCAGAACACGTCTGCATCGTTTGCCTATCAAATGGCTTACCAATTTCACACTGTACTCCGTAGTGACATTGGCTACACACGCAGTGGTAATAGTTCAGCCTGTCCAAGCAAAGACCACCGTGCGTACACGGGTTGCTGCTACACTCGTTTATTTCTATAACACGAAATGTAAATAACTGTGAATTATATTCAAAATGTAAAACATTATTGGATTTCCAATTCTGCTCTGTGAATATATCAAAAAATACATTTGATCGAAGTTACAGTTAATGTTGTAAAAGTGGCAGTTTTTGAGATGGTTGTAGACGTCTTCGTGTGGCCTAGAGAGCTAAGCACTAGCTTGAAGGTGGACGATTATCGATGTATGTTGAATTGAGCCATATTAAAACATCGATGTAGGGCACTAGACCAAACGAATACCAGTTAGCTTCAGACACCCGGAAGAATCTTTGATTTGCACTGACCTGTGGACACAATACATACTCGTGACAATGCCCTCGCCCTTCATGCTGTAACCATTACATATCGTATGGACGTACACGCATATTAACACGATTGTAGGATAACGCTATGAAATTGTTCCTCTTTAATCCTAATATGAATTGCACGAAGAAAACAACAATATTGTTTTGGGATCGTGCATCGATGCAAGATGATAAACTAAGCAGCGACTAACCCCCTCTTCAAACAAACAAATGTTGTTTATTATCAAACATCGACTTTTGAGATGCCCCTTAGGAAGGTGTCATGTGTCACCTGTGTAGCAGTGGACACCTTTGAAACCAGGATGGCACTGACACTCGTAGGTTCCGTTATCGTGCACGTCACACTTAATGCAGTTCGGACACAATGTACAGTTGTCAATGTTAGCTGAAACCAACATATCGAAAACAATCAGGTCTTGGCTGAGGACTATCTAACGGGTCGTCGCATAAGTTTTCAAAGTCCAAAACAACGCCTAATGTTCAATAATGGTTCAGATCACCACCACTCACCCACTCAATACGTGCTATTGACATAAGAAAACGCGCACATTGCCGATCAAAAAGCATTCGTTTGACACACGAAACGTGGTGACGACCAAACCGCCACCCACCAATACGTAATGCTACACATCATGATGACGACCAAATCACCACCCACCAATACGTAATGTTACACGTCATGATGACGACCAAACCACCACCCACCAATACGTAATGTTACACGTCATGATGACGACCAAACCACCACCCACCAATACGTAATGCTACACATCATGATGACGCCCAAAACCACCAGCCACCAATACGTAATGCTATTCGTTGTTTAACTTGATAACTGATTCGACCACCCCTATGTCAGTAATCTTACTGGGCATAATACTGCGCATAAACCGTTATTCTCCTTTGAACAACTTATAGCTATTTATGAACATATTTCCCTTACCATGTGAGTGTTGTATACATATAAAACATACTAGTTTACGCGATGTTTGAAGACTCAACGTAGTTCATAGGAAAGGCACTTGTTTCTCACTTAAAAAAGATAGAATAACCGGAGGAACCGAAGTGACATTAGTGAAGTAATAGAGTAAATTATTTATAAGAAAGTATTAACTTTTGCACAGGACAGCCATCTGTGGACATGGTAATGCTCAACTAATATCGGGGAAGGATTTGTAAGTAATGTTTTGGGCGACACTTATTTAGATGCACGTACCATATTCACAGTGTATCCCAGTGAATCTGGTTTTACACGAACATTTGTATCTACCAAGTCCCTCCAAACATGTCCCCTCGTTCTGGCATGGATTACTTGGACACGTTCGCTCTACAACGATTCGCCAAATCAGAAAGACATCAATACACTTTGATATAAATTCATTATATAACACTAAACAACGTGTCTATATCGCTGACATCTGCTTAACAATGCCAGACACGTACACAACTAGTCAACCAGAACAGTGTAACGTAACAAATGAAGTTATCGACACTAATGGTAGTGTTAATACGGAATATGCCACTCACCAACAGCACATGTTGGTCCAAGAAAATAGGTTGAACATTTGCATTTGTATCCGTTCACTTGATCCTGACAAGTGCCGCCGTGGACGCACGGGTCACTTGCACAGTCGTCTACGTCTGCATGTAGAACGTTGACAAATGATACTTGCAGTACAACACGAATTTTCAGAAGAGGACAATGAATAATGCATATGCACGCACGCACGCACGCACGCACGCACGCACGCACGCACGCACGCACGCACGCACGCACGCACGCACGCACGCACGCACGCACTCACGCACGCACGCACTCACGCACGCACGCACGCACTCACGCACATAAATACATAAACATACATGTATATATGTGGATCCATCCATCAATCCATCCATGCGTACATACGTACGTACGTACTTACACACATACATAAATACATGCACACATACATCCATACATACACACATACACACACGCACGCACACACACGCACGCACGCACGCGCGCACACACAAGAATAATTCTTAGCGAAATCATTAACACTTTCATCAGTACCTGTTTCACATGTTTTTCCAATGTAACCGACGACACACATACACGAATATCCGTCGAGCCGTTCGACGCACGTGGCTCCGTTCTGACACGGGCTACTCCCACACTCCGCAACATCTACAACAATCAGAGTTTACGTTTGACATTACATTATTATACGGATGGCACGAACTTACAAAGAATGTGTTTGTTCGTATATTCAACCGATACTTTTATACCACAGTACTCTTGAATAATGCAGTGCGCTACCGAAACACCGCATGCCATATGCGTGACATACACGTTGGAGCCATTTAACAAAATAGATCATCATATTGAACAACGCCTTTGTCGTGAATTGGACATTCACGATCTAGTTCGGCACATACCAGTTTCACAATTTACGCCTGTGTAGCCGCCGCGGCATATGCAGGTGTAGCTGTTGACCCGGTCTTCACACGTGGCTCCGTTTAAGCACGGGTTGCTTGTGCATTCGTTAATCTCTGCAACGAAACTTACTGTGCACCGGGGGATTTAGCTAAAGTGAAACTGTTTGCAGATGAAGCATGCCCCACAAATAACTTTGCATTTTGGCTCAACATTTACATGGGGACGATTCTATGTCATTGTCGTGTTAGCAAGTTACTTTAAGCCAAGGAATGGTGACTTTCATTATATTATTTTAACATACCAAATTAGACAGTATATATATATATATATATATATATATATATATATATATATATATATATGCTGCAGGCTACACTGGAAGAAACTGCCACCACGGTATGGTTGTATCTACTACGGCACTATCCAATTATCATGCACGAATTACCGGGTTAAATGGAATATATGGCGATTTTCATTAGCTAACTCGCAGGGAACTATAAGTGATCATGCAACTAAAATGCCTCAACTCTCTTAACCCATTGATCTCAAATGTCAAATAATGTATAAATTTAACATGTTGTACATCATGTTTTGATATTAATGATGCGGTGGATATATATATATATATGTATGTATGTATGTATGTATGTATGTATGTATGTATGTATATATGTATGTATATATATATATATATATATATATATATATATATATATATATATATATATATATATATATATATATATATATATATATATATATATATATATATATATATATATATATATAATAATGTATAAATTTAACATGTTGTACATCATGTTTTGATATTAATGATGCGGTGGATATATATATATGTATATGTATGTATGTATGTATGTATGTATGTATGTACGTATGTATGTATATATATATATATATATATATATATATATATATATATATATATATATATACACACATATAGATATTTAAATATTTAAAACGTAGAACAAAGGCAATAACTCTGTACCTGTATCACATGTAAGGCCTGTGTAACCTTGCAAGCAACTACATGAGTATCTGCCGATTTCATTATGACAAGTCCCATGATTGTGACAAGGCTTGCTGACACATTCATTTATATCTGAAACAAAATTACAGATACAAAATAATGAATAACATAATAAGTCAAGTTATCAGTCTCAAGTCGATAATCATTATGTCACTGATTGAGGCGAATGTACGACAGAAGGTAGATTATACAGTAGGCTAGCACGGCAAACATATCAACACTGTTAGCGTTAATAGTTGACAACGGGGCGCATCAGCATCGTCTCTTCGAGACTACGCTCTGCCCACTATAAGCACGGCATATGTTTGATGACGGCAGTTAAAATGATAATAACTCCATTTCATTGTGTACCGTACCTATGCTGCACGTAGTGCCGGTGTATCCTTGGAGACACGAACACGAATAGATGCCAATCTTATTATTACATGTTCCACGATTGTGACAAGGATTGCTGATGCATTCGTTAATTTCTGAAACAAAGTATATTGGAATAAATAGA
Source organism: Lamellibrachia satsuma (assembly GCA_033239005.1). Classification (NCBI taxonomy): domain Eukaryota; kingdom Metazoa; phylum Annelida; class Polychaeta; order Sabellida; family Siboglinidae; genus Lamellibrachia; species Lamellibrachia satsuma. The sequence goes on from BSQZ01000003.1 coordinate 3,628,008, forward strand.
TAAATAATCAAATAAAATATTGGAGAATATTACGACTGTTTTCTCAAATTTAGGTTATGTTTATCCTGATTACAAAGAAATTACGATTATATCGTGCCTTATTTAGTTTGTTATGCACATGTGTTAATATGACTAGCTCGCATCGCCAACTTCGTCGCGCTTGGTATGATTACATTTTCACAGAAATCTCCAATGAAACCTCTTAGGCATTTGCACATATAATTATTCGGCAAATCTACGCATTCAGCGCCCTTGTGACACGGGCTACTGGTGCACTTGCCTATTTCTTCGACAAATATATATAAACAACTATCAGAAGCATGTTGATATGCACAGCATCACCAGAACGACGCCGATGCAGAAAGAAGTGGAACCCGTTGGCTTATCGGGAGTCCAATATATGTGTCAGCGGTGTGTAGCACGCCCTTGTCAGATATATGTCAATATTATTCTTAAACATATCAACACTGTTAGCGTTAATACAATCATTTGACAGTTTGTTCCGTTTATTTATCGTTCACTCCGGGAATTAGTGGTTTCTCATATCCAACATACACTGTTCCGTAACTATTGCTGGTTTGTGCCCTCTAGTGCTAGCGCCTTCTTTATGTCTAAAAACATTTTTCTCAATATCTTCATAACTACAAGTTGAATAGGTTGAATACTTCTACGACAAAAACATGCACAACATTACCACCAACTTTTTCGGATAAAACAATATTGTCAGAATGATGCAGATGACGCTGATGCAGAAATATCCCTGATATATTCGCAACTTTACTTTTGACATCATATCGCTAGTGAAACATTGCGCTATCATATTCAACTGTTCCTTTTTAACGGTAATTGGCTAAACATACAGTCGACAGTCAAGAATTGTGGCACGATAACTGTAAATATGTAATTTGAATAAGTTTTACATGTGAAGTTTACCTTTGCTACACGTAGTCCCAGTGTATCCTTTGGTACACAAGCACAAGTAGCTGCCGATCTTGTTGTGACAAGAACCATGGTTGTGGCAAGGATTGCTGAGACATTCGTTGATATCTAAAATTAAATATTAATAAAAAATAGCCATTCCATATTTAAATAATATCACGTTTTTTCAGGCTTTGTCTAACATACAAAACATTTGTGTCGTGTGGATGAACATTATTTAAGAAGGCTGTTGTGAAGTAGAAGAAGTAAGTTTTTTTCAACTGCAATCAAAGAATTGTAGCAAGATAACAGCGGACTTTTTACTTTGAAACTGATAGTGTGAAACAGGATCACATAGTGTATACCTGCGCTGCACACATTGTCAGTATATCCTCGGAGACACGTGCATGAATATCTACCGATGCCATTATGGCATGTGCCGTGGTGATGGCAAGGATTGCTGAGGCATTCGTTGACATCTGAAACAAAATAAATTAATGTAACTGAGATAATTATATTGAAAGAGAAAGAAGAGAGAGAGAGAGAGCGAGAGAGAGAGAGAGAGAGAAGCGATAGAGAAGAGAGAGCAGAGGGAAAAGAGAGAGATGAGATAGAAGTCATAAACATACAAGTGAGAAAGACATAGGAGAGAACGAGAATGATAAAAAGAGGGACACAGAGGCACAAGGAGACAAAGAAAGATACAGAGAGAAATAAAGAAAGAGAGATAGCGTGCGCGTGAGAGAGAGAGAGAGAGAGAGAGAGAGAGAGAGGGACGGGTAAAAGGAGGGGAGATGCAGGGGTAGAGGGGGACGGAAGGAAGAGGTAGAGGAAGAGGAAGAAGGAGAGGGAGATATATGTATATAAATATATATATATATATATATATATATATATATATATATATATATATATATATATATATATATATATATATATATATCGTTGTATGTCTACACACGTTTAAACTTAGGGGAGAATGAATAATTATGTTATCTCATATCATAACGATGTCCAACAATGGAGTCACCAGACAATGCTTCAGACCGACAACACGCACGCACGCACGCACACACACACATATCCTTTGAATCCTTTCCTGCATTTGCAACTATAACCATTGAGTAAATCGATACATTTTGCGTCATTGCGACAAAGACTGCTGGCACACTCATCTATATCTGCGATACATACAAAAGAAGTAAATCACTATTTAGAATAACTATATAGGACAACATATATAAAAATATACATAATCGTGCGTTTTGAACACCGCACACACACACGCACGCACGTACGCACGCACGCACGCACGCACACACACATATATGTGGTGTTATTAATGACTTAGTCTTAGTATATATATATATATATATATATATATATATATATATATATATATATATATATATATATATATATATATATGTGTATATATATATATATTAAATATTAATATATATATATATATATATATGTGTATGTATGTATGGATGCATGCATGTATGTATGTATGTATGTATGTATGTATGTATGTATGTATGTATGTATGTATGTATATATATATGTATGTATATGTATATATATATATATATATATATATATACATATATACACGCGAACATTCTGCATAGTTTTTAACATTTTGTAAAGCGTATGTATTATTATTATTATCACTATTTACATACAAGTCTGTATCGTGTGAACTTATGCCTGTACACACCCGTGAACGGGGCAGTAGCCCCGGATTTGATGGTGTCAAAATAATATATTATGTAGTGCACGTTTGTAATCTTATAATTAACTTGGTGTGTATTAAGATAAAATAATAGTAGTAGGGTCAGGAGATTCCTCTAAGACTTACTGATCGCTCTATATGAGCCACATTATCAATATAAATATGTTTAAGTTACTAAATGAGTTGGCCTTAAAAACTATGTTCTTTCAAAGAGAAACAAAATAAAAATAAATAAAAAATGGTAGGATGTTAATCACATTTGCATGAATTTATATTAAAAGTTGTGGAAACATATGTTTTTATTTTATTTTATATTTTGCAAAGCGAATATGTTGTCTGAGTTGTATTTACTCATTGTAAGTATTCTAACATACTTCTTTTGTACTTTGTATATTATTTCACTCCTATGATACAATAGTTCATATGTGGTAAAACTAGTGTATTATGCATATTTTTATTTTATTTTCGGGCAACATATATATATATATATATATATATATATACGTTATGTTACTAATAACGTAGTCTTAGCAATGCACTTTACCTTCAATACATGTCGTTCCTATGTAGCCTTTGGTACACGTGCACGAGAAGCTACCGATCTTGTTATGACAAGTACCGTCGTTGTGGCAAGGATTGCTGAGACATTCGTCGATATCTGAAATAAAACAAGCAAATTGTTTGCCTTGCAAGTGTGATGCTACAATTGCTGTGTCAAAGGCACACGGTAGCTTTTATCTGCAGCATTCATGTACTTTTCTGATAATTTGATTGGAATCTGTTCAGGATGTAAATGCTTCCGTCAGTTCTTGTTCTTAAGAAAATGCCTTAACATGCTGACCGTAACATTCATATCTTTATGGAAACCGTTCACTAGGTTTACTAAACACTAAAATTACACTAAATCCGTTTTATTGTGTACCATACCTGTGCTGCACGTAGTTCCTGTGTATCCTTGGAGACACGAACAGGAATAGCTGCCAATGTTGTTATGGCATGTACCACGATTGTGACAAGGATTGCTGAGGCATTCGTTGATTTCTAAAACAAAGTATACTGGAATAAATAGAGAAATAATAAAATAGAATTTAATTATTTTAATCCTGACTACCAGTGAAGAATTTATGATTATGTCGTGCCTTATTTAGGTTGATATGCAAATGTGTTAGTGTGGCTGGCTCACATCGCCTACGTCATCGCGGTTGACTCGATTGCCATTTTACTTTGAAATTGACAGTGTAAAACATGATCATATAGGGCATACCTGCACTGCACACATTGTCAGTATATCCTCTGGGACACGTGCATGAATATCTACCGATACCATTATGGCATGTGCCATGGTGATGGCAAGGATTGCTGAGACATTCGTCGATATCTGAAGCAAAATATGCGAACTGTTTATCTTACAAATGTGATGTTACAATGGCTGTGTCGAAGGAACACGGTAGCTCTTGTATGCAGCTTTTACGTACGTTTCCGAAAATTGTATTTGAATATGTTTAGGATGTAAATGCCTCCGCCAGTTCTTATTGGTCCGTTGGTCCCCATCTATGGTTTTGTGCAGCACGGCTTTTAGGAAAATTGCAAGGAGGACGGGTGCTTGGACGTGTCGTTGCTTCGCACCGTGATTCAGACGCAAATTTCGTTTCTTTCTCCTCCAACGCTGACCGTAACATTCATATCTTTATGGAAACTGTTCACTACGTTCACTAACCATTACAATGATAGTGAATTCGTTGTATTGTGTATCATACCTATGCTGCACGTAGTGCCGGTGTAACCTTGGATGCACGAACACGAATAACTGTCAATCTTATTACGGCATATGCCACGATTGTGACAAGGATTGCTGATGCATTCGTTGATTTCTGAAACAAAGTATACTGGGATATATAGAGAAATAATACAATAGAATTACGATTGCTCTATGATAAGACACTAATAACGTTGTCTTAGCAGTGCATTTTACCTTCACTACATGTCGTTCCTGTGTAGCCTTCGGTACACGTGCACGAGAAGCTGCCGATCTTGTCATGACAAGTACCGTCGTTGTGACAAGGTTTGCTGAGACATTCGTCGATATCTGAAATAAAACAAGCAAATTGTTTGCCTTGCAAGTGTTATGCTACAATGGTCGGGTTGGCACACGGTAGCTCTTATATGCAGCATTCATGTACTTTTCTGATAATTTGACTGGAATATGTGAAGGATGTAAAAGCTTCCGTCTTTTCTTGTTCTTAAGAAAATGCCTTAACATGCTGACCGTAACATTCATATCTTTATGGAAACCGTTCACTAGGTTTACTAAACACTAAAATGACACTAAATCCGTTTTATTGTGTACCATACCTGTGCTGCACGTAGTTCCGGTGTATCCTTGGAGACATGAACAGGAATAGGTACCAATCTTGTTATGGCATGTGCCATGATTGTGACAAGGATTGCTGAGGCATTCGTTGATTTCTGAAACAAAGTATACTGGAATGAATAGAGAAATAATAAAATAAAATTTAATTATTTTAATCCTGACTACCTACGAAGAATTTATGATTATGTCGTGCCTTATTTAGTTTGATATGCAAATGTGTTAGTGTGGCTGGCTCACATCGCCTACGTCATCGCGGTTGACTTGATTGCCATTTTACTTTGAAATTGACAGTGTAAAACATGATCATATAGGGCATACCTGCAATGCACACATTGTCAGTATATCCTTGGGGGCACGTGCATGAATATCTACCGATGCCATTATGGCATGTGCCATGGTGATGGCAAGGATTGCTGAGACATTCGTTGATATCTGAAGCAAAACATGCGAACTGTTTATCATACAAATGTGATGTTACAATGGCTGTGTCGAAGGAACACGGTAGCTCTTGTATGCAGCTTTCACATACGTTTCCGAAAATTGTATTTGAATTTGTTTAGGATGTAAATGCATCCGCCAGTTCTTATAGGTAGGTTGGTCCCCATCTATGGTTTTGTGCAGCACGGCTTTAAGGAAAATTGCAAGGAGGACGGGTGCTTGGACGTGTCGTTGCTTCGCACCGTGATTCAGACGCAAATTTCGTTTCTTTCTCCTCCAACGCTGACCGTAACATTCATATCTTTATGGATACTGTTCACTACGTTCACTAACCATTAAAATGATACTGAATTCGTTGTATTGTGTATCATACCTATGTTGCACGTAGTGCCGGTGTAACCTTGGAGACACGAACACGAATAACTGCCAATCTTATTACGGCATATGCCACGATTGTGACAAGGATTGCTGATGCATTCGTTGATTTCTGAAATAAAGTATACTGGGATATATAGAGAAATAATACAATAGAATTACGATTGTTCTACGTTAAGAAACTAATAACGTTGTCTTAGCAGTGCATTTTACCTTCACTACATGTCGTTCCTATGTAGCCTTCGGTACACGTGCACGAGAAGCTGCCGATCTTGTCATGACAAGTACCGTCGTTGTGACAAGGTTTGCTGAGACATTCGTCGATATCTGAAATAAAACCAGCAAATTGTTTGCCTTGCAAGTGTGATGCTACAATGGCTGTGTCAAAGGCACACAGTAGCTCTTATATGCAGCATTCGTGTACCTTTCTGATAATTTGACTGGAATCTGTTCAGGATGTAAATGCTTCCGTCAGTTCTTGTTCTTAAGAAAATGCCTTAACATGCTGACCGTAACATTCATATCTTTATGGAAACCGTTAACTAGATTTACTAAACACTAAAATGACACTAAATCCGTTTTATTGTGTACCATACCTGTGCTGCACGTAGTTCCGGTGTATCCTTGGACACACGAACACGAATAGCTGCCAATGTTGTTATGGCATGTACCACGATTGTGACAAGGATTGCTGAGGCATTCGTTGATTTCTGAAACAAAGTATACTGGAATAAATAGAGAAATAATAAAATATAATAGTGGAGTTGATAGCGATTGTTTTATATATTTTTTTATCCTGATTACCTACGAAGAAATCATTATTATGTCGTGCCTTATTTAGTTTAATATGCAAATGTGTTGGTATGACTAGCTCGCATCGCCAACGTCGTCGGTTGGCTTGACTGCCATTTTACTTTTAAATTGACAGTGTAAAACATGATCATATAGGGCATACCTGCACTGCACACATTGTCAGTATATCCTTGGGGACACGTGCATGAATATCTACCGATGCCATTATGGCATGTGCCGTGGTGATGGCAAGGATTGCTCAAGCATTCATTGACATCTGAAACGAAACAGATTAATGTCATTAGATCAGTATATTGAAATAAAAAGAAGATAGAGAGGAGAGATAGAGAGAGAAAAAAGAGAGAAGAGGTAAAAGAACGAGAAGAGAGGGAAGAGAGAGAAGACAGAAAAAAGATATTACATAAATATGTAGAGTTAGAATGAGATAAAAGAGACACAATTACACAGGGAGACATAGAAAAGTACAGAGAGAAAGAAATACAAAGAGAGGGGGTTCACAATTTTAGGAGATGGGGGAACGGGAGATTGAGAGGCAGGCGAGATGTAAGGGGTGGGGAGAGGGGGAGATGGAGGGAAGAGGGAGGGGAGAGGGACAGTTAGAAAGAGAGGGAGAGAGATATAGAGAGAGAGATAGAGAGAGACACACAGAGAAAGCTTGTGAAGAGACAAAAAGAGAGAGGTAATACATAAACATACGTACAGAGAGAGATATATAAATAATACATTATCAAACAAAACAGTATGACTAGTTTACCATTGTCACATATATATCCTTCGAATAATTTCCTGGATTTGTAACTATAACCATTTAGTAATCGATACATTCAGCGTCGTTGTGACAGAGACTGCTGGCGCACTCATCTATATTTCAACATTTCAACATGGCAGTAAGCGTTCCCAACAGGTCAGGAATAAAACGATTATGTAATTACATATTTATATGTGATGTCACTAATACATATAAGGGCGATCGATTAATAAGTTTTACTGCGTTTACTAACGAAACGGTTAGTCGTCTGTTTTTCCAGTGCAAATAAAATGGCGGCGCCAATGTGACCAGCTAATGGTTTCGACAAATCGGTTGGTATAAATTATGTTTTATTGTGACTAACTCGCTTCACCAACTTTACTGTTTATCCTGATTACGTACGAAGAAAATATGCTTATTACGTGCCTTATTTAGTTTGATATGCACATGCATTAGTGTGATTAGCTCGCATCGCAACTTCTTCACTCTTGGTATGATAACTTTTTTTCACACAGATCTCCGTCGAAACCTCTCCGGCATTTGCATAAATAATGATACGGCAAATCTACACATTCAGCACCGCTGTGACATGGACTACGAGTGCACACAATAATGCAGAAAAAGTATTATATGTAGCACGAGATGAGACGCAGCAGTGTCCCCGATATCTTCGCATCCAGCGAAAAAATAATATCTTCTTATTGTTGCACGATCTAACTTTTGCGTTATAATATTAAACTATTCCCATTTAACAATTATAGGCCCTGCTATGCATACACTGTCAGCACACACTGTCAGCACGATACCAGTAGATATGTTGTCTTAGTAGTGCACATTACCTTCACTACATGTCGTTCCTATGTAGCCTTTGGTACACGTGCATGAGTAGCTGCCGATGTTGTCATTACAAGTACCATCGTTGTGGCAAGGATTGCTGAGACATTCGTTCACATCTGAAGTAAAACATACAAATAGCCTTTACATATCAAAAATAATCATCCTCTTTGTCACGAGAATTTAAGACGGACCTATATATATATATATATATATATATATATATATATATATATATATATATATATATATATATATATATATATATATATATATATATATATATATATATATATATGTGTATATATATATATATATATATATATATATGTGTATATATATATATATATATATATATATATATATATATATATATATATATATATATATATATATATATATATATATATATATATATATATATATATATATATATATATATATATATATATATATATATATATATATATATATATATATATATATATATATATATATATATATATATATATATATATATATATATATATATATATATATATATATATATATATATATACTGTGGGTGCGTCCTTCCATCGGCCCATCTCTCGGTCCGTCATAAATTCTCGTGACAAAGAGGATGATTATTCAGTACTGTATCAGTGAATATGTAAGTATCAAAGTTACATGTAAAAAAACAACTTACTCATGATAATGTATCTTACCTAAACAAACGGTCCGTAAAAGAGAGTTCAAAAAACAAAACGTCATATGTTTCTATCTCATATTAATGCACCACAACTTCTTGACAAAGTGTCACTTGCTCTCGACAAAAAGGCGACACTCACCATTCTTCTGACATAGACACGTATGTGATGTCCACTCGCACCGTTTCGTGGTGTCATCAAACACCAAGCCTGCTGGACACGGCCGTATATAGGCGTTATTTCTTAAACACGTGAAGTACAGGTGGCACCCGAAGCACGACTGATAGTGTCCAACGGGTCGACCGGCGCAGGAAGCAATGCATTTATCTCCAGTACTGACACACTCACCTACAATGACAAGAATACATCAAGAATTAATTTATCAACTGCAAAATACATTATTTGAGTTACATTTGTGGGAGATTGCGATGGAGGCAGCGCAAGTAATGGTGGATTCGCTCGATGCTCTGCGGATGTTTTTATCGGCATGGACCATTTACTCAAGTTCGTTGAGTACTGCGGGTAACCGACATGCTTCCCGGCCGTCGAACACATGTTCTCCGCTGGAAATAGAGCATATCGGTCCAGAGACTATAATCAACTTCTGCGCAAGGTAGACTATACTTAATTATCTGCGCATGCAACACCGTAGTCCGTTTAATGTTTTGTGAAGTCTCACGGCGACGGGGTACCACGGCGCTGGCAGGGCTGAGAAACTGGTAGTGAGATCCCCGCACGAGAGCGGACTGGGAGTGATGGTCGAACACTGGTCGAGAACGACGGTAGTGAGACGTCCGTCCCGACAGACCAAGCGGTCCAACTTAGGGATGCGCCCGACTGCAAACAATATGTGGACGCCACAAGAAAACGCGGGGTAAAAGGCTCGTTCGACTAACTCCTTGCTGGCACACCACGGTCAGCGGTACTCTACTATATGTGGTCAAAAACACACAAAAACATACATAAACTTATTATTGGTAGCTGGTATGTACGAACATGGATTGGACTTGAACAGTGGCAAAACACGTAGACGTACTACATTGACTACAACATAGCCATCGCTGCATTGTCAGAAACGAGATTCATAGATGCAGGAAAGTTGCATGAAAAGGGATAGACATTTAACTGGACAACATGCGCCATTGATAATAAAGGTTTTGCTGTTGTAAAACGATTGGTGGAGAACATCATTGAACCACCGAAGACGATTTCGGACCGCCGCATGAAAATGCGCATCTGCATCCAAGCAGACAACAACGCTTTCGCGACAGTATTCAACGTTTCCGCTCCGAAAGAACGGCGGAGCTGTGCCGCGCGCTGAGAGCCGTGTCAACGACGAACAAACTTATTCTTCTCGGAGACTTCAACGCGCGTCGGCAGCGATCATGAGATTTGGGACAGAGTGTTGGGAAGGTTTGGACGGTTTGAACTGCATTGCTAATGAAGAATAGTTTATCTCTTTATGTGCAGACTTTGACCTCGCTATCACAAACAGCAACTTCACAGTACCCGACAAGTGGTTTTACTTTGGTTGGCACTTACTAGATTATGTGTCTACACCGCTGCCGCTGAATCTCTCTGTTACCCGCGACGTGTAAACGCAGATTTGTTTGATTACAACGATCCAGCGACAGAAACACATATTGGCGATAACCACGGTCCACTTCTGGAAAGTCTTAGTAACAACCCTCAGACGCAAGCTGCGATATAATATCATATACAAACCAAGTTGAAGCTTAAGCGCGAACTACGACGCATGGAAGACAGCTGGTGCAGGCACTTTCTGATCGAGGTGACTCAAGGGAAGTATATCAGTCGCTGAAACGACCTACAAGTAGCCCGATGCTCACCGCTGATGGAAATGCTCTGTTGACCAGCAAACAGGTCATCATGAGCCGCTGGAAGGACTACTACGCGACGCTGCTAAACCGACCCTCCGAAATTAATGACCAAATCCTAGAGTTAATCTAACAGTGTCCCATCCGAGATGCGTTGGATGAATTTCCGGCAAAACGAGAGATCGAACAAGCAATCGCGTCCACTGCAAACAATAAAGGAGCAGGATTAGACGGGATACCGGCTGAGGTTTACAAACACGGATGTGACACCCTTTTGCCAATCGGCGCGCCATATACAGACGCTACTGGGAGTCTAGTGAACTACCACATGACTTCAAATACGCGTTGATTATGAACATCTATACACGTAAAGGAGATCGGTGGAATCTCGCTTCCGGCCATTGCAAGCAACATCTTTGCCACAATTTTGCTCCAGCGACTGCAAATAATGTCTTTCCAGAAGCACAGTGCGGATTTCGTTCATTACTCAGCACGATCGACATGATTCACCTTACGAGAGCTGCAAGATGACGGGTGCATTTCCTGTCGCACCTGGAGTTAAACAATGCTGCGCCCAAGCGCCGACACTGTTTACTCTCTTCTTGGCTGCAGTGCTCGAAGTTTCAACTCGTGCCATCACCAAAGGCGTTTACATAGCAACATGCTCCGACAAAAGGCTTTCAATGTGTCCCGCCTCAAAGCAAAAAAGAAGGTACGACAACTGTGCGTTCGGGACCTTCTATACGCTGACGATACAGGCTTTGTGTCACATTCTGAGGTTGATCTGGAAACGATACTTGACAGGTTTGCCGCCGCTTCTGCATTTTTGGACTCTCTATTAATTTAAAACAGCGAGGTCTTGCATCAACCCGCTCCCGGGACACCGTACACAGCACCGACGATCTTGCTCAATGGTACGCCACTTAACGTCGCTACCACCTTTAAATACCTTGGGAGCACCATCGCAAATGACTGCAGCCTCAACAAAGAACTATCGGCTCGAATTCAGTCGGCCTCTGGCGCGTTCGGACGACTACGTGAACTATTATGGAACCAAAAGCAAGGTCTACCATGCTGTCGGTGCGACCATCTTCTGTACAGTTCAGAGACATACACGCTGTATAAATGCCATATTTAGCGATTGTCACAAATACACCTACGCCACTTATGAGCTATCCTCGGAACCAGGTCGTCATACCGGGTGACCAACAAAGAAGTACTGCAACGTGCCTATGTTCGAGGCAGTGCTTCTAAGCCGGCAACTTAACTTGACCGGCCACTGTACGGATGAATGACGACTGACTGGCTAAGGCAGTTTTGTACGGCGAACTAAGGCAGGCAAAGCGAAATGTTGCAAGACACCACTAACGCTACATGGATTGTACAAAGCGATACCTCCACGCCGCCGATATCAACAAGATGCGCAGGGAGGAGATGGCGCACGATCGCAGTGCATGACGTACGGCCGTCAAAGAAGGAGCCGCAAAAGCCGAAAACAAAAGAGCAACCGATGCCGAAATCAAACGACAACGCCGCCATGAACGTGCGGTCGCGCTTGGAAATCAAGCACGTCAGAAGGCAGATTTCGCATGCCGATACTGCGGAAGCAAATTGGCGGCTCTCATTGGCCAAATATCCCATGAAAGAGGTTGTGCGATAAAGCGTTGAACGATGTCATTCTCTAAACAGAGACGAGCGCCGATGACATGACTCGAGTACACACTAGACTAGTGGCACTTATTTTTTTAGGTATTCCTTGCATTTTGAATATGGTTCCATGAAAGTTTCATGGGGCACTAAGGTATGCGAATCTGTATGCATTGTCGAGGACTGTGTGGTCATGGATCTGTTGCACCTGTAGCCTTACGGAACGTCAACAAATGCACATATGGACTGCCTGGACACTCGTATGTTTTTTTGTGACAAGTATTTATCAAGATATAGTATAATATAACATTATTATTATTATTATTATTCAACGTTTCTCTAGTCAAATTGGATTAATAGCTAAGCAAACTATTATCATAGTCGTCGTAAACGTCGCCGTCGTCATTATCATCTTCGATACTATTTGTGATAGAACATTCGCCGTCGTCATTATCATCTTCAATACTATTTGTGATAGAACATTGGACAGTTTCAGTCTATTGATATGTAGATTATGAATACCATTGGCTTCATCGTCCACAAACCACATGCGACTGTTCTCGATAAAGGGTAGCCAACGTCGACATAATGTCACAATATATAATAACACTGATAACAGTGATAGTAATAATAACAGCAACAGTAATTGTGATTCAAGGAACATTTACATATCGCTGAGAAGTTTAATTCATCGTAACAAGTACATGTCCAAATATATTTGGCGCTTATGCAATACGACTGATGTTCCATGCGTATCTACGTGGAACAGCATATATGTAGCATATCAACACTAGATTAATATATGATGTTTCTGATGACGAAAACAGTATTGGAGCAGTGGTCGTACGTAGTAAAAATTAAAAAAAGGACACAACAGTTATTGTGTTTTCATTGAGGAATATCTTAAATTAATTAATAATTTGGTGTTAGCACAAGCCATTGTTTGTACAGTGCATATGAGATGTGTCTGGAAACAAAACCTGAAACAAACCAGTGAGAATTCTAACGCCATCTCAGTTATTCCTGATATCTAACATTTATGTAACGTATAACTATTTCAAGAAATATATACCCAGTGATGGTCGAAATGGTGCTGTCGTACGACCATCGGGCGATGCTGATGATGTTACCTCCAAGGCAGTGGTTGCTGGCGATAATTCTTTAAAATATGAAATAAAGAAACCGTTGCAAAGATCTAAGTTTTAGTGCGGAGAGAAACGTTATTTGAAACTTAGTGAATACAGCAGCTTTCATACCCTAAAGTGCGCGCGTGCGTGTGTGTGTGTTTGTGTGTGTGTGTGTGTGTGTGTGTGTGTGTGTGTGTGTGTGTGTGTGTGTGTGTGTGTGTGTGTACATGTGTGCAAAACAAAACTCGTATTAATTCATATATCATCACTGGTGAAAACTTAAGCCTCCCCGGTATCAAGACAAAAGGTTTTCCGTACCGGTTAATAAACCTTTATGTGTTGTTGTTTGCCGATCAGACGACGTCACAGATGCTGGTAGAGAAAGGGGTTCCGTTATTGTTGTTGCTGTCACGTATGAAACTACACAAGTCAATACTTAACAACTGAAACGACTGCTACATTAACAAAACCGTGGCCATTTGCTAATAAGACGTTTCGCATGGCAACGAGACAAGGGGCTTGTTTGATACGTATGATGCGTGCATGATATAAATAACGAAGTTCGACGTCATCTTTCAAGAGATTGTCAACTGTGTTATTTAACTTGTACCTCAATTATATCAGTGAATACGTAGTTACCAAAGTTACATGTAAACATAATTGATACTCATGATGATGTATCTTACCAAAATGTACGGTCCGTAAAAGAGACAGTACAAAGAATAAAAACGTGATTTGTTTCTATCTCAGATTATTACAACACAACTTCTTGACAAAGTGTCACCAATAGTTCTCGACAAAAACGCGACATTCACCATTCTTCTGACATAGACACGTATGTGATGTCCACTCGCACCGTTTCGTGGTGTCATCAAACACCAAGCCTGCTGGACACGGCCATATATAGGCGTTATTTCCCAAACACGTGACGTACACGTGACACCCGAAGCACGACTG
>BSQZ01000003.1:3645000-3977500 GCA_033239005.1 Lamellibrachia satsuma
AAACGTTTTCGGTAAAAAGGAATTAACAGCAGGATTTTAGCGTAAATTAGTACACACTGACTTCGTTGTTTTGTTACACAGTGTTCTCCGTATTCGCTAGGTGGCAGGGTTTTTTTCTCATGCGAGGTTAATAGAAGACACAGTTAGCAAGTATATTGGCCTAAAATGTTCTTTTGATCACAAAAACAGCCTTATTCAAGGCTAACGTAGCAAACTAATTAAAACTAAATTGTATGATGGCGCGGTGCAAACGGCAGTTAAAGGCCACAAGGCACTTAATTTGTGGCAGTTGCAGTAACTGGGTGGACTTCTTAAAGTCTGGGTGCGAGAAGTTATGGGCTGAGGTCCAGGCAGATAGTTTTAATTTTGAGTGTAGGGGATGTACGAAGAAGAGAAATCTCACCTCAGCCTGGGAGGAAGCTGAGAGGAGGGAAGGTGACAGGTCGTAGGAGGACAGGACGAAAGGAGACGGGAAGGAAAGGAACGGGAGGGAAGACAACCGGAGTGAAGGAGAGGGGAATAGGGGAGACAGGAGGGAAGGAGAAAGGAGTGGGGAAGACGGGAGGGAAGACAACTGGAGTGAAGGAGAGGGGAGTATCGGAGACAGGAGGGAAGGATAAGGGAATGGGGGAGACGGGAGGGAAAACAACCGCAGTGAAGGAGAGGGGAGTGGGAGAGACAAGAGCAAAGGAGTGGGAAGTGGGGGAGAGAGGAGCGAAGGAGACAGGAGGGAAGGGGTCAGGACAGAATGTGATGGAGGGGATCGAAAGGAAGAGTTATTCTGCAGCAGTGATAGAGGGGGTGAGGAACAGAGCGAGGGTGTTTGTGGGGGATTCGATAGGTAGGAAGAACGACAGAGTCTTAAACAAGGGAGATGATGTGGTGGCCTGCTTGCCTGGAGCCAAAATAGAGGCGATAACTGAGAGGGTAAAAACATCGTAGGCTCGGGTAAGGGTGGATCTGTTTTAATACACGTAGGGACAAATAACGTAGAGAGGGAGGGTACAACTGCCATAGTTAGGAAATATAGGCAGTTGGTCAGAACACTATAACAGACGCGGGTTGAGCAGGTAATACTGTCAGGGATTTTACCTGTAATGGGCAGGAGGGGTCACAAATATCGAAATTGTCGGGGGATGGCAATTAACATCTTAGTCCAGAAGCTATGTAGGGAAGAGGAAGTTGGATTTGTGGATTTATGGGGAAGTTTTGTTAGGAGGGCTGATATGTACATGAAGGATGGGCTTCATTTAAGTGGAAAGGGGGTGGCAGTATTCGCGGACAAACTTTCAGCAGCAGTAGATAGTGACTTGGGTACAATGACAAATATTTTTGGAAGTAAACATTCTTTAAACTAGAAATGCAGGGGGGTTACCTAGAGGTGTCTCAAGCAGAACAAGAGGCCACTAGCACATATAAACCAATATCAAATCATCCGAAAAACATCTATGAAAAAGGTTATAGATGCGTATGTTTAAATGCAAGGAGCATAGTAAATAAGAAAAACGAATTAAACATTATGGTACAAGATATTGACCCTCACATAATTGGTATAACTAAATCATGGGCCAACATAGATATAACAGATGCTGAATTAGGACTGGCAGGATACGTAATGTTTAAGAAAGATCGAATAGGAAGAAGGGGCGGGGGAGTTATTTT
The DNA here is from genome assembly GCA_033239005.1 of Lamellibrachia satsuma. NCBI lineage: Eukaryota > Metazoa > Annelida > Polychaeta > Sabellida > Siboglinidae > Lamellibrachia > Lamellibrachia satsuma. Next base: position 3,646,663 of record BSQZ01000003.1, read on the forward strand.
ATATGTTAAAGAATCTATTCAGGCTTATGAAATAAAACTAGAAAGGGAAGCAGATTGCGATGAAGCTGTTTGGTGCAAAATGTTTTCAGGAAATTCAAAATTAACTATTGGATTAGTTTACCGAAGTCCAAACATAAACGAAGAGGACAACACAAAAATAAAAAAAACGCTATAAAGGAAGTTAGTAAAGGGGAATGTATCATAATGGGAGATTTTAACCATGGACACATACAATGGAATTCTCTAGAGAGCACAGTGATTGAGGATCAACAATTTCTATGTTTAACCCAGGATAGCTTTCTTACTCAGCACGTACTAGAACCAACCAGGGGAGAAAATGTATTAGATATAGCTTTGTCATCACAAAAAGAATTAGTGGACAATGTAAAAATATTTGAACCATTGGGTAATATTGACCATAATCAAATACATTTTGACATCAATGTAAAATCAGAAAGTAAAAATAAGAAAATGTACAAGAGAAACTTCCACAAAGGTAACTACAAAGATATGAGAAAATACTTAGCAAAGCTAGATTGGAATAACATGCTGATGAATGAGACCGCAACTTCTAAAATATGAAATTGAGAGTATCATCGATAAATTTGTTCCCTTCCAAAAACAAGGAAAACGGTGTAGAAAGAAACACTTGTCAAAAGAGGCAATTAGAAAAATAATGCTAAAACAAACTATGTGGAGGGTTTATAGGCTTACCAGAAAAGAAGAAGACTATGCAAAATACAAAGTGGCACTTAATGCAGCTACAACTGAAATCAGACAATCTAAAAGAAGCTATGAGCAAAAACTAGCATGTAACATAACAAATGACAGCAAGAGTTGTTATGCATATGTCAGGAGTAAACAAAACGTACAAGACAAGGTTGGACCTCTAGAAGACAGTGCTGGAAATATAATATCACAGGTGTTTTTAATGGCGGAAGACCTAAATGGTTACTTCAGTTCAGTGTTTACCAAAGAAGATATTAGTTCATTACCAGTTGCTGATGCTAAATTTCAGGGGGCTAAATCTGACTATTTAGGTCCGTTAGTTGTAACTCCAGAATTGGTAACTAAGAAAATAAAGGCACTGAAGGATAACAAATCACAGGGAGTGGATGGGATTCCTCCAAAATTACTAATGGAAACAGTAGAACAAATCATAATACCACTTACAAGAGTATTCAACTTGTCATTAAAAGAGGGAGTTGTTCCGTTTGAATGGAAAGAAGCAAACATCATACCATTATTTAAAAAAAAGGGTTCGAGAAATAAATCAGAGAATTACAGACCAGCGAGTTTAACGTCAGTGATTTGTAAATTATTAGAAAGGTTAATTAAAGACCATATGGTGGACTTCCTCGTTAAGCATAAATTATTAAATTCATCTCAACATGGATTCCTTAAAGCGAGGTCATGCTTAACAAATATGTTATGTTTTTTTGGAAGAAATCACTAAGTGGATAGACGTGGGATCGCCAGTAGATATTATCTACTTAGATTTTCAGAAAGCTTTTGACAAAGTGCCACATCAAAGATTACTACTTAAATTAAAAGCCCATGGTATCGGGGATAGCATAACTGACTGGATAGAACAATGGTTGACTGACAGAAGACAACGAGTTGTAGTAGATGGAGAAGTTTCAAATTGGAAATCGGTTTTGAGTGGGGTACCTCAAGGATCAATATTAGGACCTATATTATTCTTAATTTATATCAACGACTTGGACGACAGTATAACAAGTAACGTACTGAAATTTGCGGATGACACAAAACTGTTTGGAAAGGTTAATACTGATGGTGATAAACAACATTTACAAAACGATCTAGACAGATTAGTGAAATGGTCTTAGAAATGGCAGATGCTGTTCAATTTTGGGAAATGTAAATGCCTACATACAGGACATGGGAACTTGAATGTAAACTATAAAATGGGAGATACTGCTCTGGGTACTACTGTAAAAGAAAAGGACTTAGGAGTTACAATAAGCGCTGATATGAAAGTTTCAGAGCAGTGTGGTATTGCAGCTTCAAAGGGTAATCAAATTCTTGGATTGATTAGAAGAAACATAACATACAAGGGAAAAAAGTTAATTATACCTCTTTATAAAGCAATAGTTAGACCTCATTTAGAATACTGTATACAAGCATGGAGACTATATCGTAAGAAGGATATAGATACGCTTGAACGCATACAAAGGAGAGCAACTAAAATGATTCCAGAACTTAGAGACCTTAGTTATGTAGAACTCCTGAAAGAATGTGGCTTAACAACTCTAGAGACAAGGAGGTTAAGAGAAGATCAGATTGAATTTTTTAAGATATTGAATGGGTATGAAAATATTGATAGAAATATGTTTTTCTCACTCAAGAAGAATAGCAGAACTAGAGGACATGAGGTAAAATTAGTAAAGGATCAATGTAGATTGGACATCAGGAAGCACTCGTTCTCACAGAGGACAATAAATGAATGGAACAAATTGTCTACAGATTGTGTAACTGCTAGCAGCGTGAATAATTTAAAAACAAGGTTGACACATATCTCAGGAGGGCGGGTTATAAGTAGATGAACATTGTTGGACTCTCGATAAGCCAATGGCTTCCTTGTCCACTTGCCATCTGGGCCTTTGGCTTGGATGGCAAATCTTGTTAAATCTTGTTAAATATACTGTGGACTCTAATGGTGGTGGTCTCCATCTATAACCAACCAGATTCAGTCACAACAGAAGCTTAGCAATTTATGTCATACAAATGTTTCGGTATAAATTTGTATATTATTGTAAATAATTACACAGTAAAATACTTACAGTTTCTACAATCATAAGAACTTATAAATAGACAATACATATTCTAGTCACAATGTTTATTGATCAGTAGGAACAACTGTGTTGTTGTGGCTGGAGCAACTGCTCTCCACATCCGAATACTGATTCTGTCAACTCCAGAGGATTTGCCAGGATGAAGAGCTAGTATATATATGTGAATAGTATATATGTTTTAAAGAGATATATTGACAGACATGAAGCTATATATATATATATATATATATATATATATATATATATATATATATATATATATATATATATATATATATATATATATATATATATATATATATATATATATATATATATATATATATATGTATGTATATATATATATGTATGTGTATATATATATATATATATATATATATATTTATATATCTATATATTTATATACATATACATACATATATATATATATATATATATATATATATATATATATATATATATATATATATATATATATATATATATATATATATATATATATATATATATATATATATATATATATATATATTTATATATCTATATATGTATATATATATATATATATATATATATATATATATATATATATATATATATATATATATATATATATATATATATATATATATATATATATATATATATATATATATAAATATGCTAGTTGTTGTTTATTATTAATTAAATGACTTTTAATATATTTCAGCACCCTTTAGAATTGTTCTTGCACATAATATGTGACCCGCTCCACCAAAATCTGGAATAAGTCGGAAACGCTGAGCCTGGCTATTCCACTTCGAAGTGTGCGAAGGGGCGAATTTTGCTGCGATAGCAGATATTTTCAAGTGTTGACGTTTTTAATTAGAATAACTATCCTAAATTGCTGTCATCCTATCATACTGTCATAAAACGATTGATACCTTTAAAAAAATACGATGTTTCGTAGAGCTATGAATATCTTAATGAACAAACACAAAGGAAACTTCGCTCAATTCAGATGTATCATATCCACTACCCAGCGCGTCCAACGCCGCCATATTGGTATCGTTGGAAAGCTGATCTATTATGGCAAATGGCATGTATTAGGCAAAATCAGTCACATATTAATATATAACCAGTCAGAGAGGTATAAAACAGAGCCCAAACGTAAACAAACCACGCTAATAATTGAATAGTAATGAGGGCGTATTCACGTGAAAAGTATTATACTGTGTCATTAGTTGCAATACTATTAAAATTGATACTGAAACATTTATATTACATGAATTACGAAGCTTCTGCTGTGACTGAATCTATTCACTGTCTCTGATGCTGTAATATACTGTGGACTCTAATGGTGGTGGTCTCCATCTATAACCAACCAGATTCAGTCACAACTGAAGCTTAGCAATTTATGTCATACAAATGTTTCAGTATAAATTTGTATATTATTGTAAATAATTACACAGTAAAATACTTACAGTTTCTACAATCATAAGAACTTATAAATAGACAATACTTATTCTAGTCACAATGTTTATTGATCAGAAGGAACAACTGTGTTGTTGTGGCTGGAGCAACTGCTCTCCACATCCGAATACTGATTCTGTCAACTCCAGAGGATTTGGCAGGATGAAGAGCTAGTATATATATGTGACTAGTATATATGTATTAAAGAGACATATTGACAGACATGTAGCTATATATATATATATATATATATATATATATATATATATATATATATATATATATATATATATATATATATATATATATATATATATATATATATGTATGTATGTATATATATATATATATATATATATATATATATATATATATATATATATATATATATATATATAATTTAATATAATCTAACTATTATCGAGCTAGCTTATGATTGTACGTGGTTATGTTAACGTTTTCCTCCTAGATGGCTTGCACCTAGGGCGCCAAACTTTCAGGGATTAATATGCGTCCCCACGAATGAAACGTAACGCCTTTATTTTTTTTTGAAATACCCCGTATATCAAAGGTTCTTAGTGGTTTTTATGGCAAATCCAACAATCGCAGAAACCGAGCTTGCATGGCGAATAGTACGGTACCTAAACCGTTTGAGAGTACGTAGCGCCATCTGGGCAGTTTATATTAAGTATAGTAGAAAACACGTATAGCAATTGTACACAACATCGACTAGGTAGCTTGGTGTGTGTATCCCGTCATGGGAGGGGCATTTTTGCTAGTAAGAGTAATAAATGCTTGTCCTTCTGTAACAAACGGTAATATTTAATTTCAAATCTTGTGTTTGTTTTTCTTTGCCTAACAAAATCTATAAATATACATTAAGACTCGTGTTTAAGTGATTGATACAGGCATCAGCAAAATAAAGTCCGCACGCCGCATTAACTCTCGTGTAAGGCGTGCGGAGTAATTTCGGAAGAGCTATTTTGTTCTGGAAGAAAAAGGATTCAGCCCAGTGTTATCAGCGAAACAGTTTTAAATGGCCCGTATCCACATAAGCTCATCCCACCTCTTGACACGCGCACGGCGGTTACAGCTTTCACCCAAGCTCCACCCACGCCATGACAAGTGCATGGATGTAAGAGTTGTACTGCTAAAAAAAAACTGGTATTTTCTCTGTATTTAATGCTACAACAATCACATTATATTATGTCAATGTTAATTTTTTTCTAGTTTATCTAATTGAATATATAATGTTATTCTTGTGAACGCACTGGTGAATACCGAAAACAAACGTACCACACCAGTAAAACATTCCGAATTTCGATATACCGGCGTAATGCCGCAATCGGTTATTTTGTGAACACAATTAATACCGCTATTTGATTTAAGTTTTCTGCATGAATCTATAAAATATGCTAGTTTTGAAATGTTGCGTTGCTAAAGGGACGGATTTCGCACTGAAACAATTGGTAGACGAGGCGCGTTAATCCAATAAGATATATGCAAACATACCGGTATCGCAGTCTTCTCCCGCATCTGTGAGAGAATCAAATAAACACAATATCTTTACATATTTTTTAATTTTCATGCTACATGAAAAAACAATTCTGGAGAATGAAATCAATTAAACAATTTTAATGGCCAATATCCGTTCCTCTAGAACAATTGCAGATAAAAGTTTTTTTTTAATAGTTCACATATTCATACAACGAAAACAACGGCTACAACCAACGGCTAATAAGTGTATATCAGCGAGTCGTCAATAAGCCGAATCTCTTTTCAGCACGTAAAATAGCAATTTCGTGTGATAATATTTGCTATGGTCGAATACAGTATGAGTCACTTGTTAAAAAAATATACAAAAAAAGAAAACCCGAACTGAAAACTTATTTCACGCAGGTTTTTTTTTGACGTTCTGTTCCACCAAGCAATGCTGGCATAATGTAGCTATAACAATGATTCGAATGGTGAAGAGGAAGTGGCTTTTGTGTTTGTTGTCCAGTGTTAAACCTTCAATATCGATTAATTGTCTAAAATTGTCTCCCGTGCCGTGATATTTTGTTGAAGTTGCTGGGTTTTGTAATTGTAGCATATGCTATACGCGATGCAATAGTAGAAAGAATGATTAATATTGTAAAAAACATGCTTCACGAATGTCAAATTACCAATGATATGAAAGAATGGATTCACATTTGAAAGTAGGTGGTGATAAACAAAAATATTTTCGTATGTCATTATTATTTTACAAATTCAGTAGTATTACACATTAAAAAAAAATTATAATATAGTCTGACTAAACAACATTCGATGGGGTGAAACGATAATTCCACTAGATTAATCGCATAACTCCATGACAAAGTGACAATAAAAAAACAACCAGCATCACAAAAATAGTAGCAAATGAGAAAATATCACATCTTAAAACTGTTGTCAAAATAAATAATAATTATCTATTAGTGGGTCGTCAATATAATCAAAGCAGAATTTCGTTTTAGCAGGTAAAATGAAAATTTCGTGTGATAATTTTTTTTGTGGTCGAATAAAATATTTAAAAGCTATTTAATAAATTAAACTGCACTGAAAACTCATTTCACACAGTTTTTTAGTTGAAGTTCGAGGGCTGTAGACATAGGTTATTATTGTATTTGCAGTCAAATTGTCTACGAACAATATCGAATAATTATCTAAAAGTGCGTTTCCAGTACCTGGAGATTGTGTTGACGTTGCCGGGATTGATTCATTTGCCACTGACGTTGCCGATGTTGTTGTTGGACGAACGGTTGTTGTAGTTGTTGCAGACGCTATATGCGACGGAATAGTAGTCTTAGACACACATGCTTCACGAATGTCAAATAAACAACGACGTTACGTCATCCGATTGGGACGAATGAATACATCTTTGAAAATAGCTCAAATCAGCGGCGAGGTTCATAGCAACAGCTATACTCCACTAGATGGCAGACAGCAGCCAGTGTTAATGACTTTCAAGGATAGCCTACATGTACCATCCAGCAAGGTTAAAAAACTCAAGTTGTTTCCTGTAGCTGTTTATCAGCTATTACATACTCTATTTCATATAGTCTTAGTAAGGTAAATGCATGTAGCGAACTACATCAATACAATGGTATTGAGTCACTGTGGACTTGTACAACTGTGTTGTTATTTTTTATATTACGGGTAGTTTGGGTATTTAGATATAACTGATGTCTACCAATTAGTGCATTGTATTGATTAATATATTTAGTAATATTTATTTTCATAGTTTCATCAATCACCATTGATGTGGAAGACAAGCTGACCGATCGGGGAATATAGCACATGGTTGAGACATTCAGGGGTAAGTCTAAGTATTACTCTTTTTGTTCAAATCCACTATTCAATTATCACCAGTCTGGCTATCTGACACTCCTCACTGGAGTACACATGTCATGTATATCTTCATAGCATATGGCACACCAGTAACATTACTAAGTAAGTAATTATAAATGAATATATATATATATATATATATATATATATATATATATATAAATGTACATAGAATGTACTGGAATGTCGTCATGCTTCAGCTGTGTTCCTTGTTTATTCTAGCGTGGGACATACATTGCTGCCTATCTAAGAAAGAGTGGAGATGACTGGCAGAAGTATGGTGTGACTCGGCAACATCAAATCGCCGCTCTTTGTGATACTATCCTGGCGGCCAAGGGGTTCTTCCTCCTCTACGAGGAGGTGATATATGAGGTGGACTCTTTGGTGAAGACAGTCGACTTCTGCTTCAATGTCTTCTTTGTATTAATAGCAGTATACCCCGCTGAGGCAGCAGATGTATGAACAATTATACAAAAGGGGCTTTTAAACATCACCACGCCATATGACGTGGTCTCACCAACAGTGACGGAAATTCTCGGTCACATTAAATGTTAGGACTAGATACCTGAAGCTGACATTATCCTGTTTTAGTTGTCATCAAGCTGCCCGCCTGCTCCATGTGCAGTGTACACGATTAGTTAGTAAGTGAAACAAACAACGAATAGAATCGTGCATCGCATGCCATTCGTTTGACCTTGTAAATTTGTACTAATAATGTGTACTTTTGTGTGTACTAGAAAACTGAAATCCAGTTCACAGTATGTCGTCTCTTAAATGGTTTTAAACGATACAATTAACATTTTACATTCTGCATATACCACATGACACTTGACAAATGACATATGTTTGGTTTTTTTTTATTATGTGACACTTCCATTTTTATACCTTCACGGCTTTGAAGGGTACTAGTACATTGACTGGATGTGCCAATTTGAGCTACTCTATGATTTGCCTTCGTTTGCATTGATTCTTTATTGGCTTTAGCTCTATCGTTCAGTTTAGTTTATATTTTATTGTATTTTATTTGTTAAATTATTTAATGTCTGAGTACAATGCTGTGGTATTGCATGTTTTTGCACTGACAACTTTGTGGAAATGACTGACATGATGTTCCTGAAATTAAATGCAAGCAGATATAGTAGAATGAATCCTAGCTTGTTGTGCATTGCTTAAATGGTATATTGTATTAATTCCAGATAATTTGTTCTACTCTAGATAACCAATAATTTAGTCATATTCCAATATAATTGACCCTATTCCAACCAATCAATTGGTCATATTCCAACCAATATAATTGGTCATATTCCAACCAATATAATTGGTCTTACCTAACCAATTTACATTGGTTGCATCCTACATGACTCAGATACATTACCCAATATCTTGGTTAAATTGACCAACATATGATGGTTAGTATTCTAACCAATATGGATTGGTTAAAAAGTTAACCAAATCGGTTCTCTTAACTAAGATATCGGTTGAACACATATCTACCAACCACATTGGTTGAATTTAACCGATATCCAGGTCAATTCAACCAATCTGTTTTTAGAGTGTAGCGCGATATCAGGTTGTATATTCAGATTTTTGCTTGACATGTTCCAATTTAATAGAGTAAATGTTGTGTGCTTCCATTTTAGAAACGAATACTGATTTAATGAAAACAAAGGAATTGATTTTGGCATTATCTGCCGCGTAGTGGAGAACTACCACCGCTGATAAACGACATGCAACAATTACATTGCGTGAATGATGTGTACACAATGTAGGCCACTGAAGCCAGTAGTACAAATACATGTGTAGCCTTGTAATAAGTCGATACACTTAGCGCCATTTTGGCAAGGGTTGCCGCTAAACTCTTTCATCTGTTATATTCAAACACTGACTTGTGCTCCAAATAAATGTTTCAAAATATTCAATGTTAATCCAGCTCTAACATTCAACGCTTGATCGCATGATATACTATGTTATACAACGTCCGAAGATGTGGACAAAAACGTCTTAAATCTAAGCAATATCAACACGAAATGGCAGCAACTGAAACAATTTAATAAGTTTTAAATATAACACAGTTCATGTGAACGCGCCAGTAGATACCGAAAACAAAAGTACCTTAGCAATAAAATATTCCGGATCTCAATATCCGTCGTTAAAATATGGCGTGCTGCTGCAATCGGTGATTTTGTTAAAATAATTAATACTATTGTTTTATTTAAGTTGTCTGCGTGAATCAGTAGGATGTGCAGAGACATTTATACTCAGAACCGTCTTTTTACTATTACATGTGGCACCGTTTTCGCAAGGTGTATACATGCAGAAACCGGCAACATATGTGAGAGAAACAACGTGATGAAATGAACACGTTATCTTTACATATCTTTATATATTTAAACTATATGGAAAAACAGTTTTACAGATAGAAATTAATTAAACAATATGATTGGCCGATATACGATGCTCTAACAAAATATCAGATAAAAAGTGTTTTATATAGTCCAAATCAAAGCAACGACTACAATCAAAGGATAATAAGTATATATGACTGAGTCGTCAATTTGACGAAAGCCGAATTTCGTTTCAGCATGTAAAATGACAATTTTGCGTGATAATTTTGTCTGTGATCGAATACAGTAGGAATCATTTCATAACAAACCTACCCAATATAATAAATACGCAGTGAAAAGTTATTCCACACAGGTTTTTTAAAGTTATGTTACACAAAGTAGTGTTAACTTAATGTAACCGTAACAATGACTCGAATGTTGAAGATGGCTATTTTATTGGCAGTCCAATTACACCGTTTATATCGATTAATTGCTTAAAAGTGCTTTTCCGGTACCTGGAGATTGTGATGACGCTGCCGGGATAGAGATAGAGGCAGTTGAAGCTGACGCTGCCGATGTTGCTGGCCGTGCTGTAGTTGGACGAACGGGTGTTGTAGTTGTTGCAGACGCTATATGCGAAGGAATAGTAGAAAAACATTAGTTTCATATTCATCGCATAACTTGACAAAAACTAGCAATACAAAAAAGACGTCCATCGTAAAAATCGAAGTAACTGGGGAAACATAATAACAAAATCACATATTAAGAGCATTGTTCAAATAAAGAAATAATGCTATATAAGTTTGTTCATTCAGATTTTTGCTTGACATAATCCAATTTAGTACCGTAAAAGTTGCTTCCATTTTCGAAAGGAGTACTAATTTAATGAAAACAATGGAATTGTTTTCGGCATTATCTGCCACGTAGTGGGGAACTATCACAACGGATTTTGAAATAAACAACACATCCACATTTCTCATACAACATGTACAACCAGATACAAATAAACAAACTACATGCAATAATTACGTTGTGTGAATGATTCGTGTTCACAATGTAGGCCACTGAAGCCGGTAGTACAAACACATGTGTAGCCTTGTAATCCTTCGATACACGTAGCGTTGTTTTGGCAAGGGTTGCTGATACACTCTTTCATCTCTGAAATTCAAACATTGAGTTGTGGTCTAAATAAATGTTTCAAAATATTCAATGCTAATCTAGATGTAACGTTCAACACTTGATTCCATGATATATTATGTTATACAACGTCAGAAGATGTGGAAGAAATCTACTCTAATCTAAGCAATATCCACATGACAAGGCAACAACTGGAACAATTTAATTGATTTTAAATATAATACAGTTGAAACGCCAGTGATTACCGAAAAGAAAAGTACCTCACCAATAAAATATTCCGGATATCCAATATCCGCCGTCAAAACAATACGTACTGCTGCAATCAGTGATTTTGTTAAAACAATTAATATTATTATTTTATTTAAGTAGTCTGCCTGAATCAGTAAAATGTGTTAGTTTTAAATGTTGGATTGATAAAGGGATACATTTCGCACTGAATTAAAATGTAGACAAGGCGCGTTGACCTACTAAGTTGTACGCAAACATACCGATCTCGCAGTATTCTCCCGTGTAACCAGGAACGCACAGACATTTGTACGCAGAACGGTCTTTTTCACTAATACATGTGGCACCATTTTTGCAAGGTGTGTATTTGCACAAACCTGTAACATCTGTAAGAGAAACAACGTGATCAAATTAACATATTATATTTACATATCTCAGGTGGTCAAGGAATTTGATAACCATAAACTAGACACCCTTGTAGTTAGCGAAGCAAGATGGACGGGAGCAGGAAAGATGAAATTAGCATCAGAACACACCATACTCTTCTCTGGAAGATCAGACGACCAGCATACAGAAGGAGTGACCCTAATTATAAATAACAGGCTGGAGAAACCACTGACAGAATGGAAACCACTTGGACCAAGACTTCTCAAGGTCAGATTCAACTCAAGATACATCAACTTGACAGTTATTGTATGCTACGCACCGATCCAGGATGCAACGGAGGAAAACAAGGATAGTTTTTTTTAAGGAAAACTGCAGGCAGCAATAGAGGGAGTAAGAACTCATGACATGCTGATGATCATTGGAGACCTCATCTTCAGAGTTGGAGTCAACAAAGAGACAGATAACGGGTTGTAGGAAACCATGGTTTTGGAACCATTAACGACAACGGAGAGCGACTATACGACTTTTGCCAGGAAAATGACTTGATTATTGAAGGGACCTTGTTTCAACATAAGGATATTCACAAGATATCATAGACATCACCAAATGGAAACACCAAGAACCAGATTGACCATATCCTTACCAATGGTAAATGGAGAAGCTCACGGCAAGATGTTAAGACCTGCAGAGGAGCTGACATAGCAAGTGATCACAACCAGCTGGTTGGTAATGTCACCACGAAATTGCGCAAGGCAAAAAGAAGGCAGGAAAGGGGACGACTGATCGACTCAGCCAGACTGAGCCAAAGCAAGTCTTCAAACAAGAACTCAAGAATCGTTTCCAAGTTCTTGGAGAAGAACAGAAAATAGAAGAAGAAAGAAAAATGAATCCAGAAAAGGACTTGGCAAAAAATTGCGGAAAGGAAAGTAGTTAAACAGAAACTAAACTCAAGATTAGAAAGGGTTAAGGACCACCTTAAGAGAAGCTACACAAAAAGATAGATAAGTTAAAAGGTTGGCAAAGGTAGACAAGAAAACATGTGGAAAGACTTGCAGACGAGGCAGAGGAAGCAGCCAGAAGACAAGACCTCAAAACATTATACAGAATCACCAAACCTCTCAGTGGAAGGTACATCAACAATAATGTACCAGTGAAAGCTAAGGAAGACAATGAAGCTGATAAAATCATAAGGTGGGAAAAACATTTTCAGCCCATTCTGAACAGACCAGAACTCTATGTCATAGCATATATACTAGCAGCACGAGATGATCTGGACATCAACATAGATGCACCAACCATGGAAGAGGTGAAAGCAGCGATCAAGGAAATGAAGAGATGTAAGGCAGCAGGAGTGGATGGAGTGACAGCAGAAATGATAAAAACAGAAGAAACAGAGACACCATGGTACCAACAGAGATTTTCTTAAATATTTGGGAAAGTGAAGAGACACCAGACACATGGAAGACTGTGAAGCTGCCAAAAAAGGCGACTTATCACATTGTAACAACTGGAGAGTCATCACTTTGCTGTCTTTCATCAGCAAGATATTCAACAAGATTATTTATAAGAGACTGGCATATACATTGGATGAGCATATCCGGCAAGAACAGGCAGGCTTTCGACCAGGACGATCTTGTGCGGATCACATTTTCACATTGAGACATATGCTAGAGCAAAGCAAAGAGTGGAAAGCACCATTATACGCAATTATGTAGACATAGAGAAGGCATTGGGCAGCATCCATCGCGATTCTCTGTGGAGGATACTGCGCTACAGCGGAATTCCCCAGAAACTTCTGAATATAGCGAAGATGAAGTACAGCAACTTTTTATCACAAGTGATCTGCAACAATGAATTGACTGATACTTTGAAGTCACCACCGGGGTAAAACAGGGATGTATGCTCTCCCCTTTCTCTTCCTCCTTGGAATTGATTGGGTCATGAAGCGTGTAATTAATGGAAAAAGGAGAGGGAAACGATGAACCCTTACTAGTCTTCTGGAGGACTTAGAATTTGCGGATGACATAGCGCTGCTCTCACACCGACATCAGGACATGCAAGCCAAGATCGACGACATGACATGAAAAGCAGGAGAGATTGGACTGAAGATCAGCACCAAGAAAACGAAACACTCGAGGATGAATAGCAGAACAGAAGCAGCCATTATGTTTAATGGAGAAGAAATAGAGGATATAGAAGACTCCACGTACATGGGCTCCAAGATGACAACCAGCGGATATACAGAAAAAGAAATAAGAACAAGGATTTCAAAGTCCAGCCAAGCATTTGCAACGCTTAGAAACACATGGAGATCAAGAAAAATCAGCACACAAACCAAGATCAGGCTGCTGGAGCAGGATCCTGGAAGATAACCAAAACCATCAGTCACAACCTACAATGCCTACGCAGAATTATCAACATCGTTTGACCAAACACATGATGGCCACAGAAAGAGAGGCATACCAAAGGAGACCTGGATGAGAACAGTAGAGAGAGAGACGAGGGAACACGGATGGACTTGGGAATACTTGGAAAGATTAGCGACAGACAGACGACGGTGGCGAGCTCTGGTGGCGGCCTTACGCGCAAACACGCGCGAAGAGGATTAAGTAAGAAAGGGGCTAAAACGCCGAGAGGGAGAGTACAACTGCCATAGACAGGAAATAAAGGCAGTTAGTTATTTAGAAGAGCTAAGCATACACAAGTTGAGCAGATAATTCTATCAGGGATGTAATGGGAAGCACAGGACAGAAATATCTAAATTGCCGAAGGATGGCAATTAACATGTTAGTCCAGTTCCTATGTAGGAAGAGGAAGTTAGATTTGTGGATTTGTTGGGATGTTTTGTTGGAAGGACTGATATGAACATGCCTGATGTCCATCATCTTAGAGGAAATTAATACCACTATTTATTCCAGTTGCATTTCGCATTGAAATAGTTTGTAGACAAGAAACATTGCCTTAATAACATGTATGCAAATATAAAGGTCACGACATCGACATCCACTTTGGAACAATCGATTCACCTGTGAAAGTGGTTTATACAAAAAAAAAACAATTTTCTTATGTAGTCATTACTGTTCAAATTCAGTATCATTATAGTTAATTTTTCCATTATGTTTGTGCTACATGGAAACAATTAATTAAGCATATTTAATGTCAGATATATGTCGCTCTAAAACAATTGCAGATAAAATTTTATTTAAATAGTCCACGTATTCATACAATCAAACCAACGACTAAAACCAACGGCTAAAACATTTCTATCAGTGATTCGTCAATTTGACGAAACCCGAATTTCGTTTCAGCAGGTCAAATGGAAATTTTCCATGATAATTTTTTTTCTGTGGACCAATACTATAATTACTAATTGTTTCATAATATGTATTCCATTAGCGTAAACACGCACTGAAAATTTATTACACAATGGTTTCTTCTCTGAATATCTGTTGCACCAAGCAGTGTTGATATAATGTCACTGTAACAATGAATCCAAAGTTGAAGTCGGAAGTGGCTATTTTATATGCAGTCTAATGTTATACGGTCAATATAGATTAATTCTTAAAAGTGCGATTCCTTTACCTGAATATGGTATTGACGTTGCCTGGATAGATGCAGATGATATTGACGTTGCCGATGTTGCAAGTCGTGCTGTAGTTGTTGTGGGACGAACGGGTGATGTAGTTGATGCAGACGCTATATGAGACGGAAAAGTAGAAAGAAAAAATAATTTCGTATATACACATGCTTAAAGAATTTAAAATAACTACGGCATTGTGTCTTCCGATTTGGAAAAATGGATTCACCTTTCGAAGTAGGTGGTGCAAAGAAATACAATTTTCTGATGTAATTATCATTGTAAAAAGTCAATAGAATTATAGCTTTTTGTTTTCATTATTGATAAAGTCTGATCAAACGATATTCCACACAAGTTTTTTAATTGAAGATATGTTACACCAAGCACTGTTAAAAAATGTAACTATAACAATGACTCGAATGTTGAAGACGGAAGTGGTTATTTTATTTGCTGTGCAATTTTACGCCGTCAATATCGATTAATTGCATAAAAGTACGTTACCGGTACCTGGATATTCTGTTGAAGTTGCCGGGATAGATACAGTTGATATTAACGCTGCTGATGTTGCAGGCCTTGCTGTAGTTGTTGATGGCCGAACGGGTATTGTAATTGTCGCAGAAGCTTTATGAGATGGAATAATAGAGAAAAACTTTAAATTTAGTAAACACACTTGCTTAACGAATGTCAAATTAACTAAGACATTACATCATCCGATTTCGAAGAATGGATTCACCTTTGGATGTAGATGGTGTAAAGAAATACAATTTCCTAATGTAACTATCATTATAAAAAAAATTGTAGAATTATTGCATTTCGTTTACATTATTGATATAGTCTGGTAAAACGATATTTCACACAGGTTTTTTATTTGAAGATCTGTCAAACCAAGCAGTGTTGATATAATGTAACTATAACATTGACTCGAATGTTGAAGACGGAAGTGGCTATTTTATTTATTGTGTAATTTTATTCCGTCAATATCGATTAATTGCATAAAAGTACGTTTCCGGTACCTGGAGATTGTGTTGAAGTTGCAGGGATAGATACAGTTGAAATTGCCTTTTCCGGTGTTGCAGGCCGTGCTGTAGTTGTCGTTGGGCGAACTGGTGTAGTAGTTGTTGCATAAGCTATATGAGACAGAATAGTAAATAAAAACATTTTTTTTTCAGACACACATAATTAACGAATGTCAAATTAAGTACGATATCACGTCATACTAATTGAAACAATGGATTCACCTTTGGAAATACGTGGTGCAAAGAAATACAATTTTGTTATTATATTTGAATAATTTCAGTAACATTATAACTTTTGGTTTCCATTATTGGTATAGCCTGATCAAACGATATTCAAAAGACTGAAACGAAATCGCGACTCAATGTTTTGTTTGCAGATTTTCGATTGTCATTTTCCAACTGAATATATTAATATTGTTCTTCCATATTAGAAACGCATACTGATGTAATAAAGAGGTAATTATTTTCGGCATTATTTGCTGAATAGTTGTGATATATACCAACTAATGTTGAGGTAAATGACACAGCCAAACAACATCCACTTTGGAAAAATCGATTCACCTGTGAAAGTTGTTTATACACAAAAATTTTCTTATGTAGTCATTACTGTACAAACTCAGTATCATTATAATTATTTTTTTCATTATTCATATATTCTGAACAAACAATGCTAAATAGATTGAAACGAAAGTTCGAACTACTAAGATGTAGGCAAACATACCGGTCTCGCAATCTCCTCCCGTGTAACCAGGAACGCAAAGACATTTGTACGCAAAACCGTCTTTTTCAATTATACATGTGCCACCGTTTTCGCAAGGTGTATACTTGCACAAGCCTGTAAAATCTGTGAGATAAACAGCGTGATCAAATGAACACATTATTTTAATGTATCTGTAGATGTTTTTGTGCTACATGGAAGCACAATTATGCAGTTGGAAATTAATTAAGCCTATTTAATGTTCGATATACGTCGCTTTAACACAATTGCAGATAAACTTGTCATTTAAATAGTACACGTATTCATACAATGAAACCAACGACTAAAACCAACGGCTAATAAATATCTATGAGTGATTCGTCAATTTGACCAAAGCCGAATTTCGTTTCAGCAGGTCAAATGAAAATTTTTCGTTATAATTTTTTATCTCTGTTCCAATACTATAAATACTATTCATTTCATAAAATATATTCAATTAAAGTAAACACGCACTGAAAACTTATTCCACAAAGGTTTCTTATCTGAATATCTGGTACACCAAACAGTGTTGATATAATGTCACTGCAACAAAGACTCCAATGTTTAAGTCGGAAGTGGCTATTTTATTTGCAGTCTAATTGTATACCGTCAATATAGATTATTTCTTAAAAGAGCGATTCCAATACCTGAATATTGTATTGACGTTGCCGGGATAGACGCAGATGATATTGACGTTGCCGATGTTGCAAGTCGTGCTGTAGTTGTTGTTGGACGAACGGGTGATGTAGCTGTTGCAGACGCATTATGCGACGGAAAAGTAGAAAGAAACATAAATGTTATTGTTATTGTGGAGGTACACATATTCGTTAATTTGACGGAACCTAAATTACGTTTCAGGAGTTCAAATAAAAATGTTCCGTGACAATGTTTTCTCTCTGTTCCAATACAATAATTACTCATCATTTCATAACATGTATTAAATTAAAGTAAACATGCACTGAAAACTTATTCCACAAAGGTTTCTTATCTGAATATCTGTTACACCAAGCAGTGTTGATATAATGTCACTGCAACAATGACTCCAATGTTTAAGTCGGAAGTGGCTATTTTATTTACAGTCCAATTTTATACCGTCAATATAGATTAATTCTTAAAAGTGCGATTCCTTTACCTGAATATTGTATTGACGTCGCCGGGATAGATGCAAATGATATTGACGTTGCCGGTGTTGCAGGCCGTACTGTAGTTGTTGTTGGACGAACGGGTGATGCAGCTGTTGCAGACGCAATATGCGACGGAAAAGTAGAAAGAAACATTAATGTTGTAGATATACATGCTTAACGAATCTAAAATAACTACGCCATTACATCATCCCATTTGGAAAAATGGATTCACCTTTGGAAATAGGTGGTGCAAAGAAATACAAATTTCTTTTGTAATTATCATTGTAAAAATTCAGCAGAATTATAGCTTTTTGATTTTCATTATTGATGTAGTCTGATAAAACGATATTCCACACAGGTTTTTATTTGAAGACCTGTTACACCAATCAGTGTTTAAAAAATGTAAATATAACATTAACTCGAATGTTGAAGACGGAAGTGGCTATTTGTTTGCAATGCAATTTTATACCGTCAATATCGATTAATTGCATAAAAGTGTGTTTCCGTTACCTGGAGATTCTGTTGAAGTTGCCGGGATAGATACAGTTGATATTGACGTTGCCGACGTTGCAGGCGGAACTGTAGTTGTTGATGGCCGAACGGGTATTGTAGTTGTTGCAGATGCTACATGAGACGGAATAATAGAGAAACACTTTTATTTTGTAAAAACACATGATTATCGTATATCAAATTAACTGCAACATTACGTCATTCGATTTGGAAGAATGGATTCCCCTTTGGAAGTAGATGGTGTAAAGAAATGCAATTTCCTTGTGTAATTATCATTGTAAAAAGTGAGTAGAATGATAGCTTTTCGTTTACGTTATATATAAAGTCTGAACAAACGATATTCCAAACAGGTTTTTTATTTGAAGATATGTTAAACCAAGCATTGTTGATATAATGTAACACTAACGTTGACTCGAATGTTGAAGACGGAAGTGGTGTTTTTTATTTGCTATATTGTTCTTGTTCTACAATTATGCAGTTGGAAATTAATTAAGCCTACTTAATGTTCGTTTTACGTCGCTTTAACACAATTCCAGATAAACTTGTCATTTATTTAATACACATATTCGTCAATTTGACGAAACCTACATTACGTTTCAGCAGTTCAAATGAAAATGTTCCGTGATAATTTTTTTTCTCTGTTCCAATATAATAATTACTAATCATTTCATAAAATGTATTCAACTAAAGTAAACACGCACTGAAAAATTGTCCGACAAAGGTTTCTTATCTGAATATCTGTTACACCAAGCAGTGTTGATATAATGTCACTTTAAGAATTACTCCAATGTTGAAGTCGGAAGTGGCTATTTTATTTACAGTCCAACTTTGCACCGTCAATATAGATTAACTCTTAAAAGTGCGATTTCTTTACCTGAATATTGTATTAAAGTTGCCGGGATAGATGCAAATGATATTGACGTTGCCGATGTTGCAGGCCGTACTGTAGTTGTTGTTGGACGAACGTGTGATGCAGCTGTTGCAGACGCAATATGCGACGGAAAAGTAGAAAGAAACATTAATGTTGTAGATATACATGCTTAACTAATGTCAAATAACTACGGCATTACATCATCCCATTTGGAAAAGTGGATTCACCTTTGGAAATAGGTGCTGCAAAGAAATACAATTTTCGTTTGTAATTATCATTGTAAAAATTCAGTAGAATTATAGCTTTTTGATTTTCATTATTGATGTAGTTTGATAAAACGATATTCCACACAGGTTTTTTATTTGAAGATATGTTACACAAAGCAATGTTTAAAAAATGTAAATGTAAAATTAACTCCAATGTTGAAAAAGGAAGTGGCTATTTTTTTTGCAATGCAATTTTATACCGTCAATATCGATTAATTGCATAAAAGTGCTTTTCCGTTACCTGGAGATTCTGTTGAAGTTGCCGGGATGGATACAGTTGATATTGACGTTGCCGACGTTGCAGGCGGAACTGTAGTTGTTGATGGCCGAACGGGTTTTGTAGTTGTTGCAGAAACTATATGAGACGGAATAATAGAGAAACACTTTTATTTTGTAAAAACACTTGATTATCGCATATCAAATTAACTACGACATTACCTCATTCGATTTGGAAGAATGGATTCACCTTTGGAAGTAGATGGTGTAAAGAAATGCAATTTCCTTGTGTAATTATCATTGTTAAAAGTGAGTAGAATGTTAGCTTTTCGTTTACGTTATATATATATATAGTCTGATCAAACGATATTCCAAAAGGTTTTTTATTTGAAGATATGTTAAACCAAGCATTGTTGATACAATGTAACACTAACGTTGCCTCGAATGTTGAAGACGGAAGTGGTGTTTTTTATTTGCTATATTGTTCTTGTTCTACAATTATGCAGCTGGAAATTAATTAAGCTTATTTAATGTTCGCTATACGTCGCTTTAACACAACTGCAGGTAAACTTGCAATTTAAATAGTACACATTTTCGTCAATTTGACGAAACCTAAATTACGTTTCAGCAGTTCAAATGAAAATGTTCCGTGATAATTTTTATTCTCTGTTCCAATGCAATAATTACTAATCATTTCATAAAATGTATTCAATTAAAGTCAACACGCACTGAAAACTTATTCCACAAAGGTTTTTATCTGAATATCTATTACACCAAGCTGTGTTGATATAATGTCACTGCAACAATGACTCCAATGTTAAAGTCGGAAGTGGCAATTTTTTTGCAATGCAATTTCATACCGTCAATATAGATTAATTTCATAAAAGTGCGTTTCCGTTACCTGGAGATTCTGTTGAAGTTGCCGGGATAGATACAGTTGATATTGATGTTATCGACGTTGCAGGCGGAACTGTAGTTGTTGATGGCCGAACGGGTATTGTACTTGTTGCAGAAGCTATATGAGACGGAATAATAGAGAAACACTTTTATTTTGTAAAAACACATGATTATCGCTTATCAAATTAACTACGGCATTACGTCGTTCGATTTGGAAGAATGGATTCACCTTTGGAAGTAGATGGTGTAAAGAAATGCAATTTCCTTGTGTAATTAACATTGTAAAAAGTGAGTAGAATGATAGCTTTTCGTTTACTTTATATATATAGTATGATCAAACGATATTCCCAAAGGTTTTTTTATTTGAAGATATGTCAAACCAAGCTTTGTTGATATAATGTAACACTAACGTTGACTCGAATGTTGAAGACGGAAGTGGTGTTTTTTATTTGCTATATTGTTCTTGTTCTACAATTATGCAGCTGGAAATTAATTAAGCATATTTAATGTTCGATACACGTCGCTTTAACACAATTGCAGATAAAGTTGTCATTTAAATAATCCACCTATTCGTCAATTTGACGGAAACTAAATTACGTTTCAGCAGTTCAAATAAAAATGTTCCGTGATAATTTTTTCTCTCTGTTCCAATTCTATGATTACTAATCATTTTATAAAATGTATTCAATTAATGTTAACACGCACTGAAAACTTATTCCACAAAGGTTTTTTATCTGAATATCTCTTACACCAAGCAGTGTTGATATAATGTCACAGCAACAATGATTCCAGTGTTGAAGTCGGAAGTGGCTATTTTATTTGCACTCCAATTTGATACCGTCAATATAGATTAATTCTTAAAAGTGCGATTCCTTTACCTGAATATTGTATTGACGTTGCCGGGATAGATGCAGATGATATTGACGTTGCCGATATTGCAGGCCGTACTGTAGTTGTTGTTGGACGAACGGGTGATGTAGCTGTTGCAGAAGCAATATGCGACGGAAAAGTAGAAAGAAACATTAATGTTGTAGATATATATGCTAAACGAATGTCAAATAACTACGGCATTACGTTATTCCATTTGGAAAAGGTTGTGCTTTCAGATTTTGGCTTGTCATATTCCAACTGAATATACTGATATTGTTCTTCCATATTAGAAACGCATACTGATGTAATAAAGAAGACATTATATTCGGCATTATCTGCTGAATACTTGAGAACTATACAAACTAATTTTGCGGTAAGTGACACAGCAAACGATATCCGCTTTGGAAGAATGGTTTCACCTATGAAAGTGGATTATTCCAAAAAATTTATTTTCTGATGTAGTCATTACTGTACTAATTCAGTATTATTATATTTCCTTTTTCAATTATTCATATAGTCTGAACAAACGATGTTCAATAGATTGAAACGAAAGTTCAAAAGGCACGTTGAACTCCTAAGACGTAAGCAAACATACCGGTCTCGCAATCTTCTCCCGTGTAACCAGGAACGCATAGACATTTGTACGCAGAACCGTCTTTTTCACTAATACACGTGGCACCGTTTTCGCAAGGTGTATGCTTGCACAAGCCTGTAAAATCTGTGAGATAAACAACGTGATCAAATGAACCCATTATTTTAATATATCTATAGATTTTGTTGTGCTACATGGAAACACAATTATGCAGTTGGAAATTAATTAAGCATATTTAATGTTCGATATACGTCGCTTTAACACAATTGCAGATAAAGTTGTCATTTAAATAGTCCACCTATTTGTCAATTTGACGGAAACTAAATTACGTTTCAGCAGTTCAAATGAAAATTTTCCGTGATAATTTTTTCTCTCTGTTCCAATTCTATAATTACTAATCATTTCATGAAATGTATTCAATTAAAGTCAACACGCACTGAAAACTTATTCCACAAAGGTTTTTTATCTGAATATCTGTTACACCAAGCAGTGTTGATATAATATCACAGCAACAATGACTACAATGTTGAAGTCCGAAGTTGCTATTTTATTTGCACTCCAATTTGGTACCGTCAATATATATTTATTCTTAAAAGTGCGATTCCTTTACCTGAATATTGTATTGACGTTGCCGGGATAGATGCAGATGATATTGACGTTGCCGATGTTGCAGGATGTACTGTAGTTGTTGTTGGACGAACGGGTGATGTAGCTGTTGCAGAAGCAATATGCGACGGAAAAGTAGAAAGAAACATTAATGTTGTAGATATATATGCTAAACGAATGTCAAATAACTACGGCATTACGTTATTCCATTTGGAAAAGGTTGTGCTTTCAGATTTTGGCTTGTCATATTCCAACTGAATATACTGATATTGTTCTTCCATATTAGAAACGCATACTGATGTAATAAAGAAGACATTATATTCGGCATTATCTGCTGAATACTTGAGAACTATACAAACTAATTTTGCGGTAAGTGACACAGCAAACGATATCCGCTTTGGAAGAATGGTTTCACCTATGAAAGTGGATTATTCAAAAAAATTTATTTTCTGATGTAGTCATTACTGTACTAATTCGGTATTATTATATTTCCTTTTTCAATTATTCATATAGTCTGAACAAACGATGTTCAATAGATTGAAACGAAAGTTCAAAAGGCACGTTGAACTCCTAAGACGTAAGCAAACATACCGGTCTCGCAATCTTCTCCCGTGTAACCAGGAACGCATAGACATTTGTACGCAGAACCGTCTTTTTCACTAATACACGTGGCACCGTTTTCGCAAGGTGTATACTTGCACAAGCCTGTAAAATCTGTGAGATAAACAACGTGATCAAATGAACACATTATTTTAATATATCTATAGATTTTGTTGTGCTACATGGAAAAACAATTATGCAGTTGGAAATTAATTAAGCATATTTAATGTTCGATATATGTCGCTTTAACACAATTGCAGATAAAGTTGTCATTTAAATAGTCCACCTATTTGTCAATTTGACGGAAACTAAATTACGTTTCAGCAGTTCAAATGAAAATTTTCCGTGATAATTTTTTCTCTCTGTTCCAATTCTATAATTACTAATCATTTCATAAAATGTATTCAATTAAAGTCAACACGCACTGAAAACTTATTCCACAAAGGTTTTTTATCTGAATATCTGTTACACCAAGCAGTGTTGATATAATATCACAGCAACAATGACTACAATGTTGAAGTCCGAAGTTGCTATTTTATTTGCACTCCAATTTGGTACCGTCAATATATATTAATTCTTAAAAGTGCGATTCCTTTACCTGAATATTGTATTGACGTTGCCGGGATAGATGCAGATGATATTGACGTTGCCGATGTTGCAGGATGTACTGTAGTTGTTGTTGGACGAACGGGTGATGTAGCTGTTGCAGAAGCAATATGCGACGGAAAAGTAGAAAGAAACATTAATGTTGTAGATATATATGCTAAACGAATGTCAAACAACTACGGCATTACGTTATTCCATTTGGAAAAATGGTTTCAACTTTGCAAGTAGGTGGTGCTAAGAAATACAATTTTCTTTTGTAATTATCATTATAAAAATTCAGTAGAATTATAGCTTTTTGTTTTCAGTACTGATGTAGTCTGATAAAACGATATTCCACACAGGTTTTTATTTGAAGACCTGTTACACCAATCAGTGTTTAAAAAATGTAAATATAACATTAACTCGAATGTTGAAGACGGAAGTGGCTATTTTTTTGCAATGCAATTTGATATCGTCAATATCGACTAATTGCATTAAAGTACGTTTCCGGTACCTGGAGATTGTGTTGAAGTAGCCGGGATGGATACAGTTGATATTGACGTTGCCGATGTTGCAGCCCGTGCTGTAGTTGTTGTTGGGCGAACGGATGTTGTCGTTGTTGTATAAGCTATACCAGACGGAATAATAAATAAAATCCTTACTTTTTTATATAAAAATACTTAATGAAAATCAAATTAACTACGGCATTACGTCATCCGAATTCAAACAATGGATTTACTTTTGGAAGTACTTGGTGCAAAGAAATACCATTTTCTTACGTAATTATAATTGCACAAATTCAGTAACATTATAGCTTTTGGTTTGATTTATTGATATATCCTGATCAAACGACATTCAAAGATTTAAACGAAATTTCAAAAGATTCTTCGCATGATTCGACAACAAAGTAGCAATACAAACCCGAGCAGTTTTTCAAAAATCGTAGCAAGTGGGGAAATATAATAAAAAATCACATCAAAAAGCATTGTGAGAATAAAAAATAGCGCGATTCCAGGTTGTTTTCAGATTTTCGATTGTCATATTCCAACTGAATATACTGATATTGTTCTTCCATATTAGAAACGAATACTGATGTAATAAAGAGGACATTGTTTTCGGCATTATCTGCTGAATACTTGAGAACTATACAAACTAATTTTGCGGTAAGTGACACAGCAAACGACATCCGCTTTGGAAGAATGGTTTCACCTATGAAAGTGGATTATTCAAAAAAATTTATTTTCTGATGTAGTCATTACTGTACTAATTCAGTATTATTATATTTCCTTTTTCAATTATTCATATAGTCTGAACAAACGATGTTCAATAGATTGAAACGAAAGTTCAAAAGGCATGTTGAACTCCTAAGACGTAAGCAAACATACCGGTCTCGCAATCTTCTCCCGTGTAACCAGGAACGCATAGACATTTGTACGCAGAACCGTCTTTTTCACTAATACACGTGGCACCGTTTTCGCAAGGTGTATACTTGCACAAGCCTGTAAAATCTGTGAGATAAACAACGTGATCAAATGAACACATTATTTTAATATATCTATAGATTTTGTTGTGCTACATGGAAAAACAATTATGCAGTTGGAAATTAATTAAGCATATTTAATGTTCGATATATGTCGCTTTAACACAATTGCAGATAAAGTTGTCATTTAAATAGTCCACCTATTTGTCAATTTGACGGAAACTAAATTACGTTTCAGCAGTTCAAATGAAAATTTTCCGTGATAATTTTTTCTCTCTGTTCCAATTCTATAATTACTAATCATTTCCTAAAATGTATTCAATTAAAGTCAACACGCACTGAAAACTTATTCCACAAAGGTTGTTTATCTGAATATCTCTTACACCAAGCAGTGTTGATATAATATCACAGCAACAATGACTCCAATGTTGAAGTCCGAAGTTGCTATTTTATTTGCACTCCAATTTGATAACGTCAATATATATATATTAATTCTTAAAAGTGCGATTCCTTTACCTGAATATTGTATTGACGTTGCCGGGATAGATGCAGATGATATTGACGTTGCCGATGTTGCAGGATGTACTGTAGTTGTTGTTGGACGAACGGGTGATGCAGCTGTTGCAGAAGCAATATGCGACGGAAAAGTAGAAAGAAACATTAATGTTGTAGATATATATGCTAAACGAATGTCAAATAACTACGGCATTACCTTATTCCATTTGGAAAAATGGTTTCAACTTTGCAAGTAGGTGGTGCAAAGAAATACAATTTTCTTTTGTAATTATCATTACAAAAATTCAATAGAATTATAGCTTTTTGTTTTCATTATTGATTTAGTCTGAAAAAACGACATTCCACACAGGTTTTTTATTTGAAGATCTGTTACACCAAGCAGTGTTTAAAAAATGTAAATATAACATTAACTTGAATGTCGAAGATGGAAGTGGCTATATTTTTTGCAATTCAATTTTATACCGTCAATATCGATTAATTGCATAAAAGTACGTTTCCGTTACCTGGAGATTCTGTTGAAGTTGCCGGGATAGATACAGTTGATACTGACGTAGCCGATGTTGCAGGCGGAACTGTAGTTGCTGATGTCCGAACGGGTAATATAGTTGTTGCAGAAGCTATATGAGACGGAACAATAAAGAAAAACTTTCATTTTTAAACACACATGATTATCGTATATCAAATTAACTATGCCATTACGTCATTCGATTTGGAAGAATGGACTCACCTTTGGAAGTAGATGGTGTAAAGAAATGCAATTTACCAGTGTAATGATAATTGTAAAAACTGAGTAGAATGATAGCTTTTCGTTTACATTATAGATATATTCTGAGAAAACGATATTCCAACCAGGTTTTTTATTTGAAGATATGTTAAACCAAGCATTTTTGATATAATGTAACTCTAACATTGACTCTAACGTTGAAGACGGAAATGGCTTTTTCATTTGCATTGCAATTGTGTACCGTAAATATCGATTAATTTCATAAAAGTACGTTTCCGTTACCTGGAGATTGTGTTGAAGTTGACGGGATGGATACAGTTGATGTTGACGTTGCCGATGTTGGAGGCCGTGCTGTAGTTGTTGTTGGGCGAACGGATGCTGTCGTTGTTGTATAAGCTATATCAGACGGAATAATAAATAAAATCCTTACTTTTTTATACAAAAATACTTAACGAAAATCAAATTAACTGCGGCATCCGAATTCAAACAATGGATTTACCTTTGGAAGTACTTGGTGCAAAGAAATACAATTGTCTTACGTAATTATTATTGCACAAATTCAATAACATTATAGCTTTTGGTTTGCATTATTTATATATCCTGATTAAACGATATTCAAAGATTTAAACGAAATTTCAAAAGATTCTTCGCATGACTCGACAACAAAGCAGCAATACAAACCCGCAAACCCACGAAAATCGTAGCAAGTTGGGAAATATAATAAAAAATCACATTAAAAAGCATTGTGAGAATAAAAAAATAGCGCGATTCCAGGTTGTGTTTTCAGATTTTCGCTTGTCATATTCCAACTGAATATACTGATATTGTTCTTCCATATTAGAAACGCATACTGATGTAATAAAGAGGAAATTATTTTCGGCATTATCTGCTGAATAGTTGAGAACTAAACAAACTAATTTTGAGGTAAGTGTCACAGCAAACGACATCCGCTTTGGAAGAATGGTTTCACCTATGAAAGTGGATGATAAAAAAAATTATTTTCTGATGTAGTCATTACTGTACTAATTCAGTATTAGTATATTTCCTTTTTTAATTATTCATATAGTCTGAACAAACGAAGTTCAATAGATATAATGTCACTGCAACAATGACTCCAATGTTGAAGTCGGAAGTGGCTATTTTATTTGCAGTCCAATTTGATACCCTCAATTTAGATTAGTTCTTAAAAGTGCGATTCCTTTACCTGAATATTGTATTGACGTTGCCGGGATAGATGCAGATGATATTGACGTTGCCGATGTTGCAGGCCGTACTGTAGTTGTTGTTGGACGAACGGGTGATGTAGCTGTTGCAGAAGCTATATGAGACGGAACAATAGAGAAACACTTTTATTTTTTAAACACACATCATTATCGTATATCAAATTAACTACGACAGTAGTGGTTAAGTCGTTTTTCAATACGCAACAGCGGTGGTAACTAAAAATAGACATTGGGAAAAAAACCAGATATCGCTGACGTAGCGGTTAATTGGGGAAAACCCACATATCGCTAACTTGACGGTTTGTTGGGGAAAACCCACATATCGCTGACGTGGCGGTTATTGAGTACGGTATCAATGAATGAGAGAGCTAATCAATCAGGGTCTCAGTTCTTTATGGGTGAATGGTATAAAGAACTGTGATTCGTCGGTTATAGTTTCATAAAAGTTATGCGTATGAGTTTCATAAAAATCGTGGATTATTAATGAGGTAAGGAGGATGAATGACTCGTGTATCCATCTGCTAACCGCCGAAACGCGGGCATCTTAAAAACGAAACAAACACAGTCGGTCGTGTTCACACACACAATCATCTTTTAATTACATCGCAATACATATACTATCAGCTGGTAAGTATTACCACTACATCGAAGCAATAAATAAGCTATGCTTTATTACAGTTTAGCCTATCTCAGGGTCTTAACCCAATCACACGAAAACAAACGCGAAATGCGCCGTGTAGCGGCGGTAGTCCGTACGAGCAGAAGTATTCACCGCGTCTGTCGGCATCCACGTAGAGAGCGATCCAATGTTGACCGGGTTTATCGCCGTCGTGAGTATTGCATACGAAAGCGAACGGGAAAGCATCGATCATCGTAGGCAGTCCGTCTTTGGGTACGACGTCACGAACGATCAAACGAGTTTGTGCGTCTCTCGCCAGGAGACACGCAATCTGGCTTGTCTCCATCAGAAATCGTAGATGACGTTCCTGCTCTTGTCGATTTCCAGCACCGATTCGAATTCTGCGTACAAGACGACGTTGATGGTCTGTTGGAGCGCTTCAGCGAAATGCATCTCGATGCGCAGGTTGTCCTTTTGTACCAGATGGAAGCACGATCCATCACACGCGTCCGGGGTCAGGTCGACACCAAAGAAGGTGTACCCATCACGGAAGTCGTCACGAGTCAGACCGTTCCCTTCGTCCTGTGATACCTTGACAGTCGAGGTGAACAGGTTGAGGTAACTTCTGATGAATCGATTCTCGTCGAAATTCGGCTGGAGAGGTTTGGAGGGTACATCTCGACCATCCACGTAAACGGCGAGGAAGTTGACGTTGTTGTGCTTGGTGTGAAACGGGTTCTTCGTGTACGAACCGTTGTACGCGTCGTTGTCGATGCAGCATAGCACCAGACGTTTCTGTAGGGTACCGAGGACAGGTTTTCGTGCGTGTGCGACATGGCCCCTGTGGGAATGGAGTATACTTTGCAGTCGACGGAACGTAGCAGGTACTTGGCCGTGCCATTGTCCAGTGCCTTGATGTGCGCCATCTGAACGGTCGGATTCAGTCGGACTTTCCAGGCGAACATGGTGGCGTAGACGATGTATACTTTATAATCGAGGTTGCCGCCACCACCGGTCATAAGCGCGAACGTGTCCTTGCTTCGCACCAGTCGTATCTTGACGTCGACGCCGTTGAGCAGGTAACGATCTTGTAGGAATAGGTCCACGTGTAGTCGTCCCATCATGTCAACGACATGACTCTGCGTGACGTGCGCTCCCCGAGACACCAACCATCGGTTCATTACGTCCTCGTCGACAATGTTGACGGCATCCACGCGACCGGCGGTGTCTTTGTACCACAGTTGACTCGTCAGTTGAGTCTCTTTGGCCTCGCTGCCGTAACTCAAAAGCGTTTTGATATAGGCGCGATACGGTTACGTGTTTGTCGAAGGAGTCACGAGCGTGCCGTTTAGGTAGACGTCGACTTGACTGAATAACCAATTATTCCCCGGAGCCACAGCGTTGTCGGGGTCGAGAGGCGTCCCGTTGCCTTTGGTTACCTTCGCTTGCACGTTCAGGTAACTGCTGGCGAGATCCAGGTAAGTGTCTTCCGATCCAGGTAGCAAGAATTCTATGGTACCACCCGACTCGAGGGAGGCCATCGGTTGGTGTTCCACACATTGTGCGTCTTCGATTCTGGTCTGAGTCGGCGGCACGCCGAAGAGATCGAGTTCGCTCTTGACCCCCTCGCAAGATTGTCTATGCACGAAACCATCGTCGAACACGTCACGTTCACGAATCGTCTGCGCTTTACGACGTCTTTTCACTGCACTGGCCCGTCGCGGTGCTGTCGCGCGTTTTATACGTTTTTGCGGTCGCACGCCAGGAGTCGTCAACAGACCGCGTATCAAATCTTTACCGGCATTGGTGGCGCGTCGTTTGGCCGCCGTTTTTATGTTCTGACCGGATATGACGTCGTCGGCTATGCGCAAGCCGGTCTTCAACGCCCCTTTCCCAAAGCCACGGCTCCTCGCGTGATGAGTAGCATGGCGCTCCGTATCAGACCTCCGAACAGACTACCCAACCCGTGTCCTCGTTGCACTCTGGCACCGACAAAGTAGGGTAGAGCGCCTCCCGCCTGTCGGGTGTAATAATCGTTGTAATTCATTCTTCAGAACAGACCAGTCTTGCGACGTCGAAAATGAAGCGTCACCGTCACCTTGCCGCGTTCGAATGGCACGACATGCCCGGTATCGTCTCTTATATCGATTTCGATTGTTCCAAACTCCTTGCGTAACAAGGGCAAATACTGAACGTGCTCGAAATGTCTCGAGATCGCATGTCCTTGCTCGCCTTGTATCGGAACAATCCTCAAAGGCGGCACGAGACTGTCGCCGACGATGCGCGATTCCACGACGTTCGTGAACACGTAGAGTGACTCGAACCCTTGCTTCATGTCCACCACGGAATCCCCTTCTTTCACGAAGGTGTACACCTCTCCATCACCATCTAGCGGCACGTGACTTTCAGGATTACGGATGGTCCTTGCGTCGAGACCTAGTATGACTCCCATAGAACCCTGGGTTGTGAATTCGGTACTCGGTGACATTCGTACGGATAGTTTTTGAGTGATGTCGCTGTAGCTTAATTTCACTCTTTGACGTACCGCGATACCCGCTAGCGAGCGGTTGATGGCTCGTATGAGTTTACGAGTTCCGTCGTAATATCCCGTTGCTATTCCTCCAACAGAATGACCATCGCTAGAGCTTTCCGAGAGGAAGAACCAGAAATCCTTCTCTCTGACATTGTACCAATCGTGCGGTTACTGGATCTCCACCAACACGCATTCCCATCCGCCGGACAGACTGATGCGTTGCGGTAAGGACGTGACGTAATGGGTCAACGTGTTGTCGAGATGGCAACGTCAGGTAGAAATCAGCCGTCATCGCGTTTCAATGATGGATTGGGTAGCAGGTAGCCCAACGAACTACCCAACAGGGCCGTCCACAGATTAGAGTCGGTGTGACCGGTTGTCAGATTGTAGATGCTGACCGCGGTGGTCGTGTACAAGATGATGACCTGACACAAGAACACGATTTCCGCCTTGAGACAATCGGTGCCGAAGAGGTGCCAACGCGATGCAACAACCTCGTTGTCGTCCGTAACGTCTATCCCTTCGTTGTCTTCTTCGACGACGGACATCATTGGAATGAGGAGTCGACCAGCGCGTAACTAATCTTTATACCGAACGAGCGCCTTAGCATCGATCCAGCTGTTGAACGAAGTGGGGTAGCCGTACCATTTGACTAACGCCTCCGTTAGTGTTCCCACCTTCCGCCGCTGCAACACCGATTCCACGTGGTACAATTTATCTTTCGAGACCAATACTTTCTGCAGTTCCGGTTCGTAGAAGGTTCCGTCCAGCACCTCACCGAGATCGTCGACCAACCGGTACACTGGTGGATCGGAGGCGTGAACTTCGCGTATCGTGAAGAGCTCCTCGCTCCAATTTGCCATGTACCCTTTCTCGAACCGCCGCTTCGCTTTGCTGATGCGCACGCGATCATTCACCTTGCACTTTGGTACACCCTTACCATCGTGACTGTACAAGCGCTGCAACCCCTCCTCTTGATTCGCCGCGTTCACTTGCGAAGGGGTCATGCCTATGCTTCGATGATAGGTGTCGTTGTACGACTGCACAAAATCCTGTAGCGCGTCGATGTACCGCACAGTCTGATATTTCGTAAAGTATCGCCACATACGCGTCTTCAGCGTTCTGTTGAACCTTTCGACGATACTCGCCTTGGTCTCCTCGTTATGAGTGGAAAATGATGGACACCGTGCTCCTTCAACAAACGCCTCACGGATCTGTTGAGGAACTCCAAACCTTTGTCTGTTAGTAAGGTTGTACGCGCGATGTTGACCAAAAATCCTTTCAATGCCGTCACCAGAGACGACGCCGATTTGTTTTTCAGAGGAACGCACCAGGCCCGTTTTGAAAAGATTTCGATCGCCGTCAACAGAAACACGTATCCGTCGTTATCTTTGTTCAGTTTTGACAAGTCGACGAGATCGGCCTGCCACTAGTGGTTTCGTCCACCCACGATGACACGTCGTCTCTTGAATCGAATTCTCACCGGTTTGTGTAAGGTGTACGCGTCTTGTTCCGACAACCATTGCTTGACTGCTTTCACTGGTGCGCGCGTGACACGTCTCAGTGCGTTGACCCCAACATAACGTCCGACGTCGAAGTAGACGCGTTTGAGTGATTCTTCGACTCGACGCCCTATGGTTCGCACCACACGACTAGAGGAGACGAACTGAGGTAATATCTAACGAAGAGTGCGATAATGTATAGTAGGATACAAAACAGTACTCCCACGACGATAGGTCGATATTCTACCATCGAAGTAGCGGCAAGAATTTTTTCACGAGCGGGTAGTAGTCAGCGTTGATGTACAGCACCGAGACAAGCACTCCTGTCAGTGGGTAGTAGTCGGCGGTCTTGTACAGCACTCCGAGGACTACCAAGCGATATGTGTACACTACCGATACCATGGTTAACTGTTGAATCGTCATAGCGCACGACTCTTTTAAAAGGACTCCCAACCATCCAGTGACGGTAACTGACGATGAAGTTTTTCGAGGACTTTTGGACTGTTCTACTTGCCAACGACTGTAGGGGGTCCAACGCGGTAACGGACGATTTCTGGGTGTCACCGCCACCGGTGTTGCCGTTGCCGCCTGTCGTATGTAGCGTCTCCGTTCGACGTTTCCAACCAATTCCATGTGTAGGTTGATACGTTTGAGCTGCTGCGCGAAAGCTTGCCAATCCTACAGGATCACTCTTTCTTCTATCTCGCAATACGTCGTTCACGAGATCCACCATGTTACTTCCAGGCACCGGCGTACCGTCGTGTAACAATTCGCCTCGATCGGTCCACGAGAGCTGGGTTTTGAGACGATCCACTCAACTTCTTGGCCTCAACCTTCATGGTCTTTGGAACGTTGTCCACGATGTCGGCCTCTACGGCAGAGGGAGCTGCTGTTACTGGTGCTACTGCCGGCTTTTCCGGTGTCGCTGTTTTAGTCGTTGCATCATCGTTCACTACAACCACTCATGTCAGCTGTTTGTCACGTCGATCGGACAAGTGGTTATATCGCTGTAAAACCTGATTGTACAGTTTCACTTTGTCCACATCGTTTAGGTCTTTTTGACCGAGAATGGAGGTCATCTCGGCGTCGAGTCCTTGCATGACCTTACCAACCGTGTCTGTAGGCGGTGGTGGTGATCGAAGGGTCTCCAACAATCGTGGATCCACCAAGGCCATTTTTCGCGCGTGCTCCATCTACGCGAGCACCTGTCTGAGCAAGGGAAGAATCACCGAGCCTGCCAACGGAGCTAGTAAAGCCGATAGGAAACCACCGGTCTGTTCTTGTAGGATGTGTCTCCTCCTCGCAATGGGCAACCGTCTCTTAGCCAACTCGCGCAGTTCTTTCCTGTATTTTTTCAACCGCCTTCTATGTGTCGGCGTCAACGGAACGTTCCCTTTCAAGATGTTGTAGGCACACTCGGCCAGAGCACAATTGAGATCGGCGTCAGCGTTGGCGAGGATGGCTCTTCTCAATTTGTTGTTTTTGTATCTATTCAGCGCCTGTATACACAGGATGTGTCTTTTCACCAGTTCGGACATCGTGCGAATGAAGACTCGAACCAGGCGCTCAGCGTTTTTATACCTTCGGTAAGTAGACGTACTGGACGGGGTCGTCCGGAAAAATGGTCGTACGTAAGCGTAGATCTTCGGGCGTGTCCTGTTTCAGATCGATCAACAGGTAGCCATATGGTACCGCCGTTGCGTCTTTGAAAGCTTCTTGCACGAATTTGACACGACCCGGATACATTAGTCGTGCCAAGTGCGTTATCTGCGACGTGTCACGGGGATTCTTGAACACCACCATGTATTGAGCGTTCAGGCTGATGGTGCGACTTTCTTTGTTTTTAGGAAAAAGGTTCTGCACGAGATAGAGGACGGATGTATTACTGTGATGACTCTTTTTGGTGAACAAGTTCGTGACCCGACCGTCCGTTTCAGCCATCAGATCATCTATGACGACGAGGTTCCTCGTCTTGGGATCGAACAATGACGCATTCGGAAAGCCTTCCTCGAACTGCAAGTTGGGCATGCTCATCGACGCGTAAGCCGATTGCCATTCTCCGTAACACCAGGTCATTTTCTCGGAAGGAGGGTCCATCATCATTGATGCATGACGTAGCAGACGCGTCACGAAGGTGCTCTTACCACACCCCGTCGGTCCGGCGATGACGCACGTGAATGGATGCTTCCATCGCGCGTCCATGGTCACTTATGAATGTCTTCCGTAGCGCGTCATCTTTTCTACACGTTCACCGGACCCGTACTCACCCCGTCTTCGAGCACCACGCGTTTTGCATAGAAGTAGGTGAGGGCGGCTCGTTCCTGCACACACGTCAACACGGACGAGTGGTTCACTCGGAACCCGCGATTCTTTCCACTACCGCTCCTTCTATTGGTGAGTACCTGGAGGAACGCGTCTTTGTCGATCTCGTTGTGACGTTTGCTCAGACCTTTCGTGCTATACTTGACGGTGGGTCCGAAGCAATAGTATGTTTTGTTGCACAACCCCACGAACCCATCGCCAGACCACACAACCTTGAACAGACCGGGCGTCCTCTTGTCATATGCTTTGCGCTCAACACAGCATGATACAGAGCCGATTCAAGGATGACCGGAGAGTCGACACCGCACGTACTCGGATTCGTGGTCGACGCAACATTCGGATGGGAGCCATTGGGATCGGTGTCGGAAGTAATGCTCTCGAAGTTCCGGAGTTACGAGATCGTCAACGGACTCACCGGCCAAATAGGCGCTATCCGTAGCTATCTCGCAGTACTGGAACAAAGGTCGTTCCAGGTACCTGTCGATAAAGTCGTAGTAGAACTGCAGCATGCGCATTTTGGCATACTGTAGAACGAAAAATACCACGTGTATGGCCAAGGCATACGTCACTGTTCTCTTGTTCATCTGGATCTCATACGCGTTGTCGACGACGACATCGAGTTGACGGAATCGACGATCGTTGATCATGAGCGACGCTACAACCTCCGTGCAGTATTTCACGTCGCGATGTCGGTCTACGTTGGTGATAGTCTTCCCGTACCCCGAATTCCCCAGGAGTTTCATGGTGTCCGCGATGGTGGCCTTGTGGGGATGGACGTCTCCCTCCCGTCGGGCCGTAGATACCGCGTCACCGAACCGACGGGAGCAAGGTTTGGGTTCGTACTCGATGACTTGAAAAACACGCGTCACCTCGAGTCCGTGGTCCAGGTACCACCTCAGGAGCGGCGTGGCGAGCAGCATCTTATCGCCGCGGAAACTACCCACGAGCATGCGCCTCGGACGCGTCATAATATCGTGATCGTCTGTGTATCGACGCATGAATGGTCCGAGATCGTCGCGGGTCATGTTGACGTTTTTGAACACGGGCTGCATCTCAGAGAAGTGCGCGCGCAATTCTTCCGGTACGCGAACGTCGCACTCAATCATACCGAACAGAGTACCGGTGCGCACATCGGTCAAGATCTGCTGTTGCGTCATCTTCCATTTCGCGTGTCGTCGACGAGGAAACGCTGCGTCTAGACATCTTTGCACGGCCGCATATTTTCTCATGTGTTTCCACTGACATTCCCACAACTCGACAACCTTGACGAATTGACGTAAGTATGCAGTGTTCTTTCGGGTCTCGGCGAGAAGTTGGGTCATGGGTTTCCCATTAACGGCGTTCGTTTCTAGAGCCAAGCACGGGTGTTCGTGGTAATAGCAACCATGGTACTGATACGCCGTCTTTGTTGTGCTGCACCATCCGTCCACCGGAAGTTCACCTATCCTCTTCTCCCGACCGTTTACCTGATGCCGGATAGAGTGTCCCGTCCGTTCGGACTCCCACGTCAACCATTCCGATTCCGCGGCCATCTGCCCGTGCAGCTGCGCCGATTCGGGTCGGAACTCGTTCTCTTCGCGTCGACGCTTGTACCATCCCGTCGGCATGTCTTGCATCAGAGACCACAGGTATAGAGCGTTGGCATCGTAACCGACGATCGATCCACACGGTCGAGCGGTCTCCCCGTACTCGGTCTGACGTATCTTGGTAACCCCTTTCTCGTGGTATCTTTGAAAGACTATAGATGGACCACCCACAATACCGTCTTTCACGAGTTGATGAAGATCTTTATTCTTCTCGTTGAAGATTGTAAAGTATGTCTTCTCCGGTAGGTCGTTGAACAGGTAGAGCAAGGTCAGTCCGGGTACGCTGATCCCTTGCTTGAACATGTCGATGCCACGCTGCTCATAGAAGGCGAACTGCCTGTGAATGGCTTGCAAAAAAGGCACTACGTCTCTGTTGTTGTACCAAACGAGAAAGTCTCGTAAAGTCGTCATGTCATTATCGCGCCACGCCTTCTCGCAACTAGCGTAATCGTCGTCGGAAATACCTTCGTTCTTCAGTCGACTGTAGAAGGCTTCTTTCGGTGGAAGCATTGTGTCGTCGAGCTTCTCCAAACAGTCCATGTACTCGTACGGGAAATTACCTTTCGTGACCTCGCATCCGTACGCTTTCAGATACTTGTCGTAGCTGAAACCCGGGGCAATGTAATTGGTCATGTCCAGGAATTTCAGCTGATCCGTCGACAGGCACATGAACGTGTTGTTTCGTTTGATGACGAAAAAGGATGCGATACCGTCTTGATAGTCTTGTTTCGAGTCGGTACTTTCTTCCGATTTTCCCTCGGACCAAAACCTTCTTAACCCGATCACGGGTAATTGATGAAGCCACCCGTATAGTTGTCCCATCAGCGTTTTGTACGGATTGGTGGGTGGTCGCGACTCCTTATCGTTGGCGTCATCTGCCCCAGGTGATCGTGCGGCATGCTCCCGTTCGTCCCAGTCCGTCTGTGCTTCCGTGAGTTGTTCCAACACATCCTCATAAGAATCTTTTAGATCTTTGTACGCTGCATCGCTCATTGCTCGTAGGATGTTCATCATGTCGGCCACCAACTTGTCAGGATTTCCATCTGTGACGAGACATTGCACTTGCTCGTGTCCGGGCACGTTCGACGCCACGCTGACGCTCAACGGGACGTGACGTGCTACCCAGTGGACCTTGTCACTGTCCGATGGAAGTTGCGCGGTGTCGAAATAACACTCGAAGTCAAAAGTGGCACGGTACGGATAGTAGCGCAAAGATTCGGAGACTCGAATGTTCTCATCGTCCAGACGTTCGAATATCGATGGGGTGGAGTGGTAGACACCTCCCGGATACACTTGACGTAAACCCCCCTCACATGTGCGCTCGTGTCTGTGCAGTTTATATGCATCTTTCCATAGACAGTCGCCACACTTTTGACACCGATACGAGTGGCAGTACATGCGCACATCTTTTATGTAGGAAAAGTGCGTCTCGTGCAGGTTGATATGCAACGTGTTGTCATAGTGACACAACGATCGTCTGACGAGTTCGGCAGTCGTCTTTCCATCATCATCCGACTTGACAAGCTTGTATACGCACACGTTCGTTTTGAACGTGGTTTCTACGCGATAAAGGTCATCGAGTGTAACTCCTGTAAAGTCTTCCATGGGTACGCCGTCTTGGTCGTAGTCTGCGTAGAGTTTCGCAACCGCAGGTTCCAAATGATATACGTCACATCCTCTATGCAGGGCCATACACCGGAAGAGACAAACGTTGTCGGTGTACGTTTTGGAATGGTTGGGTTCCCTTTCCAGACCGATGACAGCTTTGTTGTTCTTCACGTAAGCGGGGAGAGTCAAGCCCACACAACCAATGGGATGACCGATGATACGATTGACGAAGAAGGTAGCATTTGTCAAGAGTTCGCACACCCATGCCGAATCCGGTCTTTGAGCGATGGCCCACTGCAAGACGTCGGTTTCTCGGATTCGGCCCAGAAACTCGTCAAAGTCACTGCGGTTTGTGATGATACTGGGTTCGTCCAGGAATAGTCCGCAACAGTTACAAGACGCGTGGTAATATCTGTATCGTCCCGTGTCCTTGTTCCTCAGAATGAATCCGTAACTGAGATTAATTTTGAATGCAGTGGTTTGCTCCTGGAACATTCTATTCAAAGGTTCCTCTAGAGCGGTCGTGTCTAGAGTGGTCAATCTGTAATTTAACCTGGTCTGAACAGGTCCTCTCGCTACGCGTGTTCTAATGGTAGATCAGTGCTCACGAACGACGTCTA
Organism: Lamellibrachia satsuma; assembly: GCA_033239005.1. NCBI lineage: Eukaryota > Metazoa > Annelida > Polychaeta > Sabellida > Siboglinidae > Lamellibrachia > Lamellibrachia satsuma. The sequence continues at coordinate 3,685,572 of BSQZ01000003.1, forward strand.
ACAAGTCCGTCGACAGAGCGTCTGGGAAGGGAAGTCGGTCGGGCGGTTTGATGGGATCTTCGACGATCGGAACATTCGATGTTTCCACCCTAGGTCGTTTCGGTACTGGTGGTCCATCACTGCATTGTCTAGTGTGTTTCTTCAGATCGATTCGTCTCCCAAACGACAGTCCACATTTCTGACACGTACCACACGAGGTTCTTACGTGTCGCTGCAGACTGTCCCGTCTCCCGAACGACAACCCATAATTCTGGCAGACGTGTGTCTTAGTGTGTTCGCTTGGTGTGACGTCGTAGATACGCATAATCTTCAAATGTAGCAGCACAGTGACGACAGTTATACAGACGCATGGTTGTGGCGTGTCTACAACTGATATGGCGCGCGAACATAAGTGCCACATTTATATATAATGTACGCGCGTACGCGTGTGTACGTGTGTGTGTGTGTGTGTGAGTGTGTGTTGTGTGTGTGTGTGTGTGTGTGCGTGGGTGCGTGTGTGTGTGTGTGTGTGTGTGTGTGTGTGTGTGTGTGTGTGTGTGTGTGTGTGTGTGTGTGTGTGTGTGTGTGTGTGTGTGTGTGTGTGTGTGTGTGTGTGTGTGTGTGTGTGTGTGTGTGTGTGTGTGTGTGTGTGTGTGTGTGTGTGTGTGTGTGTGTGTGTGTGTGTGTGTGTGTGGGTGTGTGTGTGTGTGTGTGTGTATGTGTGTGTGTGTGTGTGTGTGTGTGTGTGAGTGCGTGGGTGTGTGTATGTGCGTGAATGTGTGTGTGTGTGTGTACGTACGTGTGTGTGCGTGTGTACGTGCGTGTGTGTATGTACGTGTGTGCGTATGTACGTGCGTGCGTGCGTGTATGTATGTGCGTGAGTGTGTGTGTGTATGTGAGTGTGTATGTGCGTGAGTGTGTGTATGTGTGTGCGTGCGTGTGCGTGTGCGTGCGCACGTGTGTATGTGTGTGCATGCTGGCTCGTGTATGTGTGTGTGATAATTAACAAATGACCAGTAGGTGACGTGTTGTATATGGATAGGTAGAGTATAAACTATATTTAATATACTGTATATAACAACAATATAACTAACAAATGACCAGTAGGTGACGTGTTTTTTGTGACTAATTTATTATAATATGATATAATTGATAACTAATTTAAGAAATACATTAAATATATGGATAGGTATAAACTATATTTAATATATAACAACACTACATCTAACAAATTATATATATGAACTGTTGTATTTCTATAGCTACACTAACAGGTACATTGAATATGTTCACTAATAATGGCTACATAATGGACCTACACAAACCAATACTTATACTCGGATATATTAACTATGTGTACATCATATTATAATAATACACTTCTACTAATTTTATAATGTCATTTTCATTATATTATTTCTACAATTGAATAACATAGCATAAATTGAATAGTACTTTTCTTCTACTACTCCTACATGATGAACTTCTATTACAACATTGTAATTATAATAAATACATAGCATGTAATATTAAAGCGTTACATTACTTCTAAGAATACATATACAGTGTATATATTAACGTCTACCTAACTTGTTTCTATTACACAGAAATATAAAGACTATTTTATTTTAGCTGTTCCACTGCCGTTAGTATGTCAAATCTCCAATTGATAATGTCCTGTTTCAGCCTCCAATGGTTCACCACATCAGCCAGAATGTTTTTCGGTTGTTTCCCCGATCGTCGACTTTCAATGTTAATAAAGTGCGCAAGTTCACAGTCTATGGCCTGCTCCATTTCTTGCCAATCTCGTTCGGCTGTGAACGATTTCATTGTTGTTGTTGTTGGTGGCGCTGACGATGGCGACTGGTTCCACCAGCATACCTTCATGGCGGTAGAATCACCACGTTGTTCGGATTGATGAGGAGAGCGTGGTGATTCCACGTGTAATTGTTTCAAGAGTAACACACGTGGAATAAGCGTTGGGGGTGGTGCCGGCGACTCCATCTCTCCGTAGGCCTCTTTAATGGCGTCTAGGGCGGTTGGGATTTTGCTATAAACACATTCGATCTGTAGAAAAAACAAATGCAATTAAAGACATGTTCAAGTCACCATCCACATTGTTCATGACGCAACATGGTGTGTATAGTATCTTGATTTTCGATAATGTCAACGGCTCTGTCCGCGATGTCTTTCATGTCACAGTTTGATGAATATATTATGTCTGCACTGATATTACGGGCTGTCTCGGTGACGATGGAATCGCTAGATGTCGATGATATTATGCTCGATTCGGGAGATAAAATAGGAGCTGTCTCAGTAAAGTACACTGTATCGTCTTTCGTCAAATGTATGGCGTCATGCACTGTTGTCATCATAGGGGCTGTCTCCGTCAAATCTATGAAGTCATAGTTGTCGTCACTTGCTAAGATGACCACCGTTACGCCTCCAACACTTTGACATCCGTCAACACATAGTTCACAAAGGACCGACTTCTGGATTTCTTTATCTTTACCTGTACGCTCAAACCACACATCATGGACAAGGCTTGACACTTCTCATCATCGGTTTTGAGACGTTCAAACATGTTAGCGTCGAAAGATACAAGTTGTTACATTACTTCATTAAACGCCGTCGTCCACTGGTCGTTTGTGCCATCCCTCAACAACAGACCGATGGAAAAGCGAAAGTTGGGTGAACTTTGCCATCCGTGCTCCATACATTCGTAACCCCGGACACTTCCTTCACAATTTTCTTACAATAATGACAAGATGCATATGTTACATTTCTCCTCCAACTATATGCACCAATAGTAACCGGTCGTAAAACGTATTCTCCGAAACCCACCTGTGGGAGTTGATTCAGTTCCACTTCATTTCTTTGTTGCCGACGGGCCATGTCCAACATCTGTTGTGCCATGCTTGTGAACTTGCTGATTTTGCTGGAACGCGGGTGGATTGAGTGTTTTGGACGCTCCCGGGGTATATGTACCCGTACCCACAACCGCGGCAGCCCTACGGATAATCCACTCAGATAAGAGTTTGGTGGTGTAAGCACCAATGATATTTGACTACTGCAATGAGTGGCAGCTAATAAAAATGCTAACCAACTCTTACGAAACCGCCAAATAAGCAAAAACAACCATATATATCATATGATTACCGTTATGGACTTTCTGTCGGCTACTGACGTATGCATCCGTCACGCTCGTTTCATCTCGACGGGTCTTAGGGCTCGTAACAGGTGCTTCGTAGTTGGTATGGACTTGTTTGTTTCTCGTTGGAATTTTAATGGGTTTTTTGACATCTCTTATAAATGAACACGCAGCTGGTGCAATGTCTCTGCCACGAAAGAATTCCATGTACGCCTTCATGGCGTCTTGTTTATAACCCGCTGTTTGGTCTTAATTTCTTGGCTGTTCCGTTGTCAGAGTTGATAAGTGACCAGTTTGCTTGGGGTATGATTCCCACGCCCTGTGGAACATGTGTGTGTGTCAGAAAAAAATTCCAAGTACGCTTTCATGGATTCAAGTTTATAACGCGCTGCTGGGTTTTACTTCCTTCGTTGACATGTCTGAGAAATAACAACTTATCCATATGTTCATTGTCGGCCACCAAAGTTGTCCCCTGATTGCTTAAATACCCAGTCTGGTTGGAGGGTTAGTCATTCCTGCTCTCCATGTTACCATTGTATATGCATTTGACATTTGCCTGTTACATCCGACGACTATTCTGCGCTGCGATGTCTCAACGTATGATGATTGTGGACATGTTGCCAACTTTCACTGAACTTGCAAACATATTAATTGTGTACTTTGGGAAAACGTAAGTTTTACTTTTCATCATTCGGCTCAGCTTATCGTAGCGGTTCACACCAACGAAATGGTGTATGCTTGTTAATACAAATACGTAATACTAGAGTCGCTTTTGATATACTTTGTAACCGCGTAGTTGGATGAGTGAGAGACTAATCAATTAGTTAAGTCAGACATTACTAAATTTGATTTGTTCAATATGGTCTCCAGAGAGACTGTATTCTTCTTCTTTTCGAATAAACGTGTAGATTGGGTACTTTCTCTAAATGTTGATTTGTTGATATATTAGCTTAGTCGCTGTCGTGCGCTTGGGTTTCTTGCTAAGCGACACAGTGGTTGTTGTCTCATAAGCATTCCGTGTGTAAAGAATAATGATTGCGTCTTCCTACTAGGTATGTTTAATAGATACTCTGGTAGTTTTTATATGTTGATGAATTTACTATGCACAACACGTTGTTCGTTTTATACTTAACCATATTTTCCTTCATCAGACGTCACCGACATGCATGGTTGAACGTGATGGCAGAATTACAAGAAACGATCGTTCCGTGGTGCGAGTATTCTGAGGTTTCGATGGAAGAAGAAAATTGGATACCGGAAATTGAAGAAAATATAAGATGTATTGAGAGGGCGAGGGAGGAGAAACGGAGACGCTATGCTTTCGAAGCCGTGATGCGAGAGGTACGACTTGAACAACCAAAACACCCGCGATGACCGATGAATCTTGCCACGCGACGTGGAAAAGTACTACCTCGTCTTCGCCTCCGTTAACGGGACTGACCTGCAGTGACGGACAATAAAAAAACGATATATATATATATATATATATATATATATATATATATCATTTATTTAGACAATGATAAAGAACAATAAATAATACAACATTTATATAATATATTTATACACATAGTCGCGTATGTAACCGTCTTTATTGTGTTTCATCTGTATACCTATCAGATAGTATCTGTATTGTGATGTAACTAAAAGATGATTGTGTGTGTGCACACGACCGACTGCGTTTGTTCCTTTTTTAAGATGCCCGCGTTTCGGCGGCAAGTATGTCCACATCGGAGCGTAATTATTCGCATACCGAAATGAGAGCATATACCCATCTCTCTCGAAATGGACACACGAGTAATTCATCCTCCTTATCTCATTAATCATCCACGATAGTCTGAGAAAACGATATTCCAAACAGGTTTTTTATTTGAAGATATGTTAAACCAAGCATTGTTGATATAATGTAACTCTAACATTGACTCGAACGTTGAAGAAGGAAGTGGCTTTTTATTTGCAGTGCAATTTTCTACCGTAAATATAGATAAATTGCACAAAAGAACGTTTCCGGTACCTGGAGATTGTGTTGAAGTAGCCGGGATGGATACAGTTGATATTGACGTTGCCGATGTTGCAGGCCGTGCTGTAGTTGTTGTTGGGCGAACGGATGCTGTCGTTGTTGTATAAGCTATATCAGACAGAATAATAAATACAAAATCCTTACTTTTTTATACAAAAATACTTAACGAAAATCAAATTAACTACGGCATTACGTCATCAGAATTCAAACAATGAATTTACCTTTGGAAGTACTTGGTGCAAAGAAATGCAATTTTCTTACGTAACTATAATTGTACAAATTCAGTAACATTATAGCTTTTGGTTTGCATTATTGATATAAACTGATCAAACGATATTCAAAGAATTAAACGAAATTTCAAAAGATTCTTAGCATGACACGACAACAAAGTAGCAATACAAACCCGATAAGTTTAAAAAAAATTGTAGGAAGTGGAGAAATATTTGAAAAATCACATCAAAAAGCATTGTGAGAATAAAAAAATAGCGCGATTCCAGGTTGTGTTTTCAGATTTTCGATTGTCATATTCCAACTGAATATATTGATATTGTTCTTCCATATTAGAAACGCATACTGGTGTAATAAAGAGGATATTATTTTCGGCATTATATGCTGAATAGTTGAGAACTATACAAACTAATTTTGAGGTAAGTGACACAGCCAAACGACATCCGCTTTGGAAGAATGGTTTCACCTATGAAAGTGGATTATACAAAAAATAAAATTTTCTGATGTACTCATTACTGTACTAATTCAGAATTATTATATTTCCTTTTTCCATTATTCATATAGTCTGAACAAACGATGTTCAATAGATTGAAACGAAAGTTCAAAAGGAACGTTGAACTCCTAAGACGTAATCAAACATACCGGTCTCGCAATCTTCTCCCGTGTAACCAGGAACGCATAGACATTTGTACGCAAAACCGTCTTTTTCACTAATACACGTGGCACCGTTTTCGCAAGGTGTATACTTGCACAAGCCTGTAAAATCTGTGAGATAAACAACGTGATCAAATGAACACATTATTTTAATATATCTACAAATTTTGTTGTGCTACATGGAAACGCAATTGCAGATAAAGTTGTCATTTAAATAGTCCATCTATTCGTCAATTTGACGGAAGTTAAATTACGTTTCAGCAATTCAAATGAACATTTTCCGTGATCATTTTGTATCTCTGTTCCAATACTATAATTACTAATCATTTCATAAAATGTATTCAACTAAAGTAAACACGCAGTGTAAACTTATTCCACAAAGGTTTTTTTCCGAATATCTGTTACACTAAGCAGTGTTGATATAATGTCATTGCAACAATGACTCCAACGTTGAAGTCGGAAGTGGCTATTTTATTTGCAGTCCAATTTGACAAAGTCAATATAGATTAATTCTTATAAGAGCGATTCCTTTACCTGAATATTGTATTGACGTTGCCGGGATAGATGCAGATGATATTGACTTTGCCGATGTTGCAGGCAGTACTGTAGTTGTTGTTGGATGAACGGGTGATGTAGCTGTTGGAGAAGCAATATGCGACGGAAAAGTAGAAAAAAACATTAAAGTTGTAGGTATATATGCTAAACGAATGTAAAATAACTACGGCATTTCGTCATCCCATTTGGAAAAATGGTTTCACCTTTGGAAGTAGGTGGTGCAAAGAAATACAATTTTCTTTTGTAATTATCATCATAACAATTCAGTAGAATTATAGCTTTTTGTTTTCATTATTGATGTAGTCTGATAAAACGATATTCCACACAGGTTTTTTATTTGAAGATGTGTTACACCAAGCAGTGTTTAAAAATGTAATATCGATTAATTTCATCAAAGTACGTTTCCGTTACCTGGAGATTGTGTTGAAGTTGCCGGGATAGATACAGTTGATATTGACGTTGCCGATGTTGCAGGCCGTGCTGTTGTTGTTGTTGGGCGAACGGATGCTCTCGTTGTTGTATAAGCTATATCAGACGGAATAATAAATAAAATCCTTACTTTTTTATACAAAAATACTTAACGAAAATCAAATTAACTACGGCATTACGTCATCCGAATTCAAATAATGGATTTACCTTTGGAAGTACTTGGTGCAAAGAAATACAATTTTCTTACGTAATTATAATTGTACAAATTCAGTAACATTATAGCTTTTGGTTTGCATTATTGATATATCCTGATCAAATGATATTCAAAGATTTAAACGAAATTTCAAAAGATTCTTCGCATGACTCGACAACAAAGTAGCAATACATACCCGAGAGTTTCACAAAAAACGTAGCAAGTGGGGAAATATAATAAAAAATCACATCAAAAAGCATTGTGAGAATAAAAAAATAGCGAGATTCCAGGTTGTGTTTTCAGATTTTCGATTGTCATATGCCAACTGAATATATCGGTATTGTTCTTCTATACTAGAAACGCATACTGATGTAATAAAGAGGAAATTATTTCCGGCATTATATGCTGAATAGTTGAGAATTATACAAACTAATTTTGAGGTAAGTGACACAGCCAAACGACATCCGCTTTGGAAGAATGGTTTCACCTATGAAAGTGGATTATACAAAAAATAAAATTTTCTGATGTACTCATTACTGTACTAATTCAGAATTATTATATTTCCTTTTTCCATTATTCATATAGTCTGAACAAACGATGTTCAATAGATTGAAACGAAAGTTCAAAAGGAACGTTGAACTCCTAAGACGTAATCAAACATACCGGTCTCGCAATCTTCTCCCGTGTAACCAGGAACGCATAGACATTTGTACGCAAAACCGTCTTTTTCACTAATACACGTGGCACCGTTTTCGCAAGGTGTATACTTGCACAAGCCTGTAAAATCTGTGAGATAAACAACGTGATCAAATGAACACATTATTTTAATATATCTACAAATTTTGTTGTGCTACATGGAAACACAATTGCAGATAAAGTTGTCATTTAAATAGTCCATCTATTCGTCAATTTGACGGAAGTTAAATTACGTTTCAGCAATTCAAATGAACATTTTCCGTGATCATTTTGTATCTCTGTTCCAATACTATAATTACTAATCATTTCATAAAATGCATTCAATTAAAGTAAACACGCACTGAAAACTTATTCCACAAAGGTTTTTTTCTGAATATCTGTTACACTAAGCAGTGTTGATATAATGTCATTGCAACAATGACTCCAACGTTGAAGTCGGAAGTGGCTATTTTATTTGCAGTCCAATTTGATACCGTCAATATAGATTAATTTTTAGAAGTGCGATTCCTTTACCTGAATATTGTATTGACGTTGCCGGGATAGATGCAGATGATATTGACGTTGCCGATGTTGCAGGCCGTACTGTAGTTGTTGTTGGATGAACGGGTGATGTAGCTGTTGGAGAAGCAATATGCGACGGAAAAGTAGAAAAAAACATTAAAGTTGTAGGTATATATGCTAAACGAATGTAAAATAACTACGGCATTTCGTCATCCCATTTGGAAAAATGGTTTCACCTTTGGAAGTAGGTGGTGCAAAGAAATACAATTTTCTTTTGTAATTATCATCATAACAATTCAGTAGAATTATAGCTTTTTGTTTTCATTATTGATGTAGTCTGATAAAACGATATTCCACACAGGTTTTTATTTGAAGATGTGTTACACCAAGCAGTGTTTAAAAATGTAATATCGATTAATTTCATCAAAGTACGTTTCCGTTACCTGGAGATTGTGTTGAAGTTGCCGGGATAGATACAGTTGATATTGACGTTGCCGATGTTGCAGGCCGTGCTGTTGTTGTTGTTGGGCGAACGGATGCTCTCGTTGTTGTATAAGCTATATCAGACGGAATAATAAATAAAATCCTTACTTTTTTATACAAAAACACTTAACGAAAATCAAATTAACTACGGCATTACGTCATCCGAATTCAAATAATGGATTTACCTTTGGAAGTACTTGGTGCAAAGAAATACAATTTTCTTACGTAATTATAATTGTACAAATTCAGTAACATTATAGCTTTTGGTTTGCATTATTGATATATCCTGATCAAATGATATTCAAAGATTTAAACGAAATTTCAAAAGATTCTTCGCATGACTCGACAACAAAGTAGCAATACATACCCGAGAGTTTCACAAAAACGTAGCAAGTGGGGAAATATAATAAAAAATCACATCAAAAAGCATTGTGAGAATAAAAAAATAGCGAGATTCCAGGTTGTGTTTTCAGATTTTCGATTGTCATATGCCAACTGAATATATGGTATTGTTCTTCTATATTAGAAACGCATACTGATGTAATAAAGAGGAAATTATTTCCGGCATTATATGCTGAATAGTTGAGAACTATACAAACTAATTTTGAGGTAAGTGACACAGCCAAACGACATCCACTTTGGAAGAATGGTTTCACCAATGAAAGTGGATTATACAAAAAATAAAATTTTCTGATGTAGTCATTACTGTACTAATTCAGAATTATTATATTTCCTTTTTCCATTATTCATATAGTCTGAACAAACGATGTTCAATAGATTGAAACGAAAGTTCAAAAGGAACGTTGAACTCCTAAGACGTAAGCAAACATACCGGTCTCGCAATCTTCTCCCGTGTAACCAGGAACGCATAGACATTTGTACGCAGAACCGTCTTTTTCACTAATACACGTGGCACCGTTTCCGCAAGGTGTATACTTGCACAAGCCTGTAAAATCTGTGAGATAAACAACGTGATCAAATGTGAACACATTATTTTAATATATCTATAGATTTTGTTGTGCTACATGGAAACACAATTATGGATTTGAAAATTAATTAAGCATATTTAATGTTCGATATACGTCGTTTAACCAATTGCAGAAAAAGTTGTCATTTAAATAGTCCACCTATTCGTCAATTTGACGGAAGCTAAATTACGTTTCAGCAGTTCAAATGAAAATTTTCCGTGATAATTTTTATCTCTGTTCCAATACTATAATTACTAATCATTTCATAAAATGTATTCAATTAAAGTAAACACGCACTGAAAACTTATTCCATAAAGGTTTTTTACTGAATATCTGTTACACTAAGCAGTGTTGATATAATGTCATTGCAACAATGACTCCAACGTTGAAGTCGGAAGTGGCTATTTTATTTGCAGTCCAATTTGACAAAGTCAATATAGATTAATTCTTATAAGAGCGATTCCTTTACCTGAATATTGTATTGACGTTGCCGGGATAGATGCAGATGATATTGACGTTGCCGATGTTGCAGGCCGTACTGTAGTTGTTGTTGGATGAACGGGTGATGTAGCTGTTGGAGAAGCAATATGCGACGGAAAAGTAGAAAAAAACATTAAAGTTGTAGGTATATATGCTAAACGAATGTAAAATAACTACGGCATTTCGTCATCCCATTTGGAAAAATGGTTTCACCTTTGGAAGTAGGTGGTGCAAAGAAATACAATTTTCTTTTGTAATTATCATCATAACAATTCAGTAGAATTATAGCTTTTTGTTTTCATTATTGATGTAGTCTGATAAAACGATATTCCACACAGGTTTTTTATTTGAAGATGTGTTACACCAAGCAGTGTTTAAAAATGTAATATCGATTAATTTCATCAAAGTACGTTTCCGTTACCTGGAGATTGTGTTGAAGTTGCCGGGATAGATACAGTTGATATTGACGTTGCCGATGTTGCAGGCCGTGCTGTTGTTGTTGTTGGGCGAACGGATGCTCTCGTTGTTGTATAAGCTATATCAGACGGAATAATAAATAAAATCCTTACTTTTTTATACAAAAATACTTAACGAAAATCAAATTAACTACGGCATTACGTCATCCGAATTCAAATAATGGATTTACCTTTGGAAGTACTTGGTGCAATGAAATACAATTTTCTTACGTAATTATAATTGTACAAATTCAGTAACATTATAGCTTTTGGTTTGCATTATTGATATATCCTGATCAAATGATATTCAAAGATTTAAACGAAATTTCAAAAGATTCTTCGCATGACTCGACAACAAAGTAGCAATACATACCCGAGAGTTTCACAAAAAACGTAGCAAGTGGGGAAATATAATAAAAAATCACATCAAAAAGCATTGTGAGAATAAAAAAATAGCGAGATTCCAGGTTGTGTTTTCAGATTTTCGATTGTCATATGCCAACTGAATATATCGGTATTGTTCTTCTATACTAGAAACGCATACTGATGTAATAAAGAGGAAATTATTTCCGGCATTATATGCTGAATAGTTGAGAATTATACAAACTAATTTTGAGGTAAGTGACACAGCCAAACGACATCCGCTTTGGAAGAATGGTTTCACCAATGAAAGTGGATTATACAAAAATAAAATTTTCTGATGTAGTCATTGCTATACTAATTCAGTATTATTATATTTCCTTTTTCCATTATTCATATAGTCTGAACAAACGATGTTCAATAGATTGAAACGAAAGTTCAAAAGACACGTTGAACTCCTAAGACGTAAGCAAACATACCGGTCTCGCAATCTTCTCCCGTGTAACCAGGAACGCATAGACATTTGTACGCAGAACCGTCTTTTTCACTAATACACGTGGCACCGTTTCCGCAAGGTGTATACTTGCACAAGCCTGTAAAATCTGTGAGATAAACAACGTGATCAAATGTGAACACATTATTTTAATATATCTATAGATTTTGTTGTGCTACATGGAAACACAATTATGGATTTGAAAATTAATTAAGCATATTTAATGTTCGATATACGTCGATTTAACACAATTGCAGAAAAAGTTGTCATTTAAATAATAGTCCACCTATTCGTCAATTTGACGGAAGCTAAATTACGTTTCAGCAGTTCAAATGAAAATTTTCCGTGATAATTTTTTCTCTCTGTTCCAATACTATAATTATTGATCATTTCATAAAATGTATTCAATTAAAGTAAACACGCACTGAAAACTTATTCCATAAAGGTTTTTTACTGAATATCTGTTACACTAAGCAGTGTTGATATAATGTCATTGCAACAATGACTCCAACGTTGAAGTCGGAAGTGGCTATTTTATTTGCAGTCCAATTTGACAAAGTCAATATAGATTAATTCTTATAAGAGCGATTCCTTTACCTGAATATTGTATTGACGTTGCCGGGATAGATGCAGATGATATTGACGTTGCCGATGTTGCAGGCCGTACTGTAGTTGTTGTTGGATGAACGGGTGATGTAGCTGTTGGAGAAGCAATATGCGACGGAAAAGTAGAAAAAAACATTAAAGTTGTAGGTATATATGCTAAACGAATGTAAAATAACTACGGCATTTCGTCATCCCATTTGGAAAAATGGTTTCACCTTTGGAAGTAGGTGGTGCAAAGAAATACAATTTTCTTTTGTAATTATCATCATAACAATTCAGTAGAATTATAGCTTTTTGTTTTCATTATTGATATAGTCTGAGAAAACGATATTCCAAACAGTTTTTTTATTTGAAGATATGTTAAACCAAGCATTGTTGATATAATGTAACTCTAACATTGACTCGGACGTTGAAGACGGAAGTGGCTTTTTTATTTGCAGTGCAATTTTGTACCGTGAATATAGATTAATTGCACAACAGTACGTTTCCGGTACCTGGAGATTGTGTTGAAATAGCCGGGATGGATACAGTTGATATTGACGTTGCCGATGTTGCAGGCCGTGCTGTAGTTGTTGTTGGGCGAACGGATGCTGTCGTTGTTGTATAAGCTATATCAGACGGAATAATAAATAAAATCCTTACTTTTTTATACAAAAATACTTAACGAAAATCAAATTAACTACGGCATTACGTCATCCGAATTCAAATAATGGATTTACCTTTGGAAGTACTTGGTGCAAAGAAATACAATTTTCTTACGTAATTATAATTGTACAAATTCAGTAACATTATAGCTTTTGGTTTGCATTATTGATATATCCTGATCAAATGATATTCAAAGATTTAAACGAAATTTCAAAAGATTCTTCGCATGACTCGACAACAAAGTAGCAATACATACCCGAGAGTTTCACAAAAAACGTAGCAAGTGGGGAAATATAATAAAAAATCACATCAAAAAGCATTGTGAGAATAAAAAAATAGCGAGATTCCAGGTTGTGTTTTCAGATTTTCGATTGTCATATGCCAACTGAATATATTGGTATTGTTCTTCTATATTAGAAACGCATACTGATGTAATAAAGAGGAAATTATTTCCGGCATTTTATGCTGAATAGTTGAGAACTATACAAACTAATTTTGAGGTAAGTGACACAGCCAAACGACATCCACTTTGGAAGAATGGTTTCACGTATGAAAGTGGATTATACAAAAAATAAATTTTCTGATGTAGTCATTACTGTACTAATTCAGAATTATTATATTTCCTTTTTCCATTATTCATATAGTCTGAACAAACGATGTTCAATAGATTGAAACGAAAGTTCAAAAGCACGTTGAACTCCTAAGACGTAAGCAAACATACCGGTCTCGCAATCTTTCCCGTGTAACCAGGAACGCATAGACATTTGTACGCAGAACCGTCTTTTCACACACGTGGCACCGTTTTCGCAAGGTGTATACTTGCACAAGCCTGTAAAATCTGTGAGATAAACAACGTGATCAAATGAACACATTATTTTAATATATCTATAGATTTTGTTGTGCTACATGGAAACACAATTATGCAGTTGAAAATTAATTAAGCATATTTAATGTTCGATATACGTCGATTTAACACAATTGCAGAAAAAGTTGTCATTTAAATAATAGTCCACCTATTCGTCAATTTGACGGAAGCTAAATTACGTTTCAGCAGTTCAAATGAAAATTTTCCGTGATAATTTTTCTCTCTGTTCCAATACTATAATTATTAATCATTTCATAAAATGTATTCAATTAAAGTAAACACGCACTGAAAACTTATTCCACAAAGGTTTTTTCTGAATATCTGTTACACTAAGCAGTGTTGATATAATGTCATTGCAACAATGACTCCAACGTTGAAGTCGGAAGTGGCTATTTTATTTGCAGTCCAATTTGATAAAGTCAATATAGATTAATTCCTTAAAGTGCGATTCCTTTACCTGAATATTGTATTGACGTTGCCGGGATAGATGCAGATGATATTGACGTTGCCGATGTTGCAGGCCGTACTGTAGTTGTTGTTGGATGAACGGGTGATGTAGCTGTTGGAGAAGCAATATGCGACGGAAAAGTAGAAAAAAACATTAAAGTTGTAGGTATATATGCTAAACGAATGTAAAATAACTACGGCATTTCGTCATCCCATTTGGAAAAATGGTTTCACCTTTGGAAGTAGGTGGTGCAAAGAAATACAATTTTCTTTTGTAATTATCATCATAACAATTCAGTAGAATTATAGCTTTTTGTTTTCATTATTGATGTAGTCTGATAAAACGAAATTCCACACAGGTTTTTAATTTGAAGATCTGTTACACCAAGCAGTGTTTAAAAAATGTAATATCGATTAATTTCATAAAAGTACGTTTCCGTTACCTGGAGATTGTGTTGAAGTTGCCGGGATAGATACAGTTGATATTGACGTTGCCGATGTTGCAGGCCGTGCTGTAGTTGTTGTTGGGCGAACGGATGCTGTCGTTGTTGTATAAGCTATATCAGACGGAATAATAAATAAAATCCTTACTTTTTTATACAAAAATACTTAACGAAAATCAAATTAACTACGGCATTACGTCATCCGAATTCAAATAATGGATTTACCTTTGGAAGTACTTGGTGCAAAGAAATACAATTTTCTTACGTAATTATAATTGTACAAATTCAGTAACATTATAGCTTTTGGTTTGCATTATTGATATATCCTGATCAAATGATATTCAAAGATTTAAACGAAATTTCAAAAGATTCTTCGCATGACTCGACAACAAAGTAGCAATACATACCCGAGAGTTTCACAAAAAACGTAGCAAGTGGGGAAATATAATAAAAAATCACATCAAAAAGCATTGTGAGAATAAAAAAATAGCGAGATTCCAGGTTGTGTTTTCAGATTTTCGATTGTCATATGCCAACTGAATATATTGGTATTGTTCTTCTATATTAGAAACGCATACTGATGTAATAAAGAGGAAATTATTTCCGGCATTTTATGCTGAATAGTTGAGAATTATACAAATTAAGTGACACAGCCAAACGACATCCGCTTTGGAAGAATGGTTTCACCTATGAAAGTGGATTATTCAAAAAATAAATTTTCTGATGTAGTCATTGCTATACTAATTCAGTATTATTATATTTCCTTTTTCCATTATTCATATAGTCTGAACAAACGATGTTCAATAGATTGAAACGAAAGTTCAAAAGACACGTTGAACTCCTAAGACGTAAGCAAACATACCGGTCTCGCAATCTTCTCCCGTGTAACCAGGAACGCATAGACATTTGTACGCAGAACCGTCTTTTTCACTAATACACGAGGCACCGTTTTCGCAAGGTGTATACTTGCACAAGCCTGTAAAATCTGTGAGATAAAGAACGTGATCAAATGTGAACACATTATTTTAATATATCTATAGATTTTGTTGTGCTACATGGAAACACAATTATGGATTTGAAAATTAATTAAGCATATTTAATGTTCGATATACGTCGCTTTAACACAATTGCAGATAAAGTTGTCATTTAAATAATAGTCCACCTATTCGTCAATTTGACGGAAGCTAAATTACGTTTCAGCAGTTCAAATGAAAATTTTCCGTGATAATTTTTTCTCTCTGTTCCAATACTATAATTATTGATCATTTCATAAAATGTATTCAATTAAAGTAAACACGCACTGAAAACTTATTCCATAAAGGTTTTTTTCTGAATATCTGTTACACTAAGCAGTGTTGATATAATGTCATTGCAACAATGACTCCAACGTTGAAGTCGGAAGTGGCTATTTTATTTGCAGTCCAATTTGGTACCGTCAATATAGATTAATTCCTATAAGTGCGATTCCTTTACCTGAATATTGTATTGACGTTGCCGGGATAGATGCAGATGATATTGACGTTGCCGATGTTGCAGGCCGTACTGTAGTTGTTGTTGGATGAACGGGTGATGTAGCTGTTGGAGAAGCAATATGCGACGGAAAAGTAGAAAGAAACATTAAAGTTGTAGATATATATGCTAAACGAATGTAAAATAACTACGGCATTTCGTCATCCCATTTGGAAAAATGGTTTCACCTTTGGAAGTAGGTGGTGCAAAGAAATACAATTTTCTTTTGTAATTATCATCATAACAATTCAGTAGAATTATAGCTTTTTGTTTTCATTATTGATGTAGTCTGATAAAACGATATTCCACACAGGTTTTTTATTTGAAGATGTGTTACACCAAGCAGTGTTTAAAAATGTAATATCGATTAATTTCATCAAAGTACGTTTCCGTTACCTGGAGATTGTGTTGAAGTTGCCGGGATAGATACAGTTGATATTGACGTTGCCGATGTTGCAGGCCGTGCTGTAGTTGTTGTTGGGCGAACGGATGCTCTCGTTGTTGTATAAGCTATATCAGACGGAATAATAAATAAAATCCTTACTTTTTTATACAAAAATACTTAACGAAAATCAAATTAACTACGGCATTACGTCATCCGAATTCAAATAATGGATTTACCTTTGGAAGTACTTGGTGCAAAGAAATACAATTTTCTTACGTAATTATAATTGTACAAATTCAGTAACATTATAGCTTTTGGTTTGCATTATTGATATATCCTGATCAAATGATATTCAAAGATTTAAACGAAATTTCAAAAGATTCTTCGCATGACTCGACAACAAAGTAGCAATACATACCCGAGAGTTTCACAAAAAACGTAGCAAGTGGGGAAATATAATAAAAAATCACATCAAAAAGCATTGTGAGAATAAAAAAATAGCGAGATTCCAGGTTGTGTTTTCAGATTTTCGATTGTCATATGCCAACTGAATATATTGGTATTGTTCTTCTATATTAGAAACGCATACTGATGTAATAAAGAGGAAATTATTTCCGGCATTATATGCTGAATAGTTGAGAATTATACAAACTAATTTTGAGGTAAGTGACACAGCCAAACGACATCCGCTTTGGAAGAATGGTTTCACCAATGAAAGTGGATTATACAAAAAATAAAATGTTCTGATGTAGTCATTACTGTACTAAATCAGTATTATTATATTTCCTTTTTCCATTATTCATATATTCTGAACAAACGATGTTCAATAGATTGAAATGAAAGTTCAAAAGGCACGTTGAACTCCTAAGACGTAAGCAAACATACCGGTCTCGCAATCTTCTCCCGTGTAACCAGGAACGCATAGACATTTGTACGCAGAACCGTCTTTTTCACTAATACACGTCGCACCGTTTTCGCAAGGTGTATACTTGCACAAGCCTGTAAAATCTGCGTGATAAACAACGTGATCAAATGAACACATTATTTTAATATATCTATAGATGTTGTTGTGCTACATGGAAACACAATTATGCAGTTGGAAATTAATTAAGCATATTTAATGTTCGATATACGTCGCTTTAACTCAATTGCAGATAAAGTTGTAATTTAAATAGTCCACCTATTCGTCAATTTGACGGAAGCTAAATTACGTTTCAGCAGTTCAAATGAAAATTTTCCGTGATAATTTTTTCTCTCTGTTCCAATACTATAATTACTAATCATTTCATAAAATGTATTCAATTAAAGTAAACACGCACTGAAAACTTATTCCACAAAGGTTTTTTTCTGAATATCTGTTACACTAAGCAGTGTTGATATAATGTCATTGCAACAATGACTCCAATGTTGAAGTCGGAAGTGGCTATTTTATTTGCAGTCCAATTTGATACCAACAATATAGATTAATTCCTAAAAGTGCGATTCCTTTACCTGAATATTGTATTGACGTTGCCGGGATAGATGCAGATGATATTGACGTTGCCGATGTTGCAGGCCGTACTGTAGTTGTTGTTGGATGAACGGGTGATGTAGCTGTTGGAGAAGCAATATGCGACGGAAAAGTAGAAAGAAACATTAAAGTTGTAGGTATATATGCTAAACGAATGTAAAATAACTACGGCATTTCGTCATCCCATTTGGAAAAATGGTTTCACCTTTGGAAGTAGGTGGTGCAAAGAAATACAATTTTCTTTTGTAATTATCATCATAACAATTCAGTAGAATTATAGCTTTTTGTTTTCATTATTGATGTAGTCTGATAAAACGATATTCCACACAGGTTTTTTATTTGAAGATGTGTTACACCAAGCAGTGTTTAAAAAATGTAATATCGATTAATTTCATCAAAGTACGTTTCCGTTACCTGGAGATTGTGTTGAAGTTGCCGGGATAGATACAGTTGATATTGACGTTGCCGATGTTGCAGGCCGCGCTGTAGTTGTTGTTGGGCGAACGGATGCTCTCGTTGTTGTATAAGCTATATCAGACGGAATAATAAATAAAATCCTTACTTTTTTATACAAAAATACTTAACGAAAATCAAATTAACTACGGCATTACGTCATCCGAATTCAAATAATGGATTTACCTTTGGAAGTACTTGGTGCAAAGAAATACAATTTTCTTACGTAATTATAATTGTACAAATTCAGTAACATTATAGCTTTTGGTTTGCATTATTGATATATCCTGATCAAATGATATTCAAAGATTTAAACGAAATTTCAAAAGATTCTTCGCATGACTCGACAACAAAGTAGCAATACATACCCGAGAGTTTCACAAAAAACGTAGCAAGTGGGGAAATATAATAAAAAATCACATCAAAAAGCATTGTGAGAATAAAAAAATAGCGCGATTCCAGGTTGTGTTTTCAGATTTTCGATTGTCATATGCCAACTGAATATATTGGTATTGTTCTTCTATATTAGAAACGCATACTGATGTAATAAAGAGGAAATTATTTCCGGCATTATATGCTGAATAGTTGAGAATTATACAAACTAATTTTGAGGTAAGTGACACAGCCAAACGACATCCGCTTTGGAAGAATGGTTTCACCTATGAAAGTGGATTATACAAAAAATATAATTTTCTGATGTAGTCATTGCTGTACTAATTCAGTATTATTATATTTCCTTTTTCCATTATTCATATAGGCTGAACAAACGATGTTCAATAGATTGAAACGAAAGTTCAAAAGGCACGTTGAACTCCTAAGACGTAAGCAAACATACCGGTCTCGTAATCTTCTCCCGTGTAACCATGAACGCATATGGATTTATGCAACTTACAGCTGCATAACAGATTTTATGAGATAACCAAGGCAAGTCTTGCCCTGGGTGTTCGAGACTACACCGGAACTATTTTGCTAAATAATTTGTATTACTCCACGATATTCAGCAAATCACGGCTTAACGGAAACCAGTTCA
Organism: Lamellibrachia satsuma; assembly: GCA_033239005.1. NCBI lineage: Eukaryota > Metazoa > Annelida > Polychaeta > Sabellida > Siboglinidae > Lamellibrachia > Lamellibrachia satsuma. The sequence goes on from BSQZ01000003.1 coordinate 3,705,110, forward strand.
AACCAGAGCCAGCAGCTGGAATCTTTCACTCCTGTTCCAGTCTCTGCATCGCGAAGTTGTGTCTAGAAAATTTGTCTCTCGAAATACTTTGGTTTTACCAACAGTCGTTACGTTTTTCAAATACGTTTTGTTTGAGAGTGACCACTTCGAGCTGCGTCGACTGACCTGCAGGAGGTAGACCGCCTCAACACTTGTTTCAGCTGAGTATTGTTTCATTTGTATTTACTTCGTCGGTTGCCTCGTGGTTAATTTGCTCGTTTCGTATACGTTTAAACTTCCCGCAATCGGCCATTCAATATGTCGGCGGCGAAGTCGGAGCTAGATGTGCTTGTGCTTGGGCATAGCCACGCGTATTGGTTGGGCGCGTTCATTGAATCTGCGGGTCTCCTTGACGACTTAGAAAGATTAGGTTACACGTGCACGGTTCGTTTTATGGGTCGGAGGGGAGCGTCCATTAAAACATTTCGAGAACCGGCAACCATTACCCGGATTTCTACCCGCGTCCCTGACATAGTCATTACCCTTCTTGGGGGCAACGACCTCGATGGGAAGTCTCCCCCACCTCCAGAGGCAGTAGGTTTGCAACTAGGTAGATTGGGCGAAGAATTGTTAGCTTTAGGGGTACGTCAAGTATGTCTATGCCAAATCGAGCGCCGCAAGAAATGGCGCCATTTTGATTTTGATACGGGAGCGGCTCGCGTTGCATCCGCGAATGCTGCGTTACAGTCAGCATGTGGGAGACGTCGTGGTCTGTTCTACTGGAGCCATAAGTACCTTTGGAACAGCCCGGCGAAAGTTTTCCGCCAAGATGGCGTCCATTTATCCGATATAGGAAATTTCAGACTCTTTCGCAGCATTCGGGGGGCAATTTTCAGAGCAGTCAGCCCGGTTGTCCTACAGCTGACTACAACTTAAATTGGCGTTTCATGTCGAGCGCTAACTGCTGGTAAGGTGTCGATAATTAGGAGCTCGCCTCAGTCCTAATAACTCCATAATCATGGTGACTCTTGGTTGTTTTGTATGTCATGCGCGGACATTGTGCCCCTCTTCGTATATGTAGCCACGGGGGATGTTCCCATATTTTATCGCATTGACATACACCCAGTTATGCGCCTCCGTGGACAGTTTCGCTTTACTATATTTACTCGGCATTCATAAATTGTGGGCGGTGATCCCATACTAGTCCATGATAACTGGTATAATTTTTGTGGCGACGAGGTAGTGGTTCTTCCAAATGAAGATAATTCCCAATTTGTGTTGTGTCACCATCCTCATTGTTCGTTCTTATGACACTATTGTTGTCATGTTATCGTTGCTAAGATTAACAGTAACGCAACGTTTTACCTCGGTGACACTTTATTTTCTATCACGGGAGGCGACCCCGACCTTTTGCGTTTAGGTACTTTCGGGGGCGGTGACCCCCTACTTACCCGTGTTTGCACTTTCTGCATTGATGTACTATCTCGGGCGGTGTCCCCTAACTAAATGTGATTGTCATCTGGCATGTATATACTATCGTGCCCGGTGTCCCTTACTTAATGTGATTGTAATCTTGCATTGATATCCTATCGTGGGCGGTGTCCCCTCGCTAAATGTGATTGTCATTGGGCATTGATATACTACCATGGGCGGTGTTCCCTAACTAAATGTGATTGTCATTTTGCATTGATATACTATCGTGGGCGGTGTCCCCTAACTTAATTTGATTGTCATTTTGCATTGATATACTATCGTGGGCGGTGTCCCCTAACTTAATTTGATTGTCATTTTGCATTGATATACTATCGTGGGCGGTGTCCCCTAACTTAATTTGATTGTCATTTTGCATTGATATACTATCGTGGGCGGTGTCCCCTAACTTAATTTGATTGTCATTTTGCATTGATATACTATCGTGGGCGGTGTCCCCTAACTTAATTTGATTGTCATTTTGCATTGATATACTATCGTGGACTGTGTCCCCTAACTAAACGTGATTGTCTTTTTGCCTTAATATACTATCGTGGGCGGTGTCCCCTAACCAAACGTGACTGTCATTTTGCATTGATATACTATCGGGGGCGGTGTCCCCTGACTAAATATGATTGTAAATTTTTTATACTATCGGGGGCGGTGACCTCCTACTTAACTGCGTGCAATTCTTGCATTTATGTACTACCGTGGGCGATGACCCCCTAATTTACTGTGTTTATAAAGTTGTGTTGGCACACTATCGGGGGCGGTGACCCCCTGATTCCATTTTATGTTGATTTATCGTGGGCGATGACCCCCTCACTAGCTATGATTCCATTTTGTGGTGATCTATCGCGGGCGATGACCCCCTAATCATTTGGCTAATGTCGCATATTGATGTGTATTCATATAATGGAGAAAAAAAATAATAAATATAAAAAAAAAATATTAAAAAAATTAAAATAAACTAGTGAAAAAAAAACTTTTGTTTGGCTTTCATGAGTAGTTTGGCGGCAGTTTCCAAGAGTTTAGCTGTTCACTCAGTATTGGCCCTTCCACAATATGTTGCAGGATGGCTCTAGATAAGAACGTGCGTCGTGGACGACCTCTGCGCCACAGCCCGGTGGCAACAAGATCGCGTTGCCGTTGCACGATCAGCGATGTGCCCGCCCCCACCAGAGTGCCACGTCGTGCAGCACCTTGACGACGAACCGGCCCTACGACATGTCGTTCGTCCGGTGGCGGGCGCAGCAGCGGGTCGGAAAGCTACGACGGAGGAGCGATTGTCGATTATGGAGCGCCGTCTTGACGCCTCTGACAAGATGTTGCAGGAGGTCCACGCGATGGTGCGTGGCCTGCAGCAATTGCCTGCGGCCAACGCCCTACCTGCGCCGCTTCCAATAGAGGCCCCTGCAGCAGTGGCGGGGCCTACCGGGGGGAGCCCATCGCTCCGCCCTTGGCTAACCCTTGTCTATGGCCGCAGGGCGGCCATACGTCAGGTCGGGTGACATCATCTGCAACTGGTGCTCCACCAAGCCCCGTTCCAAGACCACCGTCGGCCCCGTGGCCAGAGGCCATATCTTCAGGTATTCATACAGGTCAGGAAGTACACGCCCTCCCCAGGGCATCCCAGGATCTAGTAGCATCGTTCGCTACTTCGGCCCTATACCGTCATTCCCGCGTGTCTGACAAACTCAAAGCCCAAATTTGGTCCGGGGAGTATGTTAGTATTTCCTCATTGTTGCATGACTCCTCACTACAGAACTATTCTGTGTCCGTTAGGCCAGGCAGTGACGACGATACCCCCATGTTTTGTGTCGCCCCTAGGGCAAAGAGCAGCACTGTGTCATTTGACCAATGGCTGCAGGGCTTCGAAATTTACATGTCTGTTTTTCTTCTCCAGCCACAGCATCTGTCAGAATCACATAATTTACTCATGTACGTCCAGACAATTCGTTCCCTATACGAGAAAGGTGCGGACTGGCGGTCGTATGATGAGGCGTTCCGGTCACTTCGTCAGGCCAACAACTGGGGGTGGGAATCGGTTTGCTGGTACCTATGGATGAATGCATCCGAGAGTCGCCCAGCTGCCACACCCAGCGTGACTCCCTTTCGTAGCAAGGGTAAGGCCAGCTGGGGTAAGGCTAAGTGGCCATCCACAAAAACATGCTTCGCATTCGATCGGGGGGAGGTCTGTAACGCAGCCACTTGTCGTTACACACACAAGTGTAGACGCTGTGGTGGCCCCCACTCAGCGCACGATGCTATAAGCAACGCACCCAACCCAATCCTGCTCGACCGAGTTCAGCCACCGGCATCCCTGCAATTCAATCGTCGACTGCCAGTTCGCGACCAGCCGTCTTCAGGAGATAGTATGCCTACCCCAGTTTCCACTGATGCACTTAGATATTTTCTTGTCGGCTACAATCGTAATATTGTTGAGTATCTTCTCAATGGCTTTCAGCACGGGTTCAGAATTGGCTGCTTTGGCTTACCAGCACAACAAGCTAAAAGGATCACCAATTTGAAGTCTGCCATCGAATTCCCTGCAGTAGTAGACAACAAGATAGCGAAGGAGCTAGCGCTAGGCAGAATTTTAGGTCCGTTTGATACGCCACCCCCTAGTGACAACTTCAGGATTTCCCCTTTGGGGGTAGTCCCTAAAAAGAGTCCTGGGGAATTCCGAACGATACATCACTTATCCTACCCAGAGGGTTCCTCGGTAAATGATTTCATTCCCAAGGAAATTTCCGCTGTCCAATACGCAACTATACAGGATGCTATTAGGCTCATCAAACAGCTACCCAGTAGTCAGGTCTTTATGGCTAAAGTGGACATAGAATCAGCTTTTAGGATTATTCCAGTCTCACCAAGGGACCGACCGCTTTTGGGTTTCCAGTGGAAGGGTAAGTTTTTCATGGATGCTGTCCTTCCAATGGGAGTTTCCAGCGCTTGTACGATCTTCGAGTCTTTCAGTACTGCGTTGGAGTAGATCGCAAAGTCCAAACTGGGAGCGACTGCGATCGTCCATGTTATCGACGACTTTCTGTTTATTGCCAATTCTCGTGCGAAATGCGGACAAGATCTACAAGTTTTGTGAATCTTTGCCTCGAACTCGGGGTTCCCTTAGCACTTGGGAAGACAGTGGCTCCTACCCGTGTCATCACTTTTCTCGGCATTACTTTAGATACAGTGCTTATGGAAGCTAGACTGCCAGAGGATAAGTTAGAGAAAGCTAAGGCACTGCTGGAAGATTTTCAGAGACAACAGAAAGTAACACTTAGAGTTCTGCAGTCACTCATCGGCATCCTGAATTTTGCTTGCACTGTGATTGTGCCAGGTAGAGCTTTTCTGAGAAGAATCATAGACATGACATTAGGGGTCCAGAAACCCCATCACCACATCAGGTTGACTCGTCAGGCAAAACTCGATCTACAGGTATGGCAGGAGTTCTTGCTTCTATTTAATGGCCGGTCCTTTTTCCTAGATGACAACTTCCTTACGGGCGACCACTTGCACCTGTACACTGATGCCTCCGGAAGTATAGGTTTCGGGGCACTGTATGGTGGCGCATGGTTTTATGGGCAGTGGCCAGTATCATGGCGCTCATACAACATATCAGTTCTAGAACTTTACCCTATAATGGCAGCAGTGATCGTGTGGGGCGGTAGATGGGCAAACAGAAGTGTGTGTTTCTACACAGACAATGAGGCTCTTGTGCCAATTATTAACAAGCAAACGTCACGCGAGCCCCACATCATGGCCTTAATCCGTCCACTGGTTTTAGCGTGCTTGCGTTTCAACATCAATTTCACTGCCCGCCATATTCCAGGTAGGATCAACACTTTAGCTGACAAACTATCACATTCACAGGTACGGGAATTCCGAGCTCTGGCACCATGGGCAGAAGCCAGCCCGCGGGAAATTCCCTACAGTATCTCCCCAGCGGGCTTGGGGAATCTCTGAGTCGGTTGATAGAGGCTTCACTGGCGCCATCTACGAGAGCCCACTATCAGCGGGCGTGGGGTAAGTTAGTAACTTTCTTTCATTCGCTTGGTATGTATCCCTCTTTGCCAATACCGGTGGCAATGATCCTCCTCTTCGTGCCACACCTGCATGCCAGTGGTGCTGCCCCTGCCACAATTGTTTCCAATGTGTCAGCACTAGCCTATTTTCACAAGATTAATGGCCTACCAGATCCAACTAGCAACTTCATCGTAGTCAAGCTGCTGGCTGGCGCTCGGAATTTTGGATCTGTTCCTGATGTCCGCCTGCCGGTCACACTACCCATCCTTTCTTGCCTGGTGCAGGCTCTCCCCACTGTTTTCGCATCAACCTATACGTGCACTATGCTCCGAGCCATGATGGTCATTGCCTTCAGGGCCTACTTGCGAGTCGGAGAAATGGTGCCCAGGTCGAGGAACATGACGCAGGGCTGTCTCCACGTGGGAGATGTCACGTTGACCGGTGACCTTATAAATGTATCTTTCCGCCGTTTTAAGCACAGTGCTCGACACGGTCCGCAATCTCTGCAGGTGAGAGGGGAATGCCTAGAAGGGTCACTCATCCACCCGGCAGCTTTCTTGAGGGAGTTTATTCAGGCCAGTGGCCCAGTACAAGGTATCCTTTTTGGTTACCCGGATGCCTCACCTATGCTCCGGGGTGAATTCGATGTGTCTCTGAAACGGCTCCTCAGTTTTTGCGGATACAAGTCTAGTTCATTTAAGGGTCACAGTTTTCGCATCGGTGCAGCTACCGCAGCGGCCTTGCGGGGGGAGTCAGATGCACAAATCAGGGCAGCAGGCAAATGGAGCTCAGATGCTTTTAGGAAGTATATCAGAAATGCTTAAAAGGTTAGGTCGCGGAGGGGTGGTCATATGTTTGTGGGTGACCTTGTGGCGAAATGGCCCCACCTGTTTCTAATTAAATTTGTGTATTGGTGGTGGAATGTCTGTATTCTTTGCATTACATGTTCATGACGACTTCTTGATGTATGTATGTTATCGTCATGCTTGTAGGAATGTGGTCTCTGAGAAACTTGCCGGACGGGGCTGTACATGTGTTCAGTGCCTGTCTGGTTTGCTTTGAGGAGCTCACATTCCTGTTAATGTGCTTCCCAAAGTGGCTGCGTGATAAGCAGTCCACTTTGCAATAAAACGTCATTTATTTGGCCCTTTTCAATCTCTACTACATCAGACTTGTGTTGGTTATTGCATAAAGACATTTGTACGCAGAACCGTCTTTTTCACTAATACACATCGCACCGTTTCCGCAAGGTGTATACTTGCACAAGCCTGTAAAATCTGTGAGATAAACAACGTGATCAAATGAACACATTATTTTAATATATCTATAGATTTTGTTGTGCTACATGGAAACACAATTATGGATTTGGAAATTAATTAAGCATATTTAATGTTCGATATACGTCGCTTTAACACAATTGCAGATAAAGTTGTCATTTAAATAATAGTCCACCTATTCGTCAATTTGACGGAAGCTAAATTACGTTTCAGCAGTTCAAATGAAAATTTTCCGTGATATTTTTTTCTCTCTGTTCCAATGCTATAATTACTAATCATTTCATAAAATGTATTCAATTAAAGTAAACACGCACTGAAAACTTATTCCACAAAGGTTTTTTTCTGAATGTCTGTTACACTAAGCAGTGCTGATATAATGTCATTGCAACAATGAATCCAATGTTGAAGTCGGAAGTGGCTATTATATTTGCAGTCCAATTTGATACCGTCAAAATAGATTAATTCCTAAAAGTGCGATTCCTTTACTTGAATATTGTATTGACGTTGCTGGGATAGCTGCAGATGATATTGACGTTGCCGATGTTGCAGGCCGTACTGTAGTTGTTGTTGGATGAACGGGTGATGTAGCTGTTGCAGAAGCAATATGAGACGGAAAAGTAGAAAGAAACATTAACGTTTTAGATATATATGCTAAACGAATGTAAAATAACTACGGCATTTCGTCATCCCATTTGGAAAAATGGTTTCAGCTTTGGAAGTAGGTGGTGCAAAGAAATACAAGTTTCTTTTGTAATTATCATCTTAAAAATTCAGTAGAATTATAGCTTTTTGTTTTCATTATTGATGTAGTCTGATCAAACGATATTCCACACAGGTTTTTTATTTGAAGATCTGTTACACCAAGCAGTGTTTAAAATGTAATATCGATTAATTTCATAAAAGTACGTTTCCGTTACCTGGAGATTGTGTTGAAGTTGCCGGGATAGATACAGTTGATATTGACGTTGCCGATGTTGCAGGCCGTGCTGTAGTTGTTGTTGGGCGAACGGATGCTGTCGTTGTTGTATAAGCTATATCAGACGGAATAATAAATAAAATCCTTACTTTTTTATACAAAAATACTTAACGAAAATCAAATTAACTACGGCATTACGTCATCCGAATTCAAACAATGGATTTACCTTTGGAAGTACTTGGTGCAAAGAAATACCATTTTCTTACGTAATTATAATTGCACAAATTCAGTAACATTATAGCTTTTGGTTTGCATTATTGATATATCCTGATTAAACGATATTCAAAGATTTAAACGAAATTTTAAATGATTCTTCGCATGACTCGACAACGAAGTAGCAATACAAACCCGAGCAGTTTCACAAAAATCGTAGCAAGTGGGGAAATATAATAAAAAATCACATCAAAAAGCATTGTGAGAATAAAAAAATAGCGCGATTCCAGGTTGTGTTTTCAGATTTTCGATTGTCATATTCCAACTGAATATATTGGTATTGTTCTTCTATATTAGAAACGCATACTGAAGTAATAAAGAGGAAATTATTTTCGGCATTATAAGCTGAATAGTTGAGAACTATACAAACTAATTTTGAGGTAAGTGACACAGCCAAACGACATCCACTTTGGAAGAATGGTTTCACCTATGAAAGTGGATTATACAAAAAATAAAATTTTCTGATGTAGTCATTACTGTACTAATTCAGTATTATTATATTTCCTTTTTCCATTATTCATATAGTCTGAACAAACGATGTTCAATAGATTGAAACGAAAGTTCAAAAGGCACGTTGAACTCCTAAGACGTAAGCAAACATACCGGTCTCGCAATCTTCTCCCGTGTAACCAGGAACGCATAGACATTTGTACGCAGAACCGTCTTTTTCACTAATACACGTGGCACCGTTTTCGCAAGGTGTATACTTGCACAAGCCTGTAAAATCTGTGAGATAAACAACGTGATCAAATGAACACATTATTTTAATATATCTATAGATTTTGTTGTGCTACATGGAAACACAATTATGCAGTTGGAAATTAATTAAGCATATTTAATGTTCGATATACGTCGCTTTAACACAATTGCAGATAAAGTTGTCATTTAAATAGTCCACCTATTCGTCAATTTGACGGAAGCTAAATTACGTTTCAGCAGTTCAAATGAAAATTTTCCGTGATAATTTTTTCTCTCTGTTCCAATACTATAATTACTAATCATTTCATAAAATGTATTCAATTAAAGTAAACACGCACTGAAAACTTATTCCACAAAGGTTTTCTTCTGAATATCTGTTACACCAAGCAGTGTTGATATAATGTCATTGCAACAATGACTCCAATGTTGAAGTCGGAAGTGGCTATTTTATTTGCAGTCCAATTTGATACCGTCAATATAGATTAATTTTTAGAAGTGCGATTCCTTTACCTGAATATTGTATTGACGTTGCCGGGATAGATGCAGATGATATTGACGTTGCCGATGTTGCAGGCCGTACTGTAGTTGTTGTTGGACGAACGGGTGATGTAGCTGTTGCAGAAGCAATATGCGACGGAAAAGTAGAAAGAAACATTAATGTTGTAGATATATATGCTAAACGAATGTAAAATAACTACGGCATTTCGTCATCCCATTTGGAAAAATGGTTTCACCTTTGGAAGTAGGTGGTGCAAAGAAATACAATTTTCTTTTGTAATTATCATTATAAAAATTCAGTAGAAGTATAGCTTTTTGTTTTCATTATTGATGTAGTCTGATAAAACGATATTCCACACAGGTTTTTTATTTGAAGATTTGTTACACCAAGCAGTGTTAAAAAAATGTAATATCGATTAATTTCATAAAAGTACGTTTCCGTTACCTGGAGGTTGTGTTGAAGTTGCCGGGATAGATACAATTGATATTGACGTTGCCGATGTTGCAGGCCGTGCTGTAGTTTTTGTTGGGCGATCGGATGCTGTCGTTGTTGTATAAGCTATATCAGACGGAATAATAAATAAAATCCTTACTTTTTTATACAAAAATACTTAACGAAAATCAAATTAACTACGGCATTACGTCATCCGAATTCAAACAATGGATTTACCTTTGGAAGTACTTGGTGCAAAGAAATACAATTTTTTTACGTAGTTATAATTGTACAAATTCAGTAACATTATAACTTTTGGTTTGCATTATTGATATATCCTGATCAAACGATATTCAAAGATTTAAACGAAATTTCAAAAGATTCTTCGCATGACTCGACAACAAAGTAGCAATACAAACCCGAGCAATTTCACAAAAATCGAAGCAAGTGGGGAAATATAATAAAAAATCACATCAAAAAGCATTGTGAGAATAAAAAAATAGCTCGATTCCAGGTTGTGTTTTAAGATTTTCGATTGTCATATTCCAACTGAATATATTGATATTTTTCTTCCATATTAGAAACGCATACTGATGTAATAAAGAGGAAATTATTTTCGGCATTATTTGCTGAATAGTTGAGAACTGTACAAACTAATTTTGAGGTAAGTGACACAGCCAAACGACATCCGCTTTGGAAGAATGGTTTCACCTATGAAAGTGGATTATACAAAAAATAAAATTTTCTGATGTAGTCATTACTGTACTAATTCAGTATTATTATATTTCCTTTTTCCATTATTCATATAGTCTGAACAAACGATGTTCAATAGATTGAAACGAAAGTTCAAAAGGCACGTTCAACTCCTAAGACGTAAGCAAACATACCGGTCTCGCAATCTTCTCCCGTGTAACCAGGAACGCATAGACATTTGTACGCAGAACCGTCTTTTTCAATAATACACGTGGCACCGTTTTCGCAAGGTGTATACTTGCACAAGCCTGTAAAATCTGTGAGATAAACAACGTGATCAAATGAACACATTATTTTAATATATCTATAGATTTTGTTGTGCTACATGGAAACACAATTATGCAGTTGGAATTTAATTAAGCATATTTAATATTCGATATACGTCGGTTTAACACAATTGCATATAAAGTTGTCATTTAAATAGTCCTTCTATTCGTCAATTTGACGGAAGCTAAATTACGTTTCAGCAGTTCAAATGAAAATTTTCCGTGATACTTTTTTTTCTCTGTACGGATACTATAATTACTAATCATTTCATAAAATGTATTCAATTAAAGTAAACACGCACTGAAAATGTATTCCACAAAGGTTTTTTCTGAATATCTGTAATATCAAGCAATGTTGATATAATGTCATAGCAACAATGATTCCAATGTTGAAGTCGGAAGTGGCTATTTTATTTGCAGTCCAATTTGATACCGTCAATATAGACTAATTTTTAGAAGTGCGATTCCTTTACCTGAATATTGTATGGACGTTGCCGGGATAGATGCAGATGATATTGACGTTGCCGATGTTGCAGGCCGTACTGTAGTTGTTGTTGGACGAACGGGTGATGTAGCTGTTGCAGAAGCAATATGCGACGGAAAAGTAGAAAGAAACATTAATGTTGTAGATATATATGCTAAACGAATGTAAAATAACTACGGCATTTCGTCATCCCATTTGGAAAAATGGTTTCACCTTTGGAAGTAGGTGGTGCAAAGAAATACAATTTTCTTTTGCAATTATCATTATAAAAATTCAGTAGAAGTATAGCTTTTTGTTTTCATTATTGATGTAGTCTGATAAAACGATATTCCACACAGGTTTTTTATTTGAAGATCTGTTACACCAAGCAGTGTTTAAAAATGTAATATCGATTAATTGCATAAAAGTACGTTTCCGTTACCTGGAGATTGTGTTGAAGTTGCCGGGATAGATACAGTAGATATTGACGTTGCCGATGTTGCAGGCCGTGCTCTAGTTATTGTTGGGCGAATGGATGCTGTCGTTGTTGTATAAGCTATATCAGACGGAATAATAAATTAAATTTTACTTTTTTATAAAAAAAATACTTAACGAAAATCAAATTAACTACGGCATTACGTCATCCGAATTCAAACAATGGATTTACCTTTGGATGTACTTGGTGCAAAGAAATACAATTTTCTTACGTAATTATAATTCTACAAATTCAGTAACATTATAGCTTTTGGTTTGCATTATTGATATATCCTGATCAAGCGATATTCAAAGATTTAAACGAAATTTCAAAAGATTCTTCGCATGACTCGACAACAAAGTAGCAATACAAACCCGAGCAGTTTTTCAAAAAACGTAGCAAGTGGGGAAATATAATAAACAATCACATCAAAAAGCATTGTGAGAATAAAAAATAGCGCGATTCCAGGTTGTGTTTTCAGATTTTCGATTGTCATATTCCAACTGAATATATTGATATTGTTCTTCCATATTAGAAACGCATACTGATGTAATAAAGAGGAAATTATTTTCGGCATTATATGCTTAATAGTTGAGAACTATACAAACTAATTTTGAGGTAATTGACACAGCCAAACGTCATCCGCTTTGGAAGAATGGTTTCACCTATGAAAGTGGATTATACAAAAAATATAATTTTCTGATGTAGTCATTACTGTACTAATTCAGTATTATTGTATTTCCTTTTTCCATTATTCATATATTCTGAACAAACGATGTTCAATAGATTGAAACGAAAGTTCAAAAGGCACGTTGAACTCCTAAGACGTAAGCAAACATACCGGTCTCGCAATCTTCTCCCGTGTAACCAGGAACGCATAGACATTTGTACGCAGTACCATCTTTTTCACTAATACACGTGGCACCGTTTTCGCAAGGTGTATACTTGCACAAGCCTGTAAAATCTGTGAGATAAACAACGTGATCAAATGTGGACACATTATTTTAATATATCTATAGTTTTTTTTGTGCTAAATGGAAACACAATTATGCAGTTGGAAATTAATTAAGCATATTTAATGTTCGATATACGTCGCTTTAACGCAATCGCAGATAAAGTTGTCATTTAAATAGTCCACCTTTTCGTCAATTTGACGGAAGCTAAATTACGTTTCAGCAGTTCAAATGAAAATTTTCCGTGATAATTTTTTCTCTCTGTTCCAATACTATAATTACTAATCATTTCATAAAATGTATTCAATTAAAGTAAACACGCACTGAAAACTTTTTCCACAAAGGTTTTTTTCTGAATATCTGTTACACCAAGCAGTGTTGATATAATGTCATTACAACAATGACTCCAATGTTGAAGTCGGAAGTGGCTATTTTATTTGCAGTCCAATTTGATACCTTTAATATAGATTATTTTTTATAAATGCGTTTCCTTTACCTGAATATTGTATTGACGTTGCCGGGAGAGATGCAGATGATATTGACGTTGCCGATGTTGCAGGCCGCACTGTAGTTGTTGTTGGACGAACGGTTGATCTAGCTGTTGCAGAAGCAATATGCGACGGAAAAGTAGAAAGAAACATTAATGTTGTAGATATATATGCTAAACGAATGTAAAATAACTACGGCATTTCGTCATCACATTTGGAAAAATGGTTTCACCTTTGGAAGTAGGTGGTGCAAAGAAATACAATTTTCTTTTGTAATTATCATTATAAAAATTCAGTAGAAGTATAGCTTTTTGTTTTCATTATTGATGTAGTCTGATAAAACGATATTCCACACAGGTTTTTTATTTGAAGATCTGTTACACCAAGCATTGTTTTAAAATGTAATATCGATTAATTGCATAAAAGTACGTTTCCGTTACCTGGAGATTGTGTTGAAGTTGCCGGGATAGATACAGTTGATATTGACGTTGCCGATGTTGCAGGCCGTGCTGTAGTTGTTGTTGGGCGAACGGATGCTGTCGTTGTTGTATAAGCTATGTCAGGCGGAATAATAAATAAAATCCTTACTTTTTTATACAAAATACTTAACGAAAGTAAAATTAACTACGGCATTACGTCATCCGAATTCAAACAATGGATTTACCTTTGGAAGTATTTGGTGCAAAGCAATACAATTTTCTTACGTAGTTATAATTGTATTGTACAAATTCAGTAACATTATAACTTTTGGTTTGCATTATTGATATATCCTGATCAAACGATATTAAAAGATTTAAACGAAATTTCAAAAGATTCTTCGCATGACTCGACAAGGAAGTAGCAATACAAACCCGAGCATTTTCACAAAAATCGTAGCAAGTGGGGAAATATAATAAAAAATCACATCAAAAAGCATTGTGGGAATAAAAAAATAGCTCGATTCCAGGTTGTGTTTTCAGATTTTCGATTGTCATATTCCAACTGAATATATTGATATTTTTCTTCCAAATTAGAAACGCATACTGATGTAACAAAGAGGAAATTATTTTCGGCATTATATGCTGAATAGTTGAGAACAGTACAAACTAATTTTGAGGAAAGTGACACACAAAAACGACATCCGCTTTGGAAGAATGTTTTCACCTATGAAAGTGGATTATGCAAAAAATAAAATTTTCTGATGTAGTCATTACTGTACTAATTCAGTATTATTATATTTCCTTTTTCCATTATTCATATAGTCTGAACAAACGATGTTCAATAGATTGAAACGAAAGTTCAAAAGGCAGGTTGAACTCCTAAGACGTAAGCAAACATACCGGTCTCGCAATCTTCTCCCGTGTAACCAGGAACGCACAGACATTTGTACGCAGAACCATCTTTTTCACTAATACACGTGGCACCGTTTTCGCAAGGTGTATACTTGCACAAGCCTGTAAAATCTGTGAGATAAACAACGTGATCAAATGTGGACACATTATCTTAATATATCTATAGTTTTTTTTGTGCTAAATGGAAACACAATTATGCAGTTGGAAAATAATTAAGCATATTTAATGTTCGATATACGTCGCTTTAACGCAATCGCAGATAAAGTTGTCATTTAAATAGTCCACCTTTTCGTCAATTTGACGGAAGCTAAATTACGTTTCAGTAGTTCAAATGAAAATTTTCCGTGATAATTTTTTCTCTCTGTTCCAATACTATAATTACAAATCATTTCATAAAATGTATTCAATTAAAGTAAACACGCACTGAAAACTTTTTCCACAAAGGTTTTTTCTGAATATCTGTTACACCAAGCACTGTTGATATAATGTCATTACAACAATGACTCCAATGTTGAAGTCGGAAGTGGCTATTTTATTTGCAGTCCAATTTGATACCTTTAATATAGATTATTTTTTAGAAGTGCGTTTCCTTTACCTGAATATTGTATTGACGTTGCCGGGAGAGATGCAGATGATATTGACGTTGCCGATGTTGCAGGCCGCACTGTAGTTGTTGTTGGACGAACGGTTGATCTAGCTGTTGCAGAAGCAATATGCGACGGAAAAGTAGAAAGAAACATTAATGTTGTAGATATATATGCTAAACGAATGTAAAATAACCACGGCATTTCGTCATCACATTTGGAAAAATGGTTTCACCTTTGGAAGTAGGTGGTGCAAAGAAATACAATTTTCTTTTGTAATTATCATTATAATATCATTATGTAATTATCATATACTGATGTAATAAAGAGGAAATTATTTTCGGCATTATATGCTTAATAGTTGAGAACTATACAAACTAATTTTGAGGTAATTGACACAGCCAAACGTCATCCGCTTTGGAAGAATGTTTTCACCTATGAAAGTGGATTATGCAAAAAATAAAATTTTCTGATGTAGTCATTACTGTACTAATTCAGTATTATTATATTTCCTTTTTCCATTATTCATATAGTCTGAACAAACGATGTTCAATAGATTGAAACGAAAGTTCAAAAGACACGTCGAACTCCTAAGACGTAAGCAAACATACCGGTCTCGCAATCTTCTCCCGTGTAACCAGGAACGCATAGACATTTGTACGCAGAACCGTCTTTTTCACTAATACACGTCGCACCGTTTTCGCAAGGTGTATACTTGCACAAGCCTGCAAAATCTGTGAGAAAAACAACGTGATCAAATGAACACATTATTTTAATATATCTATAGGTTTTGTTGTGCTACATGGAAACACAATTATGCAGTTGGAAATTAATTAAGCATATTTAATGCTCGATATACGTCGCTTTAACACAACTGCAGATAAAGTTGAAATTTAAATAGTCCATCTATTCTTCAATTTGACGGAAGCTAAATTACGTTTCAGCAGTTCAAATGAAAATTTTCCGTGATAATTTTTTCTCTCTGTTCCAATACTATAATTACTAATCATTTCAAAAAATGTATTCAATTAAAGTAAACACACACTGAAAACTTATTCCACAAAGGTTTTCTTCTGTATATCTGTTACACCAAGCAGTGTTGATATAACGTCATTGCAACAATGACTCCAATGTTGAAGTCGGAAGTGGCTATTTTATTTGCAGTCCAATTTGATACCGTCAATATAGACTAATTTTTAGAAGTGCGATTCCTTTACCTGAATATTGTATTGACGTTGCCGGGATAGATGCAGATGATATTGACGTTGCCGATGTTGCAGGCCGTACTGTAGTTGTTGTTGGACGAACGGGTGATGTAGCTGTTGCAGAAGCAATATTCGATGGAAAAGTATAAAAAAAAACATTAATGTTGTAGATATATATGCTAAACGAATGTAAAATAACTACGGCATTTCGTCATCCCATTTGGAAAAATGGTTTCACCTTTGGAAGTAGGTGGTGCAAAGAAATACAATTTTCTTTTGTAATTATAATTATAAAAATTCAGTAGAAGTATAGCTTTTTGTTTTCATTATTGATGTAGTCTGATAAAACGATATTCCACACAGGTTTTTATTTGAAGATTTGTTACACCAAGCAGTGTTTAAAAAATGTAATATCGATTAATTACAAAAAAGTACGTTTCCGTTACTTGGAGATTGTGTTGAAGTTGCCGGGATAGATACATTTGATATTGACGTTGCCGATGTTGCAGGCCGTGCTGTAGTTTTTGTTGGGCGAACGGATGCTGTCGTTGTTGTATAAGCTATATCAGACGGAATAATAAATAAAATCCTTACTTTTTTTATACAAAAATACTTAACAAAAATCAAATTAACTACAGCCTTACGTCATCCGAATTCAAACAATGGATTTACCTTTGGAAGTACTTGGTGCAAAGAAATACAATTTTATTACGTATTTATAATTGTACAAATTCAGAAACATTATAACTTTTGGTTTGCATTATTGATATATCCAGATCAAACGATATTCAAAGATTTAAACGAAATTTCAAAAGATTCTGCGCATGACTCGACAACAAAGTAGCAATACAAACCCGAGCAATTTCACAAAAATCGTAGCAAGTGGGGAAATATAATAAAAAATCACATCAAAAAGCATTGTGAGAATAAAAAATAGCTCGATTCCAGGTTGCCTTTTAAGATTTTCGATTGTCATATTCCAACTGAATATATTGATATTTTTCTTCCATATTAGAAACGCATACTGATGTAATAAAGAGGAAATTATTTTCGGCATTATATGCGGAATAGTTGAGAACTGTACAAACTAATTTTGAGGTAAGTGACACAGCCAAGCAACATCCGCTTTGGAAGAATGTTTTCACCTATGAAAGTGGATTATGCAAAAAAATAAAATTTTCTGATGTAGTCATTGCTGTACTAATTCAGTATTATTATATTTCCTTTTACCATTATTCATATAGTCTGAACAAACGATGTTCAATAGATTAAAACGAAAGTTCAAAAGGCACGTTGAACTCCTAAGACGTAAGCAAACATACCGGTCTCGCAATCTTCTCCCGTGTAACCAGGAACGCATAGACATTTGTACGCAGAAACGTCTTTTTCACTAATACACGTCGCACCATTTTCGCAAGGTGTATACTTGCACAAGCCTGTAATATCTGTGAGAAAAACAACGTGATCAAATGAACACATTATTTTGATATATCTATAGATTTTGTTGTGCTACATGGAAACACAATTATGCAGTTGGAAATTAATTAAGCATATTTAATGTTCGATATACGTCGATTTAACACAATTGCAGATAAAGTTGTTATTTAAATAGTCCACCTATTCGTCAATTTGACGGAAGCTAAATTACGTTTCAGCACTTCAAATGAAAATTTTCCGTGATAATTTTTTCTCTCCGTCCCAATACTATAATTACTAATCATTTCATAAAATGTATTCAATTAAAGTAAACACGCACTGAAAATGTATTCCACAAAGGTTTTTTTCTGAATATCTGTAACACCAAGCAGTGTTGATATAATGTCATTGCAACAATGACTCCAATGTTGAAGTCGGAAGTGGCTATTTTATTTGCAGTCCAATTTGATACCGTCAATATAGATTAATTTTTAGAAGTGCGATTCCTTTACCTGAATATTGTATGGACGTTGCCGGGATAGATGCAGAAGATATTGACGTTGCCGATGTTGCAGGCCGTACTGTAGTTGTTGTTGGACGAACGGGTGATGTAGCTGTTGCAGAAACAATATGCGACGGAAAAGTAGAAAGAAACATTAATGTTGTAGATATATATGCTAAACGAATGTAAAATAACTACGGCATTTCGTCATCCCATTTGGAAAAAATGGTTTCACCTTTGGAAGTAGGTGTTGCAAAGAAATACAATTTTCTTTTGTAATTATAATTATAAAAATTCAGTAGAAGTATAGCTTTTTGTTTTCATTATTGATGTAGTCTGATAAAACGATATTCCACACAGGTTTTTATTTGAAGATCTGTTACACCAAGCAGTGTTTAAAAAATATAATATCGATTAATTGCATAAAAGTACGTTTCCGTTACCTGGAGATTGTGTTGAAGTTGCCGGGATAGATACAGTTGATATTGACGTTGCCGATGTTGCAGGCCGTGCTGTAGTTGTTGTTGGGCGAACGGATGCTGTCGTTGTTGCATAAGCTATATCAGACGGAATAATAAATAAAATCCTTACTTTTTTATACAAAAATACTTAACAAAAATCAAATTAACTACGGCATTACGTCATCCGAATTCAAACAATGGATTTACCTTTGGAAGTACTTGGCGCAAAGAAATACAATTTTATTACGTAGTTATAATTGTACAAATTCAGTAATATTATAACATTTGGTTTGCATTATTGATATATCCTGATCAAACGATATTCAAAGATTTAAACGAAATTTCAAAAGATTCTGCGCATGTCTCGACAACAAAGTAGCAATACAAACCCGAGCAATTTCACAAAAGTCGTAGCAAGTGGGGAAATATAATAAAAAATCACATCAAAAAGCATTGTGAGAATAAAAAATAGCTCGATTCCAGGTTGCGTTTTAAGATGTTCGATTTCATATTCCAACTGAATATATTGATATTTTTCTTCCATATTAGAAACGCATACTGATGTAATAAAGAGGAAATTATTTTCGGCATTATATGCTGAATAGTTGAGAACTGTACAAACTAATTTTGAGGTAAGTGACACAGCCAAACAACATCCGCTTTGGAAGAATGTTTTCACCTATGAAAGTGGATTATGCAAAAAAAAAAATTTCTGATGTAGTCATTACTGTACTAATTCAGTATTATTATATCTCCTTTTACCATTATTCATAATTATAGTCTGAACAAACGATGATCAATAGATTGAAACGAAAGTTCAAAAGGCACGTTGAACTCCTAAGACGTAAGCAAACATACCGGTCTCGCAATCTTCTCCCGTGTAACCAGGAACGCATAGACATTTGTACGCAGAACCGTCTTTTTCACTAAAACACGTCGCACCGTTTTCGCAAGGTGTATACTTGCACAAGCCTGTAAAATCTGTGAGATAAACAACGTGATCAAATGAACACATTATTTTAATATATCTATAAATTTTGTTGTGCTACATGGAAACACAATTATGCAGTTGGAAATTAATTAAGCATATTTAATGTTGATATACGTCGCTTTAACACAATTGCAGATAAAGTTGCAATTTAAATAGTCCACCTATTCGTCAATTTGACGGAAGCTAAATTACGTTTCAGCAGTTCAAATGAAAATTTTCCGTGATAATTTTTTCTCTCCGTCCCAATACTATAATTACTAATCATTTCATAAAATGTATTCAATTAAAGTAAAAACGCACTGAAAATGTATTCCACAAAGGTTTTTTTCTGAATATCTGTAACACCAAGCAGTGTTGATATAATGTCATTGCAACAATGACTCCAATGTTGAAGTCGGAAGTGGCTATTTTATTTGCAGTCCAATTTGACAAAGTCAATATAGATTAATTCTTATAAGTGCGATTCCTTTACCTGAATATTGTATTGACGTTGCCGGGATAGATGCAGATGATATTGACGTTGCCGATGTTGCAGGCCGTACTGTAGTTGTTGTTGGATGAACGGGGGATGTCGCTGTTGCAGAAGCGATATGCGACGGAAAAGTAGAAAGAAACATTAACGTTGTAGATATATATGCTAAACGAATGTAAAATAACTACGGCATTTCGTCATCCCATTTGTAAAAATGGTTTCACCTTTGGAAGTAGGTGGTGCAAAGAAATACAATTTTCTTTTGTAATTATCATCATAAAAATTCAGTAGAATTATAGCTTTTTGTTTTCATTATTGATGTAGTCTGATAAAACGAAATTCCACACAGGTTTTTAATTTGAAGATCTGTTACACCAAGCAGTGTTTAAAAAATGTAATATCGATTAATTGCATAAAAGTACGTTTCCGTTACCTGGAGATTGTGTTGAAGTTGCCGGGATAGATACAGTTGATATTGACGTTGCCGATGTTGCAGGCCGTGCTGTAGTTGTTGTTGGGCGAACGGATGCTGTCGTTGTTGTATAAGCTATATCAGACGGAATAATAAATAAAATCCTTACTTTTTTATACAAAAATACTTAACGAAAATCAAATTAACTACGGCATTACGTCATCCGAATTCAAACAATGGATTTACCTTTGGAAGTACTTGGTGCAAAGAAATACAATTTTCTTACGTAGTTATAATTGTACAAATTCAGTAACATTATAACTTTTGGTTTGCATTATTGATATATCCTGATCAAACGATATTCAAAGATTTAATCGAAATTTCAAAAGATTCTTCGCATGACTCGACAACAAAGTAGCAATACAAACCCGAGCAATTTCACAAAAATCGAAGCAAGTGGGGAAATATAATAAAAAATCACATCAAAAAGCATTGTGGCAATAAAAAAAGCTCGATTCCAGGTTGTGTTTTCAGATTTTCGATTGTCATATTCCAACTGAATATATTGATATTTTTCTTCCATATTAGAAACGCATACTGATGTAATAAAGAGGAAATTATTTTCGGCATTATATGCTGAATAGTTGAGAACTGTACAAACTAATTTTGAGGTAAGTGACACAGCCAAACGACATTCGCTTTGGAAGAATGTTTTCACCTATGAAAGTGAATTATGCAAAAAAATAAAATTTTCTGATGTAGTCATTACTGTACTAATTCAGTATTATTATATTTCCTTTTTCCATTATTCATATTGTCTGAACAAACGATGTTCAATAGATTGAAACGAAAGTTCAAAAGGCACGTTGAACTCCTAAGACGTAAGCAAACATACCGGTCTCGCAATCTTCTCCCGTGTAACCAGGAACGCATAGACATTTGTACGCAGAACCGTCTTTTTCACTAATACACGTGGCACCGTTTTCGCAAGGTGTATACTTGCACAAGCCTTTAAAATCTGTGAGATAAACAAAGTGATCAAATGAACACATTATTTTAATATATCTATAGATTTTGTTGGGCTATATGGAAATACAATTATACAGTTGGACATTAATTAAGAATATTTAATGTTCGATATACGTCGCTTTAACTGGAGCGGCCAGTGCTGTACTTGTTGTCGTTGCTTCAGTCCCTTCTGCAGCTGTATTTGTTGCTGTTGTTGTAGCTGTTGTTGGTGATGTAGTAGTTATTGTTTCTACGCCCACTGCAAGCATGCGATTATTGTAAACACTGCCACGACGAGTGCTTCTATTTATTTTATTGGCAGCAAGACATTTACGCACGATCTTAAAGCAAAATTACGAAGAATGTACAGTGTTTATTGTTTTTGAAGTTATTGCACGCATTGCCTGTATATCATTATTTCGTTTAACTACTACAAATCAGAGCATGGTTTAGATCTAATCAAATAATCATTTTCAACTAAGTACATATATTATAGAATCGCAACGTTTACTCGTTTCTCCCGAACCACGTTCACAGCGAAGGCCGATATAACTAATGGCACAGTCGCATTTGTAGCCGTTCAGTTCATCCACGCATGTAGCACCATTTTCGCATGGATTGCTTCGGCACTCTTTTATCTCTGTAAACGTAGGCATGGCGGTGTTTGTGGCATTACACAGTAATTCGTTAAGACGCAGAAGAATTGCAAACAAATATTGAGCCAGAACATGTCCAAAGTGGTACGTCATTAAGTGTAAATAAACGTATAGTGTTGTGCAATATGAAAACAGAATTTATTGATATCAAATAACAACAACTAAGAAAGCGCACCTGAAGAACATTCCGGATCTGTGTAGCCAACAAGGCATGCACAAGAATACGACATGTTGCCATTGACACACGTGCCACCGTTGAGGCATGGCGAACTATAACACTCATTCACTTCTGCAAACCAATACACGAAACCTGAGCTGAATCATATGTGTCATTGTCTAGGATAAGGCCGATACGCTAAGTTGTAATGATTAACATACGACATTTGACATTTATTTATATGCAGACTTTTCAGATATTAATATACATTCCGATGTTGCAATAATATCCCGTGTAACCAGCATTGCACAAACATCTGTACGTAGAACCGCTTGGTCGCCTATACATGTTGCCCCGTTATTGCAACGTTTCGTTTTGCACAAGCCTGTATCTGCAGTGTGCAACACCGTATGCCGTTATTATCCGAAAACATTGTCGTAATTGAGATGTATCATATACAGTGACAGAAAATAGACAATTCGATACCTCATATACTCAATGAATTTGTTTCTACGTTTAATTTTAATGATGCGTAGCATAGAAAATCATTTAATTAAAGCAATATATATCATGCGTATTCATGTTATGTCATATATGGTGTGTTGAAATATTTGTTATCATTAATTGAGATATATGTCCCACTCACCAGATTTTTCGCCTAAAGAATTGACATCTAAATTTTAGATATAAGATAAACGTTCGGAGAAGAAATCCAACTATGTAAACTGTATATTAAAAAAAGTTATTTGCACAACGCTGTTAACTGGATACTTTTCAAGAATAGGCAAAGTTGGCAAGAATGCTCAATACAGGTATGCGAGTACTATGTAATAGTCGTATTATTATCAGCATAATACCACATAGGCAACAGCATTACAATATAAAGTCACGTCTTACGTACCAGGATACAAGCTGAGCATTGATGCATCAGATGAAGTTGAAATTAATGTTGTCGCTGATGTTGGTTGATCCAGTGATATCGTTGGATCAGACGGTCTTCTAGTTGTTGTCTTTGCTTCAGTCGTTGCTGGAGCAGTAGATGTTGCTGGTGTTGTAGTCGTTGTTGGTGATTTAATAGTTGAAATCAACGTTGTCGCTGATGGTGGTCCGTCCGTTGATGGCGTTGGAGCGGCCAGTGCTGTACTTGTTGTCGTTGCTTCAGTCCCTGCTGCAGCTGTATTTGTTGCAGTTGTCGTAGTTGTTGTTGGTGATTTAGTAGTTATTGTTTCTACGCCCACTGCAAGCATACGATAATTGTAAACACTGCCACGACGAGTGCATCTATTTATTTTATTGGCAGCAAGACATTTACGCACGATCTTCAAGCAAAATTACGAAGAATGTACAGTGTTTATTGTTTTTGAATTTATTACACGCATTGCCTGTATATCATTATTTCCTTTAACTACTACAAACCAGAGCATGGTTTAGATCTAATCAAATAATCATTTTCAACTAAGTACATATATTATAGAATCGCAACGTTTACTCGTTTCTCCCGAACCACGTTCACAGTGAAGGCCGATATAACTAGTGGCGCAGTCGCATTTGTAGCCGTTCAGTTCATCCACGCATGTAGCACCATTTTCGCATGGATTGCTTCGGCACTCTTTTATCTCTGTAAACGTAGGCATGGCGGTGTTTGTGGCATTACACAGTAATTCGTTGAGACGCAGAAGAATTGCAAACAAATATTGAGCCAGAACATGTCCAAAATGGTACGTCATTAAGTGTAAATAAACGTATAGTGTTGTGCAATTTGAAAACAGAATTTATTGGTATCAAATACCAACAACTAAGAAAGCGCACCTGAAGAACATTCCGGATCTGTGTAGCCAACAAGGCATGCACAAGAATACGACATGTTGCCATTGACACACGTGCCACCGTTGAGGCATGGCGAGCTATCACACTCATTCACTTCTGCAAACCAATACACGAAACCTGAGCTGAATCATATGTGTCATTGTCTAGGATAAGGCCGATACGCTATGTTGTAATGATTAAAATACCACATTTGACATATATTTATATGCAGACTTTTCAGATATTAATATACATACCGATGTTGCAATCATGTCCCGTGTAACCAGCTTTGCACAAACATCTGTACGTAGAACCCGCTTGGTCGCCTATACATGTTGCCCCGTTATTGCAACGTTTCGTTTTGCACAAGCCTGTATCTGCAGTGTGCAACACCGTATGCCGTTATTATCCGAAAACATTTTCGTAATTGAGGTGTATCATATACAGTGACAGAAAATAGACAATTCGATACCTCATATACTCAATGAATTTGTTTCTATGTTTAATTTTAATGATGCGTAGCATAGAAAATCATTTAATTAAAGCAATATATATCATGCGTATTCATGTTATGTCATATATGGTGTGTTGAAATATTTTTTATCATTAATTGAGATATATGTCCCACTCACCAAATTTTTCGCCTAAAGAATTTACATCTAAATTTTAGATATAAGATAAACGTTCGGAGAAGAAATCCAAATATGTAAACTGTATATTAAAAAAAGTTATTTGCACAACGCTGTTAACTGGATACTTTTCAAGAATAGGCAACGTTGGCACGAATGCTCAATACAGGTATGCGAGTACTATGTAATAGTCGTATTATTATTATCAGCATAATACCACACAGGCAACAGCATTACAATATAAAGTCATGTCTTACGTACCAGGATACAAGCTGAGCATTGATTCATCGGATAAAGTTGAAATTAATGTTGTCGCTGATGTTGGTTGATCCAGTGATATCGTTGGATCAGACGGTCTTCTAGTTGTTGTCTTTGCTTCAGTCGTTGCTGGAGCAGTAGATGTTGCTGGTGTTGTAGTCGTTGTTGGTGATTTAATAGTTGAAATCAACGTTGTCGCTGATGGTGGTCCGTCCGTTGATGGCGTTGGATCGGCCAGTGCTGTACTTGTTGTCGTTGCTTCAGTCCCTGCTGCAGCTGTATTTGTTGCAGTTGTCGTAGTTGTTGTTGGTGATTTAGTAGTTATTGTTTCTACGCCCACTGCAAGCATACGATAATTGTAAACACTGCCACGACGAGTGCATCTATTTATTTTATTG
This sequence comes from Lamellibrachia satsuma, assembly GCA_033239005.1. Classification (NCBI taxonomy): domain Eukaryota; kingdom Metazoa; phylum Annelida; class Polychaeta; order Sabellida; family Siboglinidae; genus Lamellibrachia; species Lamellibrachia satsuma. The sequence goes on from BSQZ01000003.1 coordinate 3,730,368, forward strand.
GCAGCAAGACATTTACGCACGATCTTCAAGCAAAATTACGAAGAATGTACAGTGTTTATTGTTTTTGAAGTTATTACACGCATTGCCTGTATATAATTATTTCGTTTAACTACTACAAATCAGAGCATGGTTTAGATATAATCAAATAATCATTTTCAACTAAGTACATATATTATAGAATCGCAACGTTTACTCGTTTCTCCCGAACCACGTTCACAGTGAAGGCCGGTATAACTAGTGGCGCAGTCGCATTTGTAGCCGTTCAGTTCATCCACGCATGTAGCACCATTTTCGCATGGATTGCTTCGGCACTCTTTTATCTCTGTAAACGTAGGCATGGCGGTGTTTGTGGCATTACACAGTAATTCGTTGAGACGCAGAAGAATTGCAAACAAATATTGACCCAGAACATGTCCAAAATTGTACGTCATTAAATGTAAATAAACGTATATTGTTGTACAATTTGAAAACAGAATTTATTGGTATAAAATACCAACAACTAAGAAAGCGCACCTGAAGAACATTCCGGATCTGTGTAGCCAACAAGGCATGCACAAGAATACGACATGTTGCCATTGACACACGTACCACCGTTGAGGCATGGCGAGCTATCACACTCATTCACTTCTGCAAACCAATACACGAAACCTGAGCTGAATCATATGTGTCATTGTCTTGGATAAGGCCGATACGCTATGTTGTAATGATTAAAATACGACATTTGACATATATTTATATGCAGACTTTTCAGATATTAATATACATACCGATGTTGCAATCATATCCCGTGTAACCAGCATTGCACAAACATCTGTACGTAGAACCCGCTTGGTCGCCTATACATGTTGCCCCGTTATTGCAACGTTTCGTTTTGCACAAGCCTGTATCTGCAGTGTGCAACACCGTATGCCGTTATTATCCGAAAACATTGTCGTAATTGAGATGTATCATATACAGTGACAGAAAATAGACAATTCGATACCTCATATACTCAATGAATTTGTTTCTACGTTTAATTTTAATGATGCGTAGCATAGAAAATCATTTAATTAAAGCAATATATATCATGCGTATTCATGTTATGTCATATATGGTGTGTTGAAATATTTGTTATCATTAATTGAGATATATGTCCCACTCACCAGATTTTTCGCCTAAAGAATTGATATCTAAATTTTAGGTATAAGATAAACGTTCGGAGAAGAAATCCAACTATGTAAACTGTATATTAAAAAAAGTTATTTGCACAACGCTGTTAACTGGATACTTTTCAAGAATAGGCAACGTTGGCAAGAATGCTCAATACAGGTATGCGAGTACTATGTAATAGTCGTATTATTATCAGCATAATACCACACAGGCAACAGCATTACAATATAAAGTCATGTCTTACGTACCAGGATACAAGCTGAGCATTGATTCATCGGATGAAGTTGAAATTAATGTTGTCGCTGATGTTGGTTGATCCAGTGATATCGTTGGATCAGACGGTCTTCTAGTTGTTGTCTTTGCTTCAGTCGTTGCTGGAGCAGTAGATGTTGCTGGTGTTGTAGTCGTTGTTGGTGATTTAATAGTTGAAATCAACGTTGTCGCTGATGGTGTTCCGTCCGTTGATGGCGTTGGATCGGCCAGTGCTGTACTTGTTGTCGTTGCTTCAGTCCCTGCTGCAGCTGTATTTGTTGCAGTTGTCGTAGTTGTTGTTGGTGATTTAGTAGTTATTGTTTCTACGCCCACTGCAAGCATACGATAATTGTAAACACTGCCACGACGAGTGCATCTATTTATTTTATTGGCAGCAAGACATTTACGCACGATCTTCAAGCAAAATTACGAAGAATGTACAGTGTTTATTGTTTTTGAAGTTATTACACGCATTGCCTGTATATCATTATTTCGTTTAACTACTACAAATCAGAGCATGGTTTAGATATAATCAAATAATCATTTTCAACTAAGTACATATATTGTAGAATCGCAACGTTTACTCGTTTCTCTCGAACCACGTTCACAGTGAAGGCCGATATAACTAGTGGCGCAGTCGCATTTGTAGCCGTTCAGTTCATCCACGCATGTAGCACCATTTTCGCATGGATTGCTTCGGCACTCTTTTATCTCTGTAAACGTAGGCATGGCGGTGTTTGTGGCATTACACAGTAATTCGTTGAGACGCAGAAGAATTGCAAACAAATATTGAGCCAGAACATGTCCAAAATTGTACGTCATTAAGTGTAAATAAACGTATATTGTTGTGCAATTTGAAAACAGAATTTATTGGTATAAAATACCAACAACTAAGAAAGCGCACCTGAAGAACATTCCGGATCTGTGTAGCCAACAAGGCATGCACAAGAATACGACATGTTGCCATTGACACACGTACCACCGTTGAGGCATGGCGAGCTATCACACTCATTCACTTCTGCAAACCAATACACGAAACCTGAGCTGAATCATATGTGTCATTGTCTTGGATAAGGCCGATACGCTATGTTGTAATGATTAAAATACCACATTTGACATATATTTATATGCAGACTTTTCAGATATTAATATACATACCGATGTTGCAATCATGTCCCGTGTAACCAGCTTTGCACAAACATCTGTACGTAGAACCCGCTTGGTCGCCTATACATGTTGCCCCGTTATTGCAACGTTTCGTTTTGCACAAGCCTGTATCTGCAGTGTGCAACACCGTATGCCGTTATTATCCGAAAACATTTTCGTAATTGAGGTGTATCATATACAGTGACAGAAAATAGACAATTCGATACCTCATATACTCAATGAATTTGTTTCTATGTTTAATTTTAATGATGCGTAGCATAGAAAATCATTTAATTAAAGCAATATATATCATGCGTATTCATGTTATGTCATATATGGTGTGTTGAAATATTTGTTATCATTAATTGAGATATATGTCCCACTCACCAAATTTTTCGCCTAAAGAATTGACATCTAAATTTTAGATATAAGATAAACGTTCGGAGAAGAAATCCAAATATGTAAACTGTATATTAAAAAAAGTTATTTGCACAACGCTGTTAACTGGATACTTTTCAAGAATAGGCAACGTTGGCACGAATGCTCAATACAAGTATGCGAGTACTATGTAATAGTCGTATTATTATTATCAGCATAATACCACACAGGCAACAGCATTACAATATAAAGTCATGTCTTACGTACCAGGATACAAGCTGAGCATTGATTCATCGGATGAAGTTGAAATTAATGTTGTCGCTGATGTTGGTTGATCCAGTGATATCGTTGGATCAGACGGTCTTCTAGTTGTTGTCTTTGCTTCAGTCGTTGCTGGAGCAGTAGATGTTGCTGGTGTTGTAGTCGTTGTTGGTGATTTAATAGTTGAAATCAACGTTGTCGCTGATGGTGGTCCGTCCGTTGATGGCGTTGGAGCGGCCAGTGCTGTACTTGTTGTCGTTGCTTCAGTCCCTCCTGCAGCTGTATTTGTTGCAGTTGTCGTAGTTGTTGTTGGTGATTTAGTAGTTATTGTTTCTACGCCCACTGCAAGCATACGATAATTGTAAACACTGCCACGACGAGTGCATCTATTTATTTTATTGGCAGCAAGACATTTACGCACGATCTTCAAGCAAAATTACGAAGAATGTACAGTGTTTATTGTTTTTGAATTTATTACACGCATTGCCTGTATATCATTATTTCCTTTAACTACTACAAACCAGAGCATGGTTTAGATATAATCAAATAATCATTTTCAACTAAGTACATATATTATAGAATCGCAACGTTTACTCGTTTCTCCCGAACCACGTTCACAGTGAAGGCCGATATAACTAGTGGCGCAGTCGCATTTGTAGCCGTTCAGTTCATCCACGCATGTAGCACCATTTTCGCATGGATTGCTTCGGCACTCTTTTATCTCTGTAAACGTACGCATGGCGGTGTTTGTGGCATTACACAATAATTCGTTGACACGCAGAAGAATTGCAAACAAATATTGAGCCAGAACATGTCCAAAATTGTACGTCATTAAGTGTAAATAAACGTATAGTGTTGTGCAATTTTAAAACAGAATTTATTGGTATAAAATACCAACAACTAAGAAAGCGCACCTGAAGAACATTCCGGATCTGTGTAGCCAACAAGGCATGCACAAGAATACGACATGTTGCCATTGACACACGTACCACCGTTGAGGCATGGCGAGCTATCACACTCATTCACTTCTGCAAACCAATACACGAAACCTGAGCTGAATCATATGTGTCATTGTCTTGGATAAGGCCGATACGCTATGTTGTAATGATTAAAATACGACATTTGACATATATTTATATGCAGACTTTTCAGATATTAATATACATACCGATGTTGCAATCATATCCCGTGTAACCAGCATTGCACAAACATCTGTACGTAGAACCCGCTTGGTCGCCTATACATGTTGCCCCGTTATTGCAACGTTTCGTTTTGCACAAGCCTGTATCTGCAGTGTGCAACACCGTATGCCGTTATTATCCGAAAACATTGTCGTAATTGAGATGTATCATATACAGTGACAGAAAATAGACAATTCGATACCTCATATACTCAATGAATTTGTTTCTACGTTTAATTTTAATGATGCGTAGCATAGAAAATCATTTAATTAAAGCAATATATATCATGCGTATTCATGTTATGTCATATATGGTGTGTTGAAATATTTGTTATCATTAATTGAGATATATGTCCCACTCACCAGATTTTTCGCCTAAAGAATTGACATCTAAATTTTAGATATAAGATAAACGTTCGGAGAAGAAATCCAACTATGTAAACTGTATATTAAAAAAAGTTATTTGCACAACGCTGTTAACTGGATACTTTTCAAGAATAGGCAACGTTGGCAAGAATGCTCAATACAGGTATGCGAGTACTATGTAATAGTCGTATTATTATCAGCATAATACCACATAGGCAACAGCATTACAATATAAAGTCATGTCTTACGTACCAGGATACAAGCTGAGCATTGATGCATCAGATGAAGTTGAAATTAATGTTGTCGCTGATGTTGGTTGATCCAGTGATATCGTTGGATCAGACGGTCTTCTAGTTGTTGTCTTTGCTTCAGTCGTTGCTGGAGCAGTAGATGTTGCTGGTGTTGTAGTCGTTGTTGGTGATTTAATAGTTGAAATCAACGTTGTCGCTGATGGTGTTCCGTCCGTTGATGGCGTTGGATCGGCCAGTGCTGTACTTGTTGTCGTTGCTTCAGTCCCTGCTGCAGCTGTATTTGTTGCAGTTGTCGTAGTTGTTGTTGGTGATTTAGTAGTTATTGTTTCTACGCCCACTGCAAGCATACGATAATTGTAAACACTGCCACGACGAGTGCATCTATTTATTTTATTGGCAGCAAGACATTTACGCACGATCTTCAAGCAAAATTACGAAGAATGTACAGTGTTTATTGTTTTTGAAGTTATTACACGCATTGCCTGTATATCATTATTTCGTTTAACTACTACAAATCAGAGCATGGTTTAGATCTAATCAAATAATCATTTTCAACTAAGTACATATATTATAGAATCGCAACGTTTACTCGTTTCTCCCGAACCACGTTCACAGTGAAGGCCGATATAACTAGTGGCGCAGTCGCATTTGTAGCCGTTCAGTTCATCCACGCATGTAGCACCATTTTCGCATGGATTGCTTCGGCACTCTTTTATCTCTGTAAACGTAGGCATGGCGGTGTTTGTGGCATTACACAGTAATTCGTTGAGACGCAGAAGAATTGCAAACAAATATTGAGCCAGAACATGTCCAAAATTGTACGTCATTAAGTGTAAATAAACGTATAGTGTTGTGCAATTTGAAAACAGAATTTATTGGTATAAAATACCAACAACTAAGAAAGCGCACCTGAAGAACATTCCGGATCTGTGTAGCCAACAAGGCATGCACAAGAATACGACATGTTGCCATTGACACACGTACCACCGTTGAGGCATGGCGAGCTATCACACTCATTCACTTCTGCAAACCAATACACGAAACCTGAGCTGAATCATATGTGTCATTGTCTTGGATAAGGCCGATACGCTATGTTGTAATTATTAAAATACGACATTTGACATATATTTATATGCAGACTTTTCAGATATTAATATACATACCGATGTTGCAATCATATCCCGTGTAACCAGCATTGCACAAACATCTGTACGTAGAACCCGCTTGGTCGCCTATACATGTTGCCCCGTTATTGCAACGTTTCGTTTTGCACAAGCCTGTATCTGCAGTGTGCAACACCGTATGCCGTTATTATCCGAAAACATTGTCGTAATTGAGGTGTATCATATACAGTGACAGAAAATAGACAATTCGATACCTCATATACTCTATGAATCTGTTTCTACGTTTAATTTTAATGACGCGTAGCATAGAAAATCATTTAATTAAAGCAATATATATCATGCGTATTCATGTTATGTCATATATGGTGTGTTGAAATATTTGTTATCATTAATTGAGATATATGTCCCACTCACCAGATTTTTCGCCTAAAGAATTGATATCTAAATTTTAGGTATAAGATAAACGTTCGGAGAAGAAATCCAACTATGTAAACTGTATATTAAAAAAAGTTATTTGCACAACGCTGTTAACTGGATACTTTTCAATAATAGGCAACGTTGGCACGAATGCTCAATACAGGTATGCGAGTACTATGTAATAGTCGTATTATTATCAGCATAATACAACACAGGCAACAGCATTACAATATAAAGTCATGTCTTACGTACCAGGATACAAGCTGAGCATTGATGCATCGGATGAAGTTGAAATTAATGTTGTCGCTGATGTTGGTTGATCCAGTGATATCGTTGGATCAGACGGTCTTCTAGTTGTTGTCTTTGCTTCAGTCGTTGCTGGAGCAGTAGATGTTGCTGGTGTTGTAGTCGTTGTTGGTGATTTAATAGTTGAAATCAACGTTGTCGCTGATGGTGGTCCGTCCGTTGATGGCGTTGGAGCGGCCAGTGCTGTACTTGTTGTCGTTGCTTCAGTCCCTACTGCAGCTGTATTTGTTGAAGTTGTCGTACTTGTTGTTGGTGATTTAGTAGATATTGTTTCTACGCCCACTGCAAGCATACGATAATTGTAAACACTGCCACGACGAGTGCATCTATTTATTTTATTGGCAGCAAGACATTTACGCACGATCTTCAAGCAAAATTACGAAGAATGTACAGTGTTTATTGTTTTTGAAGTTATTACACGCATTGCCTGTATATCATTATTTCCTTTAACTACTACAAACCAGAGCATGGTTTAGATCTAATCAAATAATCATTTTCAACTAAGTACATATATTATAGAATCGCAACGTTTACTCGTTTCTCCCGAACCACGTTCACAGTGAAGGCCGATATAACTAGTGGCGCAGTCGCATTTGTAGCCGTTCAGTTCATCCACGCATGTAGCACCATTTTCGCATGGATTGCTTCGGCACTCTTTTATCTCTGTAAACGTAGGCATGGCGGTGTTTGTGGCATTACACAGTAATTCGTTGAGACGCAGAAGAATTGCAAACAAATATTGAGCCAGAACATGTCCAAAATGGTACGTCATTAAGTGTAAATAAACGTATAGTGTTGTGCAATTTGAAAACAGAATTTATTGGTATCAAATACCAACAACTAAGAAAGCGCACCTGAAGAACATTCCGGATCTGTGTAGCCAACAAGGCATGCACAAGAATACGACATGTTGCCATTGACACACGTGCCACCGTTGAGGCATGGCGAGCTATCACACTCATTCACTTCTGCAAACCAATACACGAAACCTGAGCTGAATCATATGTGTCATTGTCTAGGATAAGGCCGATACGCTATGTTGTAATTATTAAAATACCACATTTGACATATATTTATATGCAGACTTTTCAGATATTAATATACATACCGATGTTGCAATCATGTCCCGTGTAACCAGCTTTGCACAAACATCTGTACGTAGAACCCGCTTGGTCGCCTATACATGTTGCCCCGTTATTGCAACGTTTCGTTTTGCACAAGCCTGTATCTGCAGTGTGCAACACCGTATGCCGTTATTATCCGAAAACATTTTCGTAATTGAGGTGTATCATATACAGTGACAGAAAATAGACAATTCGATAACTCATATACTCAATGAATTTGTTTCTATGTTTAATTTTAATGACGCGTAGCATAGAAAATTATTTAATTAAAGCAATATATATCATGCGTATTCATGTTATGTCATATATGGTGTGTTGAAATATTTGTTATCATTAATTGAGATATATGTCCCACTCACCAAATTTTTCGCCTAAAGAATTGACATCTAAATTTTAGATATAAGATAAACGTTCGGAGAAGAAATCCAAATATGTAAACTGTATATTAAAAAAGTTATTTGCACAACGCTGTTAACTGGATACTTTTCAACAATAGGCAACGTTGGCACGAATGCTCAATACAGGTATGCGAGTACTATGTAATAGTCGTATTATTATCAGCATAATACCACACAAGGCAACAGCATTACAATATAAAGTCATGTCTTACGTACCAGGATACAAGCTGAGCACTGATTCATCGGATGAAGTTGAAATTAATGTTGTCGCTGATGTTGGTTGATCCAGTGATATCGTTGGATCAGACGGTCTTCTAGTTGTTGTCTTTGCTTCAGTCGTTGCTGGAGCAGTATATGTTGCTGGTGTTGTAGTCGTTGTTGGTGATTTAATAGTTGAAATCAACGTTGTCGCTGATGGTGGTCCGTCCGTTGATGGCGTTGGAGCGGCCAGTGCTGTACTTGTTGTCGTTGCTTCAGTCCCTGCTGCAGCTGTATTTGTTGCAGTTGTCGTAGTTGTTGTTGGTGATTTAGTAGTTATTGTTTCTACGCCCACTGCAAGCATACGATAATTGTAAACACTGCCACGACGAGTGCATCTATTTATTTTATTGGCAGCAAGACATTTACGCACGATCTTCAAGCAAAATTACGAAGAATGTACAGTGTTTATTGTTTTTGAAGTTATTACACGCATTGCCTGTATATCATTATTTCGTTTAACTACTACAAATCAGAGCATGGTTTAGATCTAATCAAATAATCATTTTCAACTAAGTACATATATTATAGAATCGCAACGTTTACTCGTTTCTCCCGAACCACGTTCACAGTGAAGGCCGATATAACTAGTGGCGCAGTCGCATTTGTAGCCGTTCAGTTCATCCACGCATGTAGCACCATTTTCGCATGGATTGCTTCGGCACTCTTTTATCTCTGTAAACGTAGGCATGGCGGTGTTTGTGGCATTACACAGTAATTCGTTGAGACGCAGAAGAATTGCAAACAAATATTGAGCCAGAACATGTCCAAAATTGTACGTCATTAAGTGTAAATAAACGTATAGTGTTGTGCAATTTGAAAACAGAATTTATTGGTATAAAATACCAACAACTAAGAAAGCGCACCTGAAGAACATTCCGGATCTGTGTAGCCAACAAGGCATGCACAAGAATACGACATGTTGCCATTGACACACGTACCACCGTTGAGGCATGGCGAGCTATCACACTCATTCACTTCTGCAAACCAATACACGAAACCTGAGCTGAATCATATGTGTCATTGTCTTGGATAAGGCCGATACGCTATGTTGTAATGATTAAAATACGACATTTGACATATATTTATATGCAGACTTTTCAGATATTAATATACATACCGATGTTGCAATCATATCCCGTGTAACCAGCATTGCACAAACATCTGTACGTAGAACCCGCTTGGTCGCCTATACATGTTGCCCCGTTATTGCAACGTTTCGTTTTGCACAAGCCTGTATCTGCAGTGTGCAACACCGTATGCCGTTATTATCCGAAAACATTGTCGTAATTGAGGTGTATCATATACAGTGACAGAAAATAGACAATTCGATACCTCATATACTCAATGAATTTGTTTCTATGTTTAATTTTAATGATGCGTAGCATAGAAAATCATTTAATTAAAGCAATATATATCATGCGTATTCATGTTATGTCATATATGGTGTGTTGAAATATTTGTTATCATTAATTGAGATATATGTCCCACTCACCAGATTTTTCGCCTAAAGAATTGACATCTAAATTTTAGATATAAGATAAACGTTCGGAGAAGAAATCCAACTATGTAAACTGTATATTAAAAAAGTTATTTGCACAACGCTGTTAACTGGATACTTTTCAAGAATAGGCAACGTTGGCACGAATGCTCAATACAGGTATGCGAGTACTATGTAATAGTCGTATTATTATCAGCATAATACCACACAGGCAACAGCATTACAATATAAAGTCATGTCTTACGTACCAGGATACAAGCTGAGCATTGATGCATCAGATGAAGTTGAAATTAATGTTGTCGCTGATGTTGGTTGATCCAGTGATATCGTTGGATCAGACGGTCTTCTAGTTGTTGTCTTTGCTTCAGTCGTTGCTGGAGCAGTAGATGTTGCTGGTGTTGTAGTCGTTGTTGGTGATTTAATAGTTGAAATCAACGTTGTCGCTGATGGTGGTCCGTCCGTTGATGGCGTTGGAGCGGCCAGTGCTGTACTTGTTGTCGTTGCTTCAGTCCCTGCTGCAGCTGTATTTGTTGCAGTTGTCGTAGTTGTTGTTGGTGATTTAGTAGTTATTGTTTCTACGCCCACTGCAAGCATACGATAATTGTAAACACTGCCACGACGAGTGCATCTATTTATTTTATTGGCAGCAAGACATTTACGCACGATCTTCAAGCAAAATTACGAAGAATGTACAGTGTTTATTGTTTTTGAAGTTATTACACGCATTGCCTGTATATCATTATTTCGTTTAACTACTACAAATCAGAGCATGGTTTAGATCTAATCAAATAATCATTTTCAACTAAGTACATATATTATAGAATCGCAACGTTTACTCGTTTCTCCCGAACCACGTTCACAGTGAAGGCCGATATAACTAGTGGCGCAGTCGCATTTGTAGCCGTTCAGTTCATCCACGCATGTAGCACCATTTTCGCATGGATTGCTTCGGCACTCTTTTATCTCTGTAAACGTAGGCATGGCGGTGTTTGTGGCATTACACAGTAATTCGTTGAGACGCAGAAGAATTGCAAACAAATATTGAGCCAGAACATGTCCAAAATTGTACGTCATTAAGTGTAAATAAACGTATAGTGTTGTGCAATTTGAAAACAGAATTTATTGGTATAAAATACCAACAACTAAGAAAGCGCACCTGAAGAACATTCCGGATCTGTGTAGCCAACAAGGCATGCACAAGAATACGACATGTTGCCATTGACACACGTACCACCGTTGAGGCATGGCGAGCTATCACACTCATTCACTTCTGCAAACCAATACACGAAACCTGAGCTGAATCATATGTGTCATTGTCTTGGATAAGGCCGATACGCTATGTTGTAATTATTAAAATACGACATTTGACATATATTTATATGCAGACTTTTCAGATATTAATATACATACCGATGTTGCAATCATATCCCGTGTAACCAGCATTGCACAAACATCTGTACGTAGAACCCGCTTGGTCGCCTATACATGTTGCCCCGTTATTGCAACGTTTCGTTTTGCACAAGCCTGTATCTGCAGTGTGCAACACCGTATGCCGTTATTATCCGAAAACATTGTCGTAATTGAGGTGTATCATATACAGTGACAGAAAATAGACAATTCGATACCTCATATACTCAATGAATTTGTTTCTATGTTTAATTTTAATGATGCGTAGCATAGAAAATCATTTAATTAAAGCAATATATATCATGCGTATTCATGTTATGTCATATATGGTGTGTTGAAATATTTGTTATCATTAATTGAGATATATGTCCCACTCACCAGATTTTTCGCCTAAAGAATTGACATCTAAATTTTAGATATAAGATAAACGTTCGGAGAAGAAATCCAACTATGTAAACTGTATATTAAAAAAGTTATTTGCACAACGCTGTTAACTGGATACTTTTCAAGAATAGGCAACGTTGGCACGAATGCTCAATACAGGTATGCGAGTACTATGTAATAGTCGTATTATTATCAGCATAATACCACACAGGCAACAGCATTACAATATAAAGTCATGTCTTACGTACCAGGATACAAGCTGAGCATTGATGCATCAGATGAAGTTGAAATTAATGTTGTCGCTGATGTTGGTTGATCCAGTGATATCGTTGGATCAGACGGTCTTCTAGTTGTTGTCTTTGCTTCAGTCGTTGCTGGAGCAGTAGATGTTGCTGGTGTTGTAGTCGTTGTTGGTGATTTAATAGTTGAAATCAACGTTGTCGCTGATGGTGGTCCGTCCGTTGATGGCGTTGGAGCGGCCAGTGCTGTACTTGTTGTCGTTGCTTCAGTCCCTGCTGCAGCTGTATTTGTTGCAGTTGTCGTAGTTGTTGTTGGTGATTTAGTAGTTATTGTTTCTACGCCCACTGCAAGCATACGATAATTGTAAACACTGCCACGACGAGTGCATCTATTTATTTTATTGGCAGCAAGACATTTACGCACGATCTTCAAGCAAAATTACGAAGAATGTACAGTGTTTATTGTTTTTGAAGTTATTACACGCATTGCCTGTATATCATTATTTCGTTTAACTACTACAAATCAGAGCATGGTTTAGATCTAATCAAATAATCATTTTCAACTAAGTACATATATTATAGAATCGCAACGTTTACTCGTTTCTCCCGAACCACGTTCACAGTGAAGGCCGATATAACTAGTGGCGCAGTCGCATTTGTAGCCGTTCAGTTCATCCACGCATGTAGCACCATTTTCGCATGGATTGCTTCGGCATTCTTTTATCTCTGTAAACGTAGGCATGGCGGTGTTTGTGGCATTACACAGTAATTCGTTGAGACGCAGAAGAATTGCAAACAAATATTGAGCCAGAACATGTCCAAAATTGTACGTCATTAAGTGTAAATTAACGTATAGTGTTGTGCAATTTGAAAACAGAATTTATTGGTATAAAATACCAACAACTAAGAAAGCGCACCTGAAGAACATTCCGGATCTGTGTAGCCAACAAGGCATGCACAAGAATACGACATGTTGCCATTGACACACGTACCACCGTTGAGGCATGGCGAGCTATCACAATCATTCACTTCTGCAAACCAATACACGAAACCTGAGCTGAATCATATGTGTCATTGTCTTGGATAAGGCCGATACGCTATGTTGTAATTATTAAAATACGACATTTGACATATATTTATATGCAGACTTTTCAGATATTAATATACATACCGATGTTGCAATCATATCCCGTGTAACCAGCATTGCACAAACATCTGTACGTAGAACCCGCTTGGTCGCCTATACATGTTGCCCCGTTATTGCAACGTTTCGTTTTGCACAAGCCTGTATCTGCAGTGTGCAACACCGTATGCCGTTATTATCCGAAAACATTGTCGTAATTGAGGTGTATCATATACAGTGACAGAAAATAGACAATTCGATACCTCATATACTCAATGAATTTGTTTCTATGTTTAATTTTAATGATGCGTAGCATAGAAAATCATTTAATTAAAGCAATATATATCATGCGTATTCATGTTATGTCATATATGGTGTGTTGAAATATTTGTTATCATTAATTGAGATATATGTCCCACTCACCAGATTTTTCGCCTAAAGAATTGACATCTAAATTTTAGATATAAGATAAACGTTCGGAGAAGAAATCCAACTATGTAAACTGTATATTAAAAAAGTTACTTGCACAACGCTGTTAACTGGATACTTTTCAACAATAGGCAACGTTGGCACGAATGCTCAATACAGGTATGCGAGTACTATGTAATAGTCGTATTATTATCAGCATAATACCACACAGGCAACAGCATTACAATATAAAATCATGTCTTACGTACCAGGATACAAGCTGAGCATTGATGCATCAGATGAAGTTGAAATTAATGTTGTCGCTGATGTTGGTTGATCCAGTGATATCGTTGGATCAGACGGTCTTCTAGTTGTTGTCTTTGCTTCAGTCGTTGCTGGAGCAGTAGATGTTGCTGGTGTTGTAGTCGTTGTTGGTGATTTAATAGTTGAAATCAACGTTGTCGCTGATGGTGGTCCGTCCGTTGATGGCGTTGGAGCGGCCAGTGCTGTACTTGTTGTCGTTGCTTCAGTCCCTGCTGCAGCTGTATTTGTTGCAGTTGTCGTAGTTGTTGTTGGTGATTTAGTAGTTATTGTTTCTACGCCCACTGCAAGCATACGATAATTGTAAACACTGCCACGACGAGTGCATCTATTTATTTTATTGGTAGCAAGACATTTACGCACGATCTTCAAGCAAAATTACGAAGAATGTACAGTGTTTATTGTTTTTGAAGTTATTACACGCATTGCCTGTATATCATTATTTCGTTTAACTACTACAAATCAGAGCATGGTTTAGATCTAATCAAATAATCATTTTCAACTAAGTACATATATTATAGAATCGCAACGTTTACTCGTTTCTCCCGAACCACGTTCACAGTGAAGGCCGATATAACTAGTGGCGCAGTCGCATTTGTAGCCGTTCAGTTCATCCACGCATGTAGCACCATTTTCGCATGGATTGCTTCGGCATCTCTTTATCTCTGTAAACGTAGGCATGGCGGTGTTTGTGGCATTACACAGTAATTCGTTGACACGCAGAAGAATTGCAAACAAATATTGAGCCAGAACATGTCCAAAATTGTACGTCATTAAGTGTAAATAAACGTATAGTGTTGTGCAATTTTAAAACAGAATTTATTGGTATAAAATACCAACAACTAAGAAAGCGCACCTGAAGAACATTCCGGATCTGTGTAGCCAACAAGGCATGCACAAGAATACGACATGTTGCCATTGACACACGTACCACCGTTGAGGCATGGCGAGCTATCACAATCATTCACTTCTGCAAACCAATACACGAAACCTGAGCTGAATCATATGTGTCATTGTCTTGGATAAGGCCGATACGCTATGTTGTAATTATTAAAATACGACATTTGACATATATTTATATGCAGACTTTTCAGATATTAATATACATACCGATGTTGCAATCATATCCCGTGTAACCAGCATTGCACAAACATCTGTACGTAGAACCCGCTTGGTCGCCTATACATGTTGCCCCGTTATTGCAACGTTTCGTTTTGCACAAGCCTGTATCTGCAATGTGCAACACCGTATGCCGTTATTATCCGAAAACATTGTCGTAATTGAGGTGTATCATATACAGTGACAGAAAATAGACAATTCGATACCTCATATACTCAATGAATTTGTTTCTATGTTTAATTTTAATGATGCGTAGCATAGAAAATCATTTAATTAAAGCAATATATATCATGCGTATTCATGTTATGTCATATATGGTGTGTTGAAATATTTGTTATCATTAATTGAGATATATGTCCCACTCACCAGATTTTTCGCCTAAAGAATTGACATCTAAATTTTAGATATAAGATAAACGTTCGGAGAAGAAATCCAACTATGTAAACTGTATATTAAAAAAGTTATTTGCACAACGCTGTTAACTGGATACTTTTCAACAATAGGCAACGTTGGCACGAATGCTCAATACAAGTATGCGAGTACTATGTAATAGTCGTATTATTATCAGCATAATACCACACAGGCAACAGCATTACAATATAAAATCATGTCTTACGTACCAGGATACAAGCTGAGCATTGATGCATCAGATGAAGTTGAAATTAATGTTGTCGCTGATGTTGGTTGATCTAGTGATATCGTTGGATCAGACGGTCTTCTAGTTGTTGTCTTTGCTTCAGTCGTTGCTGGAGCAGTAGATGTTGCTGGTGTTGTAGTCGTTGTTGGTGATTTAATAGTTGAAATCAACGTTGTCGCTGATGGTGGTCCGTCCGTTGATGGCGTTGGAGCGGCCAGTGCTGTACTTGTTGTCGTTGCTTCAGTCCCTGCTGCAGCTGTATTTGTTGCAGTTGTCGTAGTTGTTGTTGGTGATTTAGTAGTTATTGTTTCTACGCCCACTGCAAGCATACGATAATTGTAAACACTGCCACGACGAGTGCATCTATTTATTTTATTGGCAGCAAGACATTTACGCACGATCTTCAAGCAAAATTACGAAGAATGTACAGTGTTTATTGTTTTTGAAGTTATTACACGCATTGCCTGTATATCATTATTTCGTTTAACTACTACAAATCAGAGCATGGTTTAGATCTAATCAAATAATCATTTTCAACTAAGTACATATATTATAGAATCGCAACGTTTACTCGTTTCTCCCGAACCACGTTCACAGTGAAGGCCGATATAACTAGTGGCGCAGTCGCATTTGTAGCCGTTCAGTTCATCCACGCATGTAGCACCATTTTCGCATGGATTGCTTCGGCATTCTTTTATCTCTGTAAACGTAGGCATGGCGGTGTTTGTGGCATTACACAGTAATTCGTTGAGACGCAGAAGAATTGCAAACAAATATTGAGCCAGAACATGTCCAAAATGGTACGTCATTAAGTGTAAATAAACGTATAGTGTTGTGCAATTTGAAAACAGAATTTATTGGTATAAAATACCAACAACTAAGAAAGCGCACCTGAAGAACATTCCGGATCTGTGTAGCCAACAAGGCATGCACAAGAATACGACATGTTGCCATTGACACACGTGCCACCGTTGAGGCATGGCGAGCTATCACAATCATTCACTTCTGCAAACCAATACACGAAACCTGAGCTGAATCATATGTGTCATTGTCTAGGATAAGGCCGATACGCTATGTTGTAATTATTAAAATACGACATTTGACATATATTTATATGCAGACTTTTCAGATATTAATATACATACCGATGTTGCAATCATATCCCGTGTAACCAGCATTGCACAAACATCTGTACGTAGAACCCGCTTGGTCGCCTATACATGTTGCCCCGTTATTGCAACGTTTCGTTTTGCACAAGCCTGTATCTGCAGTGTGCAACACCGTATGCCGTTATTATCCGAAAACATTGTCGTAATTGAGGTGTATCATATACAGTGACAGAAAATAGACAATTCGATACCTCATATACTCAATGAATTTGTTTCTATGTTTAATTTTAATGATGCGTAGCATAGAAAATCATTTAATTAAAGCAATATATATCATGCGTATTCATGTTATGTCATATATGGTGTGTTGAAATATTTGTTATCATTAATTGAGATATATGTCCCACTCACCAGATTTTTCGCCTAAAGAATTGACATCTAAATTTTAGATATAAGATAAACGTTCGGAGAAGAAATCCAACTATGTAAACTGTATATTAAAAAAGTTACTTGCACAACGCTGTTAACTGGATACTTTTCAAGAATAGGCAACGTTGGCACGAATGCTCAATACAGGTATGCGAGTACTATGTAATAGTCTATTATTATTATCAGCATAATACCACACAAGCAACAGCATTACAATATAAAATCATGTCTTACGTACCAGGATACAAGCTGAGCATTGATGCATCAGATGAAGTTGAAATTAATGTTGTCGCTGATGTTGGTTGATCCAGTGATATCGTTGGATCAGACGGTCTTCTAGTTGTTGTCTTTGCTTCAGTCGTTGCTGGAGCAGTAGATGTTGCTGGTGTTGTAGTCGTTGTTGGTGATTTAATAGTTGAAATCAACGTTGTCGCTGATGGTGGTCCGTCCGTTGATGGCGTTGGAGCGGCCAGTGCTGTACTTGTTGTCGTTGCTTCAGTCCCTGCTGCAGCTGTATTTGTTGCAGTTGTCGTAGTTGTTGTTGGTGATTTAGTAGTTATTGTTTCTACGCCCACTGCAAGCATACGATAATTGTAAACACTGCCACGACGAGTGCATCTATTTATTTTATTGGCAGCAAGACATTTACGCACGATATTCAAGCAAAATTACGAAGAATGTACAGTGTTTATTGTTTTTGAAGTTATTACACGCATTGCCTGTATATCATTATTTCGTTTAACTGCTTCAAATCAGAGCATGGTTTAGATCAAATCAAATAATCATTTTCAACTAAGTACATATATTATAGAATCGCAACGTTTACTCGTTTCTCCCGAACCACGTTCACAGTGAAGGCCGATATAACTAGTGGCGCAGTCGCATTTGTAGCCGTTCAGTTCATCCACGCATGTAGCACCATTTTCGCATGGATTGCTTCGGCATTCTTTTATCTCTGTAAACGTAGGCATGGCGGTGTTTGTGGCATTACACAGTAATTCGTTGACACGCGGAAGAATTGCAAACAAATATTGAGCCAGAACATGTCCAAAATTGTACGTCATTAAGTGTAAATTAACGTATAGTGTTGTGCAATTTGAAAACAGAATTTATTGGTATAAAATACCAACAACTAAGAAAGCGCACCTGAAGAACATTCCGGATCTGTGTAGCCAACAAGGCATGCACAAGAATACGACATGTTGCCATTGACACACGTACCACCGTTGAGGCATGGCGAGCTATCACAATCATTCACTTCTGCAAACCAATACACGAAACCTGAGCTGAATCATATGTGTCATTGTCTTGGATAAGGCCGATACGCTATGTTGTAATTATTAAAATACGACATTTGACATATATTTATATGCAGACTTTTCAGATATTAATATACATACCGATGTTGCAATCATATCCCGTGTAACCAGCATTGCACAAACATCTGTACGTAGAACCCGCTTGGTCGCCTATACATGTTGCCCCGTTATTGCAACGTTTCGTTTTGCACAAGCCTGTATCTGCAATGTGCAACACCGTATGCCGTTATTATCCGAAAACATTGTCGTAATTGAGGTGTATCATATACAGTGACAGAAAATAGACAATTCGATACCTCATATACTCAATGAATTTGTTTCTATGTTTAATTTTAATGATGCGTAGCATAGAAAATCATTTAATTAAAGCAATATATATCATGCGTATTCATGTTATGTCATATATGGTGTGTTGAAATATTTGTTATCATTAATTGAGATATATGTCCCACTCACCAGATTTTTCGCCTAAAGAATTGACATCTAAATTTTAGATATAAGATAAACGTTCGGAGAAGAAATCCAACTATGTAAACTGTATATTAAAAAAGTTATTTGCACAACGCTGTTAACTGGATACTTTTCAACAATAGGCAACGTTGGCACGAATGCTCAATACAGGTATGCGAGTACTATGTAATAGTCGTATTATTATCAGCATAATACCACACAAGCAACAGCATTACAATATAAAATCATGTCTTACGTACCAGGATACAAGCTGAGCATTGATGCATCAGATGAAGTTGAAATTAATGTTGTCGCTGATGTTGGTTGATCCAGTGATATCGTTGGATCAGACGGTCTTCTAGTTGTTGTCTTTGCTTCCGTCGTTGCTGGAGCAATAGATGTTGCTGGTGTTGTAGTCGTTGTTGGTGATTTAATAGTTGAAATCAACGTTGTCGCTGATGGTGGTCCGTCCGTTGATGGCGTTGGAGCGGCCAGTGCTGTACTTGTTGTCGTTGCTTCAGTCCCTACTGCAGCTGTATTTGTTGAAGTTGTCGTACTTGTTGTTGGTGATTTAGTAGATATTGTTTCTACGCCCACTGCAAGCATACGATAATTGTAAACACTGCCACGACGAGTGCATCTATTTATTTTATTGGCAGCAAGACATTTACGCACGATATTCAAGCAAAATTACGAAGAATGTACAGTGTTTATTGTTTTTGAAGTTATTACACGCATTGCCTGTATATCATTATTTCCTTTAACTACTACAAACCAGAGCATGGTTTAGATCTAATCAAATAATCATTTTCAACTAAATACATATATTATAGAATCGCAACGTTTACTCGTTTCTCCCGAACCACGTTCACAGTGAAGGCCGATATATCTAGTGGCGCAGTCGCATTTGTAGCCGTTCAGTTCATCCACGCATGTAGCACCATTTTCGCATGGATTGCTTCGGCATTCTTTTATCTCTGTAAACGTAGGCATGGCGGTGTTTGTGGCATTACACAGTAATTCGTTGACACGCAGAAGAATTGCAAACAAATATTGAGCCAGAACATGTCCAAAATTGTACGTCATTAAGTGTAAATTAACGTATAGTGTTGTGCAATTTGAAAACAGAATTTATTGGTATAAAATACCAACAACTAAGAAAGCGCACCTGAAGAACATTCCGGATCTGTGTAGCCAACAAGGCATGCACAAGAATACGACATGTTGCCATTGACACACGTACCACCGTTGAGGCATGGCGAGCTATCACAATCATTCACTTCTGCAAACCAATACACGAAACCTGAGCTGAATCATATGTGTCATTGTCTTGGATAAGGCCGATACGCTATGTTGTAATTATTAAAATACGACATTTGACATATATTTATATGCAGACTTTTCAGATATTAATATACATACCGATGTTGCAATCATATCCCGTGTAACCAGCATTGCACAAACATCTGTACGTAGAACCCGCTTGGTCGCCTATACATGTTGCCCCGTTATTGCAACGTTTCGTTTTGCACAAGCCTGTATCTGCAATGTGCAACACCGTATGCCGTTATTATCCGAAAACATTGTCGTAATTGAGGTGTATCATATACAGTGACAGAAAATAGACAATTCGATACCTCATATACTCAATGAATTTGTTTCTATGTTTAATTTTAATGATGCGTAGCATAGAAAATCATTTAATTAAAGCAATATATATCATGCGTATTCATGTTATGTCATATATGGTGTGTTGAAATATTTGTTATCATTAATTGAGATATATGTCCCACTCACCAGATTTTTCGCCTAAAGAATTGACATCTAAATTTTAGATATAAGATAAACGTTCGGAGAAGAAATCCAACTATGTAAACTGTATATTAAAAAAGTTATTTGCACAACGCTGTTAACTGGATACTTTTCAACAATAGGCAACGTTGGCACGAATGCTCAATACAGGTATGCGAGTACTATGTAATAGTCGTATTATTATCAGCATAATACCACACAAGCAACAGCATTACAATATAAAATCATGTCTTACGTACCAGGATACAAGCTGAGCATTGATGCATCAGATGAAGTTGAAATTAATGTTGTCGCTGATGTTGGTTGATCCAGTGATATCGTTGGATCAGACGGTCTTCTAGTTGTTGTCTTTGCTTCAGTCGTTGCTGGAGCAGTAGATGTTGCTGGTGTTGTAGTCGTTGTTGGTGATTTAATAGTTGAAATCAACGTTGTCGCTGATGGTGGTCCGTCCGTTGATGGCGTTGGAGCGGCCAGTGCTGTACTTGTTGTCGTTGCTTCAGTCCCTGCTGCAGCTGTATTTGTTGCAGTTGTCGTAGTTGTTGTTGGTGATTTAGTAGTTATTGTTTCTACGCCCACTGCAAGCATACGATAATTGTAAACACTGCCACGACGAGTGCATCTATTTATTTTATTGGCAGCAAGACATTTACGCACGATATTCAAGCAAAATTACGAAGAATGTACAGTGTTTATTGTTTTTGAAGTTATTACACGCATTGCCTGTATATCATTATTTCGTTTAACTACTACAAATCAGAGCATGGTTTAGATCTAATCAAATAATCATTTTCAACTAAGTACATATATTATAGAATCGCAACGTTTACTCGTTTCTCCCGAACCACGTTCACAGTGAAGGCCGATATAACTAGTGGCGCAGTCGCATTTGTAGCCGTTCAGTTCATCCACGCATGTAGCACCATTTTCGCATGGATTGCTTCGGCATTCTTTTATCTCTGTAAACGTAGGCATGGCGGTGTTTGTGGCATTACACAGTAATTCGTTGACACGCAGAAGAATTGCAAACAAATATTGAGCCAGAACATGTCCAAAATTGTACGTCATTAAGTGTAAATTAACGTATAGTGTTGTGCAATTTGAAAACAGAATTTATTGGTATAAAATACCAACAACTAAGAAAGCGCACCTGAAGAACATTCCGGATCTGTGTAGCCAACAAGGCATGCACAAGAATACGACATGTTGCCATTGACACACGTACCACCGTTGAGGCATGGCGAGCTATCACAATCATTCACTTCTGCAAACCAATACACGAAACCTGAGCTGAATCATATGTGTCATTGTCTTGGATAAGGCCGATACGCTATGTTGTAATTATTAAAATACGACATTTGACATATATTTATATGCAGACTTTTCAGATATTAATATACATACCGATGTTGCAATCATATCCCGTGTAACCAGCATTGCACAAACATCTGTACGTAGAACCCGCTTGGTCGCCTATACATGTTGCCCCGTTATTGCAACGTTTCGTTTTGCACAAGCCTGTATCTGCAATGTGCAACACCGTATGCCGTTATTATCCGAAAACATTGTCGTAATTGAGGTGTATCATATACAGTGACAGAAAATAGACAATTCGATACCTCATATACTCAATGAATTTGTTTCTATGTTTAATTTTAATGATGCGTAGCATAGAAAATCATTTAATTAAAGCAATATATATCATGCGTATTCATGTTATGTCATATATGGTGTGTTGAAATATTTGTTATCATTAATTGAGATATATGTCCCACTCACCAGATTTTTCGCCTAAAGAATTGACATCTAAATTTTAGATATAAGATAAACGTTCGGAGAAGAAATCCAACTATGTAAACTGTATATTAAAAAAGTTATTTGCACAACGCTGTTAACTGGATACTTTTCAACAATAGGCAACGTTGGCACGAATGCTCAATACAGGTATGCGAGTACTATGTAATAGTCGTATTATTATCAGCATAATACCACACAAGCAACAGCATTACAATATAAAATCATGTCTTACGTACCAGGATACAAGCTGAGCATTGATGCATCAGATGAAGTTGAAATTAATGTTGTCGCTGATGTTGGTTGATCTAGTGATATCGTTGGATCAGACGGTCTTCTAGTTGTTGTCTTTGCTTCAGTCGTTGCTGGAGCAGTAGATGTTGCTGGTGTTGTAGTCGTTGTTGGTGATTTAATAGTTGAAATCAACGTTGTCGCTGATGGTGGTCCGTCCGTTGATGGCGTTGGAGCGGCCAGTGCTGTACTTGTTGTCGTTGCTTCAGTCCCTGCTGCAGCTGTATTTGTTGCAGTTGTCGTAGTTGTTGTTGGTGATTTAGTAGTTATTTTTTCTACGCCCACTGCAAGCATACGATAATTGTAAACACTGCCACGACGAGTGCATCTATTTATTTTATTGGCAGCAAGACATTTACGCACGATATTCAAGCAAAATTACGAAGAATGTACAGTGTTTATTGTTTTTGAAGTTATTACACGCATTGCCTGTATATCATTATTTCGTTTAACTACTACAAATCAGAGCATGGTTTAGATCTAATCAAATAATCATTTTCAACTAAGTACATATATTATAGAATAGCAACGTTTACTCGTTTCTCCCGAACCACGTTCACAGTGAAGGCCGATATAACTAGTGGCGCAGTCGCATTTGTAGCCGTTCAGTTCATCCACGCATGTAGCACCATTTTCGCATGGATTGTTTCGGCATTCTTTTATCTCTGTAAACGAAGGCATGGCGGTGTTTGTGGCATTACACAGTAATTCGTTGACACGCAGAAGAATTGCAAACAAATATTGAGCCAGAACATGTCCAAAATTGTACGTCATTAAGTGTAAATTAACGTATAGTGTTGTGCAATTTTAAAACAGAATTTATTGGTATAAAATACCAACAACTAAGAAAGCGCACCTGAAGAACATTCCGGATCTGTGTAGCCAACAAGGCATGCACAAGAATACGACATGTTGCCATTGACACACGTACCACCGTTGAGGCATGGCGAGCTATCACAATCATTCACTTCTGCAAACCAATACACGAAACCTGAGCTGAATCATATGTGTCATTGTCTTGGATAAGGCCGATACGCTATGTTGTAATTATTAAAATACGACATTTGACATATATTTATATGCAGACTTTTCAGATATTAATATACATACCGATGTTGCAATCATATCCCGTGTAACCAGCATTGCACAAACATCTGTACGTAGAACCCGCTTGGTCGCCTATACATGTTGCCCCGTTATTGCAACGTTTCGTTTTGCACAAGCCTGTATCTGCAGTGTGCAACACCGTATGCCGTTATTATCCGAAAACATTGTCGTAATTGAGGTGTATCATATACAGTGACAGAAAATAGACAATTCGATACCTCATATACTCAATGAATTTGTTTCTATGTTTAATTTTAATGATGCGTAGCATAGAAAATCATTTAATTAAAGCAATATATATCATGCGTATTCATGTTATGTCATATATGGTGTGTTGAAATATTTGTTATCATTAATTGAGATATATGTCCCACTCACCAGATTTTTCGCCTAAAGAATTGACATCTAAATTTTAGATATAAGATAAACGTTCGGAGAAGAAATCCAACTATGTAAACTGTATATTAAAAAAGTTACTTGCACAACGCTGTTAACTGGATACTTTTCAACAATAGGCAACGTTGGCACGAATGCTCAATACAGGTATGCGAGTACTATGTAATAGTCGTATTATTATCAGCATAATACCACACAAGCAACAGCATTACAATATAAAATCATGTCTTACGTACCAGGATACAAGCTGAGCATTGATGCATAAGATGAAGTTGAAATTAATGTTGTCGCTGATGTTGGTTTATCCAGTGATATCGTTGGATCAGACGGTCTTCTAGTTGTTGTCTTTGCTTCAGTCGTTGCTGGAGCAGTAGATGTTGCTGGTGTTGTAGTCGTTGTTGGTGATTTAATAGTTGAAATCAACGTTGTCGCTGATGGTGGTCCGTCCGTTGATGGCGTTGGAGCGGCCAGTGCTGTACTTGTTGTCGTTGCTTCAGTCCCTGCTGCAGCTGTATTTGTTGCAGTTGTCGTAGTTGTTGTTGGTGATTTAGTAGTTATTGTTTCTACGCCCACTGCAAGCATACGATAATTGTAAACACTGCCACGACGAGTGCATCTATTTATTTTATTGGCAGCAAGACATTTACGCACGATATTCAAACAAAATTACGAAGAATGTACAGTGTTTATTGTTTTTGAAGTTATTACATCAATTGCCTGTATATCATTATTTCGTTTAACTACTACAAATCAGAGCATGGTTTAGATCTAATCAAATAATCATTTTCAACTAAGTACATATATTATAGAATCGCAACGTTTACTCGTTTCTCCCGAACCACGTTCACAGTGAAGGCCGATATAACTAGTGGCGCAGTCGCATTTGTAGCCGTTCAGTTCATCCACGCATGTAGCACCATTTTCGCATGGATTGCTTCGGCATTCTTTTATCTCTGTAAACGTAGGCATAGCGGTGTTTGTGGCATTACACAGTAATTCGTTGACACGCAGAAGAATTGCAAACAAATATTGAGCCAGAACATGTCCAAAATTGTACGTCATTAAGTGTAAATAAACGTATAGTGTTGTGCAATTTTCAAACAGAATTTATTGGTATAAAATACCAACAACTATGAAAGCGCACCTGAAGAACATTCCGGATCTGTGTAGCCAACAAGGCATGCACAAGAATACGACATGTTGCCATTGACACACGTGCCACCGTTGAGGCATGGCGAGCTATCACACTCATTCACTTCTGCAAACCAATACACGAAACCTGAGCTGAATCATATGTGTCATTGTCTTGGATAAGGCCGATACGCTATGTTGTAATGATTAAAATACGACATTTGACATATATTTATATGCAGACTTTTCAGATATTAATATACATACCGATGTTGCAATCATATCCCGTGTAACCAGCATTGCACAAACATCTGTACGTAGAACCCGCTTGGTCGCCTATACATGTTGCCCCGTTATTGCAACGTTTCGTTTTGCACAAGCCTGTATCTGCAATGTGCAACACCGTATGCCGTTATTATCCGAAAACATTGTCGTAATTGAGGTGTATCATATACAGTGACAGAAAATAGACAATTCGATACCTCATATACTCAATGAATTTGTTTCTATGTTTAATTTTAATGATGCGTAGCATAGAAAATCATTTAATTAAAGCAATATATATCATGCGTATTCATGTTATGTCATATATGGTGTGTTGAAATATTTGTTATCATTAATTGAGATATATGTCCCACTCACCAGATTTTTCGCCTAAAGAATTGACATCTAAATTTTAGATATAAGATAAACGTTCGGAGAAGAAATCCAACTATGTAAACTGTATATTAAAAAAAGTTACTTGCACAACGCTGTTAACTGGATACTTTTCAACAATAGGCAACGTTGGCACGAATGCTCAATACAGGTATGCGAGTACTATGTAATAGTCGTATTATTATTAGCATAATACCACACAAGCAACAGCATTACAATATAAAATCATGTCTTACGTACCAGGATACAAGCTGAGCATTGATGCATCAGATGAAGTTGAAATTAATGTTGTCGCTGATGTTGGTTGATCCAGTGATATCGTTGGATCAGACGGTCTTCTAGTTGTTGTCTTTGCTTCAGTCGTTGCTGGAGCAGTAGATGTTGCTGGTGTTGTAGTCGTTGTTGGTGATTTAATAGTTGAAATCAACGTTGTCGCTGATGGTGGTCCGTCCTTTGATGACGTTGGAGCGGCCAGTGCTGTACTTGTTGTCGTTGCTTCAGTCCCTGCTGCAGCTGTATTTGTTGCAGTTGTCGTAGTTGTTGTTGGTGATTTAGTAGTTATTGTTTCTACGCCCACTGCAAGCATACGATAATTGTAAACACTGCCACGACGAGTGCATCTATTTATTTTATTGGCAGCAAGACATTTACGCACGATCTTCAAGCAAAATTACGAAGAATGTACAGTGTTTATTGTTTTTGAAGTTATTACACGCATTGCCTGTATATCATTATTTCGTTTAACTGCTACAAATCAGAGCATGGTTTAGATCTAATCAAATAATCATTTTCAACTAAGTATATATATTATAGAATCGCAACGTTTACTCGTTTCTCCCGAACCACGTTCACAGTGAAGGCCGATATATCTAGTGGCGCAGTCGCATTTGTAGCCGTTCAGTTCATCCACGCATGTAGCACCATTTTCGCATGGATTGCTTCGGCATTCTTTTATCTCTGTAAACGAAGGCATGGCGGTGTTTGTGGCATTACACAGTAATTCGTTGACACGCAGAAGAATTGCAAACAAATATTGAGCCAGAACATGTCCAAAATTGTACGTCATTAAGTGTAAATTAACGTATAGTGTTGTGCAATTTTAAAACAGAATTTATTGGTATAAAATACCAACAACTAAGAAAGCGCACCTGAAGAACATTCCGGATCTGTGTAGCCAACAAGGCATGCACAAGAATACGACATGTTGCCATTGACACACGTGCCACCGTTGAGGCATGGCGAGCTATCACACTCATTCACTTCTGCAAACCAATACACGAAACCTGAGCTGAATCATATGTGTCATTGTCTTGGATAAGGCCGATACGCTATGTTGTAATGATTAAAATACGACATTTGACATATATTTATATGCAGACTTTTCAGATATTAATATACATACCGATGTTGCAATCATATCCCGTGTAACCAGCATTGCACAAACATCTGTACGTAGAACCCGCTTGGTCGCCTATACATGTTGCCCCGTTATTGCAACGTTTCGTTTTGCACAAGCCTGTATCTGCAGTGTGCAACACCGTATGCCGTTATTATCCGAAAACATTGTCGTAATTGAGGTGTATCATATACAGTGACAGAAAATAGACAATTCGACACCTCATATACTCAATGAATTTGTTTCTACGTTTAATTTTAATGATGCGTAGCATAGAAAATCATTTAATTAAAGCACTATATATCATGCGTATTCATGTTATGTCATATATGGTGTGTTGAAATATTTGTTATCATTAATTGAGATATATGTCCCACTCACCAGATTTTTCACCTAAAGAATTGACATCTAAATTTTAGATATAAGATAAACGTTCGGAGAAGAAATCCAACTATGTAAACTGTATATTAAAAAAAGTTACTTGCACAACGCTGTTAACTGGATACTTTTCAACAATAGGCAACGTTGGCACGAATGCTCAATACAGGTATGCGAGTACTATGTAATAGTCGTATTATTATCAGCATAATACCACACAAGCAACACCATTACAATATAAAATCATGTCTTACGTACCAGGATACAAGTTGAGCATTGATGCATCAGATGAAGTTGAAATTAATGTTGTCGCTGATGTTGGTTGATCCAGTGATATCGTTGGATCAGACGGTCTTCTAGTTGTTGTCTTTGCTTCAGTCGTTGCTGGAGCAGTAGATGTTGCTGGTGTTGTAGTCGTTGTTGGTGATTTAATAGTTGAAATCAACGTTGTCGCTGATGGTGGTCCGTCCGTTGATGGCGTTGGAGCGGCCAGTGCTGTACTTGTTGTCGTTGCTTCAGTCCCTGCTGCAGCTGTATTTGTTGCAGTTGTCTTAGTTGTTGTTGGTGATTTAGTAGTTATTGTTTCTACGCCCACTGCAAGCATACGATAATTGTAAACACTGCCACGACGAGTGCATCTATTTATTTTATTGGCAGCAAGACATTTACGCACGATCTTCAAGCAAAATTACGAAGTATGTACAGTGTTTATTGTTTTTGAAGTTATTACACGCACTGCCTGTATATCATTATTTCGTTTAACTACTACAAATCAGAGCATGGTTTAGATCTAATCAAATAATCATTTTCAACTAAGTACATATATTATAGAATCGCAACGTTTACTCGTTTCTCCCGAACCACGTTCACAGTGAAGGCCGATATAACTAGTGGCGCAGTCGCATTTGTAGCCGTTCAGTTCATCCACGCATGTAGCACCATTTTCGCATGGATTGCTTCGGCATTCTTTTATCTCTGTAAACGTAGGCATAGCGGTGTTTGTGGCATTACACAGTAATTCGTTGACACGCAGAAGAATTGCAAACAAATATTGAGCCAGAACATGTCCAAAATTGTACGTCATTAAGTGTAAATAAACGTATAGTGTTGTGCAATTTTAAAACAGAATTTATTGGTATGAAATACCAACAACTATGAAAGCGCACCTGAAGAACATTCCGGATCTGTGTAGCCAACAAGGCATGCACAAGAATACGACATGTTGCCATTGACACACGTGCCACCGTTGAGGCATGGCGAGCTATCACACTCATTCACTTCTGCAAACCAATACACGAAACCTGAGCTGAATCATATGTGTCATTGTCTTGGATAAGGCCGATACGCTATGTTGTAATGATTAAAATACGACATTTGACATATATTTATATGCAGACTTTTCAGATATTAATATACATACCGATGTTGCAATCATATCCCGTGTAACCAGCATTGCACAAACATCTGTACGTAGAACCCGCTTGGTCGCCTATACATGTTGCCCCGTTATTGCAACGTTTCGTTTTGCACAAGCCTGTATCTGCAATGTGCAACACCGTATGCCGTTATTATCCGAAAACATTGTCGTAATTGAGGTGTATCATATACAGTGACAGAAAATAGACAATTCGATACCTCATATACTCAATGAATTTGTTTCTATGTTTAATTTTAATGATGCGTAGCATAGAAAATCATTTAATTAAAGCAATATATATCATGCGTATTCATGTTATGTCATATATGGTGTGTTGAAATATTTGTTATCATTAATTGAGATATATGTCCCACTCACCAGATTTTTCGCCTAAAGAATTGACATCTAAATTTTAGATATAAGATAAACGTTCGGAGAAGAAATCCAACTATGTAAACTGTATATTAAAAAAAGTTACTTGCACAACGCTGTTAACTGGATACTTTTCAACAATAGGCAACGTTGGCACGAATGCTCAATACAGGTATGCGAGTACTATGTAATAGTCGTATTATTATCAGCATAATACCACACAAGCAACAGCATTACAATATAAAATCATGTCTTACGTACCAGAATACAAGCTGAGCATTGATGCATCAGATGAAGTTGAAATTAATGTTGTCGCTGATGTTGGTTGATCCAGTGATATCTTTGGATCAGACGGTCTTCTAGTTGTTGTCTTTGCTTCAGTCGTTACTGGAGCAGTAGATGTTGCTGGTGTTGTAGTCGTTGTTGGTGATTTAATAGTTGAAATCAACGTTGTCGCTGATGGTGGTCCGTCCGTTGATGGCGTTGGAGCGGCCAGTGCTGTACTTGTTGTCGTTGCTTCAGTCCCTGCTGCAGCTGTATTTGTTGCAGTTGTCGTAGTTGTTGTTGGTGATTTATTAGTTATTGTTTCTACGCCCACTGCAAGCATACGATAATTGTAAACACTGCCACGACGAGTGCATATATTTATTTTATTGGAAGCAAGACATTTACGCACGATCTTCAAGCAAAATTACGAAGAATGTACAGTGTTTATTGTTTTTGAAGTTATTACACGCATTGCCTGTATATCATTATTTCGTTTAACTACTACAAAACAGAGCATGGTTCAGATCTAATCAAATAATCATTTTCAACTAAGTACATATATTATAGAATCGCAACGTTTACTCGTTTCTCCCGAACCACGTTCACAGTGAAGGCCGATATAACTAGTGGCGCAGTCGCATTTGTAGCCGTTCAGTTCATCCACGCATGTAGCACCATTTTCGCATGGATTGCTTCGGCACTCTTTTATCTCTGTAAACGTACGCATGGCGGTGTTTGTGGCATTACACAGTAATTCGTTGAGACGCAGAAGAATTGCAAACAAATATTGAGCCAGAACATGTCCAAAGTGGTACGTCATTAAATGTAAATAAACGTATAGTGTTGTGCAATTTGAAAACAGAATTTATTGATATCAAATACAAACAACTAAGAAAGCGCACCTGAAGAACATTCCGGATCTGTGTAGCCAACAAGGCATGCACAAGAATACGACATGTAGCCATTGACACACGTGCCACCGTTGAGGCATGGCGAGCTATCACACTCATTCACTTCTGCAAACCAATAAACGAAACCTGAGCTGAATCATATGTGTCATTGTCTAGGATAAGGCCGATACGCTATGTTGTAAAGATTAACATACGACATTTGACATATATTTATATGCAGACTTTCCAGATATTAATATACATACCGATGTTGCAATCATATCCCGTGTAACCAGCACTGCACAAACATCTGTACGTAGAACCCGCTTGGTCGCCTATACATGTTGCCCCGTTATTGCAACGTTTCGTTTTGCACATGCCTGTATCTGCAGTGTGCAACACCGTATGCCGTTATTATCCGAAAACATTGTCGTAATTGAGGAGTATCATATACAGTGACAGAAAATAGACAATTCGATACCTCATATACTCAATGAATTTGTTTCTACGTTTAATTTTAATAATGCGTATCATAGAAAATCATTTAATTAAAATAATATATATCATGCGTATTCATGTTATGTCATATATGGTGTGTTGAAATATTTGTTATCATTAAATGAGATATATGTCCCACTCACCAGATTTTTCGCCTAAAGAATTGACATCTAAATTTTAGATATAAGATAAACGTTCGGAGAAGAAATCCAACTATGTCAACTGTATATTAAAAAAAGTTATTTGCACAACGCTGTTAACTGGATACTTTTCAACAACAGGCAACGTTGGCACGAATGCTCAATACAGGTATGCGAGTACTATGTAATAGTCGTATTATTATCAGCATAATACCACACAGGCAACAGCATTACAATATAAAGTCATGTCTTACGTACCAGGATACATGCTGAGCATCGATGCATCAGACGAAGTTGAAATTAATGTTGTCGCTGATGTTGGTTGATCCAGTGATATCGTTGGATCAGACGGTCTTCTAGTTGTTGTCTTTGCTTCAGTCGTTGCTGGAGCAGTAGATGTTGCTGGTGTTGTAATCGTTGTTGGTGATTTAATAGTTGAAATCAACGTTGTCGCTGATGGTGGTCCGTCCGTTGATGGCGTTGGAGCGGCCAGTGCTGTACTTGTTGTCGTTGCTTCAGTCCCTGCTACAGCTTTATTTGTTGCAGTTGTCGTAGTTGTTGTTGGTGATTTAGTAGTTATTGTTTCTACGCCCACTGGAAGCATACGATAATTGTAAACACTGCCACGACGAGTGCATATATTTATTTTATTGGTAGCAAGACATTTACGCACGATCTTCAAGCAAAATTACGAAGAATGTACAGTGTTTATTGTTTTTGAAGTTATTACACGCATTGCCTGTATATCATTATTTCGTTTAACTACTACAAACCAGAGCATGGTTCAGATCTAATCAAATAATCATTTTCAACTAAGTACATATATTATAGAATCGCAACGTTTACTCGTTTCTCCCGAACCACGTTCACAGTGAAGGCCGATATAACTAGTGGCGCAGTCGCATTTGTAGCCGTTCAGTTCATCCACGCATGTAGCACCATTTTCGCATGGATTGCTTCGGCACTCTTTTATCTCTGTAAACGTAGGCATGGCGGTGTTTGTGGCATTACACAGTAATTCCTTGAGACGCAGAAGAATTGCAAACAAATATTGAGCCAGAACAACATGTCAAAAAGTGGTACATCATTAAGTGTAAATAAACATCTAGCGTATATGCAATTAGAAAACAGAATTTATTGATATCAAATACCAACAACTAAGAAAGCGCACCTGAAGAACATTCCGGATCTGTGTAGCCAACAAGGCATGCACAAGAATACGACGTGTTGCCATTGACACACGTGCCACCGTTGAGGCATGGCGAGCTATCACACTCATTCACTTCTACAAACCAATGCACGAAATCTGAATGTTGATGTGTAATGTTTGACCAAAACGCTGTTTTGTGATGAATAACATACATATTATATTTATTCGTTCTGACTTTTCAGATAATGACATACACATTTGTATTGCAATCATCTCCCGTGTAACCCGGATTGCACAAACACCTGTAAGTAGAACCCTCTTGATCACCAAGGCATGTTGCCCCGTTTTTACAACGGTACTTTGTGCATAAGCCTGCATCTGCAACGTTCAACAATACAAAAGCTAAGTATATCTTCCACGCCTAGCTCCGCGAAGCAAGGCAGAGGAGATTACAGGATTGTTTTTTATTTTGATGTGGATATGGAAGTAAGAGTAATGTTTGACGTGTATGCGTATGATAAACATATGAAGTGAAGCTTGGCAGCTCCATGCGGTCGCTTTAATGGTACTGTCAGAACATAAATAAGTTCGGAGTCAAATGCTACTGGCGTCGCTAAACTGCTCCGAAAGAATCGAATTCGAAGATGAATCTTCTGTACGACTTGCCTCTAGCAGTTCGAAATCGCTACATTATACTATAATAATGCGAATGACACTATACTGAAGCACTGCATGGAAATCACCGACTGACTATAAACCACCATCATCATTGACGTCACAAAACCACCTGATCGCTGATCTAATTAACTTCGTATTTTTCGCGGGCTTTGCGAGTTAGACGCATTAAACATCTACTTTTACCTACGAAGAAGTTTTTACATTTTTTGCCATGTAGTATTTACAGTATTACACTTGATGTACACAAAGAAAATGCATTTTAGCTAGAGCCTTGTTGTTTTTCCCTTTAAAAGAGGGAATGGTTCATTTTGAATGGAAAAAAGCAAACATCATACCATTGTTTAAAAAGTGTTTGGGAAATAAATTAAATAATTACTGACCAGTGAGTTTAACATGAGTGATTTGTAAATTATTAGAAGACCTTATGGTGGATTTCCTTGTTAGGCTTATTAAATCCATTTCAACAGGAATTCTTAAAAGCGAAATCATGCTTAACAAATAGGTTATGTTTTTTGGAAGAAATCGATAAGTGGGTAGACGAGAGATCACCAGTAGATATTATCTAACTACATTTTCAGAAAGCTTTTGACAAAGTGCCACA
Organism: Lamellibrachia satsuma; assembly: GCA_033239005.1. Taxonomy (NCBI): domain Eukaryota; kingdom Metazoa; phylum Annelida; class Polychaeta; order Sabellida; family Siboglinidae; genus Lamellibrachia; species Lamellibrachia satsuma. The sequence continues at coordinate 3,764,396 of BSQZ01000003.1, forward strand.
TCAAATACTACTACTTCAATTAAAAGCCCATGGTATCGGGTATGGCATAGTCGACTAGACAAAACAATGGGTGACTGACAGAAGGTAGCGTGTTGTAATAAATGGGAAGATTTCAAACTGGAAATAACAAGGATCAGTATTAGGAACTTTATTATTCTTAATATATATATATATATATATATATATATATATATATATATATATATATATATATATATATATATATATATATATATATATATATATATATATATATATATATATCAAAGATTTCGAAGAGAATATAACAAGCAACGTACAGAAATTTACGGATGACACTAAAGTGCTTAGAAAGATTAACACTGATTGTGATAAACAACATTTACAAAACGATCTAGACAAATTAGTTAATGTCTAAAAATGGCAGATTTTATTACATTTTTGGAAATGTAAATGTCTACATACAGGACCCGGGAACTTGGATGCAAACTATAAACTGGGAGATAGTGTTCTAGTTACTGTTGTAAAAGAAAAGACATAGGAGTAAAAAAAGTAGTTTCAAAGCAGTGTGGCATTGCAGCTTCAAAGGGTAATCAAATTGGTGGGACTACTAGGAGAAATATAACATTGAAGGAAAAAAGCTAGTTTTACTTCTCTATACTGTATACAAGCGTGGAGACCATATCGTAAGGATATAGATACGCTTGATCAAATACAGAGGAGAGCAAGTAAAACGATTCCCGAACTGACATACCTTAATTATGAAAAAAGCCGAAAAGAATTCAGTTTAACAATCCTAGAGACATGGAGGTTAAGAGAATACCTAAGTGAAGTATTTAAGATATTAAACGGGTATGACAATATTGATTGAAATATTTTTTTCTCACTCAAGAAAAATAATAGAACTAGTGGACATGGACAAAAGTAGTAAAGGATCAGTGTCAATTTAATATCAGGAAGTACTCGTTCTCACACAGAACAATAAATGAATGGAACAAATTATCTACAGATTGTGTAACTGCTAGCAGGGTGAATATGTTTAAAAACAAGGTTGACACATATCTCATCAAGGCGGGTTATACAGAAATGGACAATGTTGGACTTTCGATGAGCCAATGGCTTCATTTTCCACTTCCCGTCTGGGTTTTTACCTTGGATGGCAATCTTGTTAAATCTTTGTTGAAACAATAACTCTTTCAGACTTTCTAATTTGAAGTTCACTTCCGTGGATAATCCATCTCGCGATGTATTGCGTTGATAACTATTCGCCGTCTAGCGATCAAGAACATGATATTCCTGGTAACGACTATTAAACTTCACAACGCCGAATTTCACAACACTCAAATAGAAACAGATACGATGTACATACCGGGATACAAGCTCAGCATAGATGTATCGGGTGAAGCTGAAATTGCATGTTCTGCAGATCTTTTGAATCTCTTGTGTATTATCACCCCTAAAAAGATAATGGAAATGTAGTGACATTGTCGCTTTGGATCCATTGACCATACCTATGCACACAGCACCACAACTAGCACAATTACATGTATTAGGCTTTTTATTGCTATACGTAATACACTTCGTATTGTGATGCCGTCTTGTATTTGTTAAATAAGGGAATTGCATTTTGACGCTAGCAATATGTTTTTTGTTAAGTAGAGGAAGCGTTATTGTTGGGGTAAGATTATCGACTTTTGACCGTTTTGTATCTGATTGATTGATTTATTTATTCAATATATGAGAAAATTAAGCTTGTACATACATCAAATTTGCAATCAAATGTACATTAAAATATAAGGATGACACATAAAAGTACAAGCATAACAAACAAACATTGCAGAGACATCGAATACATGGCCATACACAGTCAGTAATTGATATTTTCAACAGTAATCGCACAGTGATTGCATGTGTCACTGGTGATATTGTATTATCTTCGTAATGTTTTATTAAAATTGGATATTTTTAAGAGTTGCCTATTTCATTGGAAACAATCAAGTATCACAGGTACAGCATTGTAAATATATATTTAATTAAAATATGCATATTTCTTTGTATAGATTATGTCTTACAGTTAGAAAATTACTACATATAACTGTAACCAATAGTTTTCTTACCGCCAGTGAGAATAATGAAAGTGTTCCTTGTAATACCCAAAAATGTTGCATGACAGGTGATCTTGACTGGGCTTCCCACGAAGGAATCACGTTTTATGACCACCAGGTTAGCGCAGGTTTTCACGCTGTTAGAGTGTACTTCACAGGACGTTGATCCCGATGGCGCAAGTGTTACTGTGGGACTGGACGTCCAATTTATAGTAGCTTCACCAATGCTGTCCACAGAACATTTTACTGTGCTGTCAGCTTCCGAAACGTTCATGGCTATTTCACAACCGCCTTGCAATTTGCCATTCAATAATATCTTTAGGTTTCGCAGATATTCTGCAATGAAGGGTCAGCTTGAATATAATAAATGCATGAAATAAACACAGCTAAGATAAATTATGTTCTGTTGTTTCTTTATTGAACCTAAAATACCCAGTACACGATTGGTGTCGACTTGATGTAATTTGAATAATGGAAAATAATATTATGCAACGTGCTTTTCTGTAAGCATTTGCTTTAAAATAATATGTGCGACAGAAAGTAATATATACGAAATTCTACTTTAGAACAATTGGTTAGTTCGCCAATAACAAACTACTTTGCTGAACTGCTTACTGTGTATGAATATGATATGTTCAATATCAATATAGGCAAGCATAACAACTACAATTGAGTATTATGATATGATGAGTGAACGACATATATAGATAATCACCATTAAAACGTTGCAAGGGTATTTCTTTGAATAGTAGTTTCCATCGGTATTAACACAGCACAATAAATGTAATACTAAGATATTAGCATATTATGTTTCTATCGTATATTGTATTTTATCACTGGGCTCAATAAGTACTGAAGGTATGAATGTTTGTCATTCGCAATATGTATTTAATACACACCTATTTCACAGTGAAATCCTGTGTATCCAGCAACACAGCCACACACGTAGCTCTTCACTTTGTCTGTGCATGTCGCTCCGTTTTGACAGGGGTTACTGGCACACTCATCTACACGTTCATTGTCGATCCGCAAAAATGAGTAGTCAGCATTGGTTAATTTATATAAAATATGAGACATGATGTTACACTGTTGAAAAAATTAACAATATATATATATATATATATATATATATATATATATATATATATATATATATATATATATATATATATATATATATATATATATATATATATATATATCTAGGTAGGTAGGTAGGTATATAATGTTGGACACATTCAAAAATGAATATCTAATTGTTTGACTGCAGTATTAGGTTAGGTCTAAGTGTGTTCTCATGAGTAGTAGACAGGTTAATTACGATAGATGGCGCAGCTTGCGGTGACCTTAGTATCAATGCCGCAAGATGGCGCCACTGACGTGTCAGCCGAAAGGTGGCGCCACTGACGTGGTACCAGCTTGCTCCAACAACCACAGCCACCCGTTGGTCAGGCTCGAAACATTTTGTAAGTGGCGCTCCAGCGATAATTTTGGAAGTATTTTTGTTTTAAATAGCGCCCCTAGTAACCAAACTACTTCGAGAACGCCACCTGGCACCTGGTGCATCAGGACTATACAGTTGAGCGCCTCCTGGTGGCTTATTTTGGTTCTACCAGCTTCCTTTGCGACCACTACTTTTCATAAAAACAGCGTCCCAACACACCTGGCGCAACTTCTAGTTGCGCCTGCGCAAGGTGACTTCCTATATTTCGCGTATTAAGACCGTGTTTCATCGCCCAGCGCGAGTGTCTATTGCGCATACGCAACTGTCCGCTTCCCGAAATGGCGACATCTAGGGAGAAACGTATTCGACCTGTTTTAGCATAGCAAAAACGCGCCTACATGCTATACCACGAATCTGCAACCCTTAGAGCTACTGGCTTTTTCCGCTGCCATTTCCGATTTCAGTTGGCCATGCGCAACATGCTCACTAAATTCACTTCCGAGGACTGCTTCTTGTATTTGGTATGCGTGCATGTGAAATTTCTAAAATAATATTATATTACATTCAGGAAGTTAGGTCAGTGGCTATTTATGTATGTGACGGCTTATTTGACCTAGTTTTTAATTTTGTTGCATTTAAGCAGGTATAAAACCATGCAGAAACGCTTCTACGCAATGTAAATACTGGATTTAGCTGTGCATGTGTCGTATTCAATTATGGCTATGCGTAAATGCTTCCACGCTATGAAAGTACCGCCTTTGTATGTATTATAGTGCTTTTAACCGAGTATTTAACCATGCAGAAACGCTTCCACATAAGTACTGCTTTTAGTTGCATTTTGTCGCGTTTAGCCATCTATAACACCCTGCAGAAACGCTTCTACGCTATCTAAGTAGCATTTTCATACGAATATTTGTTTGCATTTAACCAAGTATATAACAATGCTTCCACGTTAAGTACGTACTGCTTTTATATGTATTTTATTGCACTTCACCGGATATAAAAACAGGCGGAAAACGCTATTACAAACGTGAACCGCTTCTTCTTATGTTAAAAGCTTTCTGAAGTGGCATTTAGCCAGATGTAAAACCTTCTACACTAAGTAAGAAGTAAAAAAGCGACGACACGCCATCACACGAATCTGCTACCATTAGAGCACCTGGCGGTGTTCGGAGCCATTTCCAGCTGCGCATGCTCAACGTGGCAACAGCATGACTTCCGAGTGACTATAGACTATAGTATAGTATTCTAGAAGCTAGCGCGTGCATCCGGTTGTGCAAGACTGTGACAATGTATCAATGTGGACACAGCAGCCATAACTTCAACGACTGTTTCAGTCTTCGGGTTTGGTTCGTAGACTCTTTGTTAGAAAACTACGTTACACGCCTTGGTAAGTACGGAGAATAACGCTGATCTATCTTGACCCACATTCATTTCAAGCAGCACAACTAGATACACTGTATGTAAGTTGTAATGCCTCTAAGTTTAACATAAACGATCAGTGAAATCACAGCGCTGTTCTGTAAATGTAACTAGTGTGTTTCATATAAAATCATGCAGAACCGCTTCCACACTATGTAAGTCGTAATGCCTTTAAATTGTTTACATTTTCCTTACAAGATTAAAATTTTCCTTAAAGGTTTAACATTTAACATACATACACATTTATACCGACATATATAACGTCACCTATATTCCTACCAAGTAATGCCACTATCGACCAAATATGCAACGAATTTACCTATATTCCATTCAAGTAATGCCCAAAGCGAGTATGCATGTAATAGCTTGACCTGTTTCCTTTCCAACCAGTGCCTCTACCGAATCTATATGTATAAACTTGACAAGTATTTCTTTCAAGTAACGCCTCTATCGAACGAATTTGCAATAATATTATCTATTTTCCAAATATAGCTTACGCCGACCAAATATGCGATGACATCACCTATATAATCATACCAACAAGAGTCGTCATTGCAACACGTTGCTTATTTATGCAATATGAGTGGCCATTCATATTTGGTAGCGATCATATAGGTGAGTTCGTGATGATCTTCAAAACACCTGGCGCGATTCAGGTTTCGAAAAACCGACGGCTTCCATCGTCAAGAGTGTAGCGTCACGGTCGTTCTACCACGTTCGAACTGCACGTAATGGCCTGCATCATCTCTTATATTGATCTTATAATTCTCAACAGAGGGCACTGTCTCTGACAACACGTGATTCCACGAAGTAGGTTTAGACGTAGAGCGATTAAAACCGCTAATAACTGGTTTCGATACTACATTGTTGGTAATATCGTAAGTAACGGTTCTCGCAAGGCCGAACCAAGCATCGTCTCTGACGTTGTACCAACGTTGCTGGATTTTAATTTCCACCAATCCACATTCCCAATGACCACACAGACTTATGCGTTGGAGTAAGGGTGTTACGTAATGGAATAAAGTATTGTCGGGATGCAATTCCATCGACGCATTGCTAGGCAAGGTCAGGTCAAAAACAGTTTTCGGACGATTGCATCACTGCGTTTCATCGACGGATTAGATAAATGTATCCAACAGAACTCCTCAACAGTGGCGTCCAAAAATTGCAGTTGCCAATGCCTTTAGTCAGGTTGTAGATATTCACCAATATGACGGTGTACAGAACGACCACTTGAGAAAAGAAAACGGTCTCCGTTTTCGGACAGGTTTTTCCATACAATAAACAATGTGTACTGCTACTTTTGGTATCTTCAAGACTTGTGCTTTAGGAGCGTGCATCCGGTGCATTGCGACCAAATATACAATAACACCACCCACATACATTCCGAGTAGCGAATCTTGCGACCAAATATTCAAAAACTTCACCCATATACCTTCCATGTAGTGCCTCTAACGACCAAATATTCAATAACTTCACCCATATTCCTTCCAAATAGTGCCTCTAGCGATCGAACTGGCAATGATATAAACTTTCAATGCTCGAACTTCAAGGCAACGGGACAACGAAGTAACAAAACAACTCATAAACAAAAGAAGTGAAACAAACTAGTTAGAGTTACAAAGATGCCTTCTAGCGGATAGTGACCGAATTACTGTAGAGTTAGAGTGGCGTCCTCGTGCGGAATAGCTAGGATTACAAAGACGCCATCTAGCGGATAATGATCAAACAACTTTAGGGTTAAACATAAAAATTAAATTAGGTTTAAGGAACTGGAAAATTGCATGAATAACTGGAGGTAATGCAATTTTCGGAAAATTGCATGTTTTGTCATCCAACCAAAACATTCTGGTTCCTTAACCCTAGAATAATTTTAGGTTGAACCCTAAAGTAGTTCGGTCACTATCCGTTAGATGGCTTCACTCTAACCGGAGTTTGTTATTCCACCGGGCGCCAATCTAACCCTAACGTAATTCGGTCACTGTCCGCTAGATGGCATCTTTTTAACTCTATCTAGTTTTTCCACATTGATCCTTCCCGGAAGTGTCATGGTTATACGGAATTGAGCCGTCGAAAAGATGGCCGCCACACAGATCCTTACCGTAACACGTGAATTTGCTTCAATGATTTCGACTTAGTCGTTTATTGAGTATAACATTTAATGACTATTCGGGATGTTTTTGAGTTTGAAGTTTATGCGTTGAACATTTGTGTGTTGGTAGCTTGTAAGTTAGAAGTGTGCAAGTTTGAAGTTGGGAGTTTGTTCGTTGAATGTATGTCCGTTGAAAATTTGCAAGTTGGAAGTTTGTAGCATGAAGTTTGTAAGTCCCAAGTTTGCAAGTTGGAAATGTGTTAGTTTGCTCCATTTTCGAGCATAACATGTTATGACTATACAGCAACTTTGTGAATTAGAAGTTTGTATGTAGAATATAAATGTGTGTTAGAAGTTTGCAAGGTGGAAATTTGTAAGTAGGAATTTTGTGCGTTGAACGTGTGTTCGTTGGAAGTTTGTAACATGAAGTTTGTAAGTCCGAAGTTTGCAAGTTGGACATGTGTTAGTTTGTAACTTGAAAGGTTGTTAGTTTGTAAGTTTCAAGTTGGGAGTTTATAACATGAAGTTTGCAAGTTGGAAGTTTATAACATGAAGTTTGCAAGTTTATAATTTGAAAGTTTGTCAAATGAAATTTGCAAGTTTGTAACATGACGTTTTTAAGTCGGAAGTTTGTAACATGAAGTTTGCAAGTTGGAAGTTGAAAGTTTGTAACATGAGGTTTGCAAGTTGGAAATTTGTTAGTTGGAAGTATGTTTGCAAGTTGAAAGTTTGTAACATGAAGTTTGTAAGTTGGAAGTTTGTGGGTTGGAAGTCTGTAAGTTGGAAGTTTGTTTGAAAGTCGGATGTTTTTAAGTCGAAAGATTGCAAGCTGGAAGTTTGTTACTTTGTAAGTTGAACGTTTGTAAGTTGAATATTTGTAACATGAAATATGTAAGTGGCAAGTTTTCCTAGATTTTCCACACGGATGCCACTATAACCATAACCGCATCCGGTAGAGGGAGACATATATCGCATAAAAGCCCGTGGTTGTCATGGCCGTACCCATTCCACACGGGGCACCAATCTAACCCTAACGTAATTCGGTCACTGTCCGCTAGATGGCATCTTTTTTAACTCTATCTAGTTTTTCCACAGTGATCCTTCCCGGAAGTGTCATGGTCATACGGAATTGAGCCGTCGAAAAGATGTCAGCCACACAGTTCCTTCCCTTAACATGTGATTTTATTTAGATGATTTAGACGATTATATAGCATAACATTTAGTGACTATACGGGAAGTTTGTAAGTTGGAAGTTAGTGCGTTGAACGTTTGTGTGTTGGAAGTTTGTTAGTTAGAAGTCAGCAAGCTGGAAAGTTATGCGTTGAACGTTTGTGTGTTGGAAGTTTATAAGTTGGAAGTTTGTGCGTTGAAAATTTGTAAGCTGGAAGTTTGCAACATGAAGGTTTGGAATTTCGAAATTTGTTAGTTTGTAATTTGAAAGTTTGTTAGTTTGTAATTTGAAAGTTTGCAAGTTGGAAGTTTGTAAAATGAAGCTATAAGTTGGAAGTTTGTGGTTTGGAAATCGGATGTTTATAAGTTGGAAGTTTGTTAGTTTGTAAGTTTATTAGTTTGTAAGTTGGAAGTTTGCAACTTGAAAGCCTGTAAGTTGGAAGTTTGTAAGTTAAATGTTTTTAACATAAAGTCTGTAAGTAGAAAGTTTGTTTGCAAGTTGGAAGTTTGTAAGTTGAACGTTTGTGAAATGGAGTTTGCAAGGTGGAGGTTTGTAACATGAAGTTTGTAAGTTGGAAGTTTTTTTTATAAACTTTGTAAGTATATGTTTTGAAAGTTTGTGAGTTGTTTCACTACCTCTTTGTATCGTTGCCTCACTACTTCGTTGCCTTGCAGCCTCGTTTCCCCGGTGGCTTGCAGGCTCGCTGCTTCATTGTTTCGCTACTTCGTTTTCTCCTTGCCTCGAAGTGTGTAAGTTGAAAGTTTGTGAGTTGGAAGTCCGTATGTATGTGTGTATGGATCCATGGGTTGATGGATGAATGAATGGACGGACGGGTGCGTGCGTGCGTGCGTGCGTGCGTGCGTGCGTGCGTGCGTGCACAAAGTTTTGCCAGAATCTAGTTAATGTTTACGTATACGAGTGCATGGATTCTGTAAGTTGGATGTTTGTACATTTATATGTTGTTTCGCTACTTCGTTGTCTTATTACTTCATTGCCTTACCGCCTCAATTCCTCGGAGGCTCACTGCCCGGCTGCAGCTTTGTTTAGTTGTTTCTCTACTTGGTTGTCTCATTGCCTCAAAGTTTGTGAGTTGTTTCGCTACTTCATTGACTCGTTGCCTTGAAATGTGTGTGTTGGAAGTTGGTGACATTAAGTTTGTAAGTTGCAAGTTTATGAGTTGGAAGTTTGTGATTTGGAAGTTTGCAATTTGAAAGTTAGTGAGTTGTTTGTCTACTTCGTTGTCTCATTGCCTTGAAGTTTATGAGTTGGAAATTTGTGAGTAGGAAGATTTTGCGTTGAAAGTTTGTGAGTTGGAAGCCTGTATGTATGAAAGGTTTCAAGGATGGATGAATGGGTGCGTGCGTCCGTGCATGCACAATGTTTTGTCTGGGTGTAGTTACTGTCTACATGCATGCGTGCATGGACATCTGTAAGTTAGTAGTTTAAAAATGTATGTTATTGCTTATTCGGTTGCTAGAATCACTACTTGGAAGGAATGTGGGTGACGTTATTGAATATTTGGTCGCTAGAGGCGCTATCTCTGAGGAATATGGGTGAATACAGTGCATATTTGGTCCCTAGAGGCACTGCTTGGAACGTATATGAGTTATTCAATATACGGTCGCCAGAAGCGCTACTTGGAAGGTACGTGAGTGGTTTTATTGCATATTCAGTCCCAAATTACCGAATGCGCGCTTCGAAAACAAACGTCTCAAAGATATCAAAATAACAGCAAATGTTGGGTGTTGTTTGGAAACACGTCCAAAATCGGAAATCGTCTTCATCTGTCAAGTGGTCGTTTCATAAACCATCATAGCGGTCAGACTAAAGGCAACTTCATTTTTGGACGGCACTGTTGAAACGTTATCTCGGTTACCTGATATCTAATCCGTCGATGAAACGTAGTGGAGAAATCATCTGGAAAATGTTTCTACCTGACCTTGCATTGCAATGCGCCGATGGAATTGCATCCAGACAATACGTTGACCCACTACGTACCAGCCTTCCCGTAACGCATAAATTTATCCGGTCAATGGGAATGCGGATTGGTGGAAAATCAAAACACAGTTGGTACAACGTCAGAGACGAGGATGCTTTGTTCGGCCTCGCAAGAGCTGACACTTATGGTATTACCGCAAAATGTAGGATCGAAACCAGTTATTACGACAGATACAATAAACTGATCCGGGTTATCAACAACACATTGCCGGATATGAAGGTGTAGAAAAACTTTAACTGAGTGACAGCGACATTACTAAAAAAAGGGACTATATACATGACCCAGAGAACTAATTCAGGACTGGTATTTCAAGTACTGCACGCGGGAAACGGGGAGCTCCATGAGAGGAATACTACCTTTTTGACGTCGTTTTTAGAACATCGCGCCAGGTGTTTTGAAGATGACGAACTCACCTATATGATCACTACCAGATTTGAATGGCCACTCATATGGCATAAATAAATAAGCGTGTTGCAATGGTGACTCATCTTGGTATGATTATAGATGTGAAGTCATTGCATATTTGGTTGGTAAAGGGCGTTACTTGGAAGGGATATAGGTAAATATATTGCATGTTTGGTCGATAGAGCCGCTACTTCGAAGAAATACGGGTCAAGTTAATACACATAGAGTCGGTATAGGAAACAGTTCAAGCTATTACATACATACTCGCTACGGGCGGTACTTGGAAGGAATGTAGGTACTCATTGCATATTTGGTCGGTAGAGGTGCTACATGAAAGGAATTTAGGTGAAGTTATGTATGTATGTATATGTATGGATGTAAGTAAGTATGTATGTACGTATGTGATTGCATACGTACATATATGTGTTTGTGTGTACGTATGTAGGTATATGAGGTGAAGCACTGCTTCTTTGTTTCGCTACTTCTTTACCTTGGTACTTCAACGTTTCAAATGTTAGAAAATGGCACCCTTTTAATGAAAATGTTAAATCGTTAAGAACACTTATAAGTAAAATGCTAGATTTAGAGGTTATACAACTTATATACAGAGTCGTTAGTGGTGTTGCTTGAAATAAAACAGATCAAGATAATACATATACAAACTATTTGAGCACTGTTTGGAAGGAACGTAGGCCAAACTACTTCATATACGAACGATAGAGGCATTATTTGGGAAGAATATAGGTGAAGTTATTGCATATTCAGTCGGTACGTATACAAACGCTAGTGGCGCCACTTTGGAGAATGTAGGTCAACATTAGCACACATATAGAGTCGCTAGACAGTTTACAACTTGCACGACTAAAACTGGTACTTACCAATGTGTGGAAACGTTTCTGTATGGCTAAATATCCGGTTAAAAGCGACAAAAACCAATATTTACATAGTGTGGAAGCGTATTTGCATGGTTTTACATGGAACACACTAGTTAAATTGACAGAATAGCGCTATGATTTCACTGAAATAAACCGTATATTTTAAATAGAGGCACTACAACTTATATACAGATTCGCCAGATATACCAGCGTAGTTCGCCGTAACTACCAAGGCATGCAACATACTTTTAAAACAACGAGTCTACGAACCAAACCCGAAGACAAAATCAGTCGTAAAATACATATAAAAGCAGTGCATTCATAGCGTGGTTGCATTGTTATATACCTGGTTAAATGCGACAAAACGCGTTGAAAAATGGTACTTAGATAGCGTAGAATCGTTTCTGCATGGTTTTATAGACGGCTAAATGCGAATTAATGCAACTAACCGTCTAACGGCAGTACTTACATAGCGTGGAAGTGTTTCGGCATAGTTAAATACCCGGTTAAAAAATAGAATACATGTAAATGCGGTACTTACATAGCGTGAAAGCATTTATGTGTATTTATATACGACACAAGCGGATTTAAAACCAGTACTTACATAGTGCAGAAGCGTTTCTGCATGGTTTTACACCTGGTTAAATGCAACAAAATTAAAGACAAGGTCAAATAGGCATCCACATGCATCAATAGCCACTGACCCTACTGCCTGAATGTAACATAATTTCATTTTACAAATTTTAGTAATTGATCTTGCTAGCTTACTACAAGAAGCCGTCCTCGGATCTAGTGGGCACGTTGAGCATGCGCAACTGGAAGTGACAGCTGAAAACCGCCAGTGGCAGGGGAAATTGCCTGTGGTAGCGGAAAACGCCAGTGGTTCTAAGGGTAGCATATTCTTGTTATGGCGTGTCGGCGCTTTTTTGCTACGCTAAAACAGGTCGCATACGTTTCTCCCCTATATGTCGCCATTTCGGGAAGGGACGAACGCGCTAGGCGATGATAAACACGCAAAATATAGTCACGTTGCGCAGGTGAAACTGAAATGTCCGCCAGCTGTGTTGAGGTACTCTTTTTTTTACGAAAGGTAGTTCTAGACTGGTCGCTAACGCCGGTGGTAGCACCAAAATAAGTCACCAGGAGGCGACCAACAGTGTGGTCCTGGTGCACCAGGTGTCATGCGGTTGGTTAATAGGCACTAGGGGCGCTGTTTTCCGAAAACTAGTTAAACAATTATCGCTTGGGCCACCTCTAATAAAGGTAATTCCAGACTAGCCACCAGGTGGCGCTTTTGGTTGTCTCAAGCTGTTGTTGCGCGTACGGTGTCCCCTTCTTGCGGGTGACATCGGTACTAAGGCAGCAAGCGGCACCATCCATCTTAAATGACCCGTCTACTACTCTCATGTCACGAATATGTACCATAATGTCTAGTTTGTCATTATGAGTAAACAGAGACAATACTGTACAGCTTGTATTGCTACATTATTATCCAAATTAGAACATATCATAATAAGTACATTTATATGAATTGCATCAAATAATTTAGCAAAGAACTGAAGATTAACATCAACAAAACAATATGTCTACATATGCATTAATTGTTGACGGTATTTTTACCATGCTTTAATAGAATTACGTTGGAACAGCAAAAGTGATAGCATGGATTTTGTTTAGAATGGATGGCCAAATTAACAAACAATGAACTGAATATGTTACTGTGATAATAAAAACAACGTCATTTAAATATAAAACTGACATCGAAAAAGAAATAAGTTCAGTAGCAAATGAGTAGCCAATTACGGCCTACCAGGAATATACTCCATTGGCCTGATCTTCATTTGCATTGTCTTTAGATGACGTGTTCCTTTCAACGTATCCCAAATGGCATTCCTCCAGTCATCAGTGTCCCCATACTGGCCATTCAGATTAGATCGCTGGCACCTGTTGTACCACCATCCTCCATATCCACGTGAGGCACAATGGGCAACGGTCGTGTCGCTATCCCATGTACTGAATGGCATATTTCGGTGGTAGGTAAGTGCATCACCTGAGGAAACGTGTAAGGCATCATGTAGGGGAAGGTGGGGCATGTCTGCACGCTGACGCATGTCCGCACACCTCATTGTTGACCAAACTGCGTAGTATTTTGGTGCAGCGAATTTAACTCGTTTGCGCCAGTAAGAAATTATTACCTAAAATGTTGTTTGAGCAGAATATAATTTATACGTCTATTGATATGTATCTCACACCTACAATAATATATGCATATCGGCGTGCTTATGAATTTTTGGAATGTGTTATCGTTGCACAAATAAACTTTTACCGCCATTGCCGTGCGTGCGTGAAAATTTACAAACTTCTCCTGCCGGTCGTTTGGGGCATATCCGCACGGGCATTTGCGGATATGCCCTAGTCTTGTGCGTATATGCCCCAGTGCAGTAATTTCATTTACATAACGTGACGTCATGATATAGATGTTCTTAAAATATACATATAATTTTTTTTGTTCGTCCGTACTTACGGATGCATGAGTCATTATGCGATATATGACATATGCCTATGGGAATACTTGTCAGCTAAACCATCAGCTAACCCATGCGGTAGGAAGTGAGATTGCGGGAGGTGGGAGGTTGGAATAATCATAGGTGGGAAGTTGACCTAAAAAATGGGTGGGAGGTATAGGTGGGATTTTGAGATAGGATGCGTTAAAGACAGTAATCTTATAACACGATAGTTAATGTGTGATCATTGTTCTTGAAGTAAAGTGGATCTTATATTTAACCAACAGTGTTGCAATGTCGTTCAGTTAGCCAATAAAGATAAATCGCTGTACACTCCCTGTGACATTACCATGGTAAGGTCCAGCCAATACATAACAGTGTGCTAGATCGTGTGACTCACCAGCATCACTGCGAGAATGGTAATCTCCTATATGTAGAACGTAATGTGTACTGCTGTCGCCGAGTGAAAAGTCCCCATATTCTGCTATCCTTCGAATTCCATCAAATGTCTCCAGCTCAATCCTAAGCAAAAACATTTGGTTCGTGGTTATGAAATTAATATTGTCATTGCCCAGCCAAAATTCACCACTGGTAGTTCCAAATCCTGCCGCGTACTCCGCCCATGTCTTGTTGAAATCAACGGAACCATTTCGTCTATTTTGCAGCACCTACAATTAAGCAAACAACACGTGAATAAAAGCCGGTATACTATACAATGCATTACGACAACCTCTAGTACTGAAACGGATACGTTGAACTCCACTGAACAGAATCAGTGCAAACTGATTCTAGAAAGCGGCTGATTCAGTAGATGGCCGACTACTCGACACAAAAGTTGTCGATTGAAACTATGCATGATTCATGTCTTCGTAAGACCCGAAAACATCATAGATTACTCGTAATTCAAATAGCATCTCTGGTGTGACTTTAAGATCACAAACCATATTTTTTCGCCCGGCACTTCATTGTTTTTTTTCTATGGATAATGATAAATAATAAATTAAGATTTCGGCCAACTTTTACTGGAATGACATTACTCTGTATGTAATTTGTTTTAACAATTTCTCTAATTTTGCTACCGACGTAGCTGTTGTTATGCCAGATATTTCAAATATTTGCACGGGAACCCCCAACTTTTTATGGTGAAAAATAATAAATTAACATATTGACCAAGTGCTACTAAAGTGGCATTACTCCTTGCGGGTCAAATATTGAATATAGTAAAAATTAAAACAAAATTGGTTTTACCGCGACTTAAAAAAGCCACACACGACAGGTGAATAGGATATTTTTTTATTTGTGCAAATCTTGCCATTCGGCCTAAAGTATCGAATGGGTCTTACTGAGTAAAAAGTATATTGAACTTTTGTCAGCTAGACCCCCGTTTCCATGATAACAAACAAAATGTGTGCCATTTTGAACAAATATTGGCAAATTTGGAAACACTGCCATTCTTTATTGAATACATATATGATAATTCTTCCAAATCCATGTTCAGTACATATTCTACTGTACAATGACCAGAGCATTTGTTAAAATTTTGTTTTTATTTTTTGTAGTGTGAAAAAAACTTCATTTTTGGAAACAAATACGTGCCTATCTTTCAAAATGTTGCTGATCTGATCATTGTGCAGAGTAAAGTATGCTGAATGCAACATCCAAAACCTTATTTGGATAGTATAATTACTCAAAGAGATATCCTTTTTTTTCAAATGCAGAAAACACGTTTTTGAGAAAACGGCCGTCAATGATTTGTTTACCATCAATACTTCTGATACTTTCAAACTATGTTTCACATTGATATTTCCTTTGGCATGCTTATATAAATTATTATACTAAATATAACAATGTAAACATAATGTTGGTGGCATAAGTACTTCCAGAGATATGCTTCCTGCAAATGTGATATTTGAACCACACAAAATGGCCGACATTTTGGAATTATTGTGAGTCATTAATATACAACAGAAGTTTCTCACCAGTATTCATACCAGTATGGTTGATGGGGCAGGAGGCCATATGGCCTGTATAAGCTCCTTTATTAGCAGTTTTCTACAACTTCTGTTCATTTGAATACTTGGATTTTAGCAAGTTTCTTTGGTACATATTTGATAGGGTTGTGTATTTACTCAAATAATGACTTGATGCATGACTTGAAAGTGTTGAAGAAGTTGAAGTGTCATGTATCTGATAACATCAATCAGGATTGATAAAACAAATAGAAAGCTATTTTTTTTACTTCAGGAACAACCAAGAAACAACTGGGCAGTAACAGAGTCCACAAGACAAACAAGGTTCCACAACATTCAGTCGACTCCGTCAGCCTTGTATGCTGGCCCTTCTTCCTCCATGGCGTGCCACCGTTCTACTCCCAACTCCGCCGCCCGGGAACCGTTGCCGGCGTCCGCGGTGTCGCTAACTCGTCGTCTGCAGTGGCAACGCATGGCTGCATTTCTGCCGTATTCTGCTGTTTCGCCGCCGAAAATGCCCTATTTGCACGTGTATAACGCAGTCGCTGCGCTCTCCCTTACTTACTCAGCCCAAAAGCATGCTTTGTGGAAAACTTATTCGCTTTGACTCGATGATTACTTTCGTTAGACGCCATCGTTGTTTACACTCGGAACATCGTGCATTGTGGGAGATCACTCGTCATATATGCAAATGTCCGCGCCATGTATGGAAATATCCGGGTCAACGTGGGTCGCCAGTACAGCGGACCGTCCCGACGGTGACGTAGCATGATGCCGAATACCAAATAAGGAGATAGTCGGTAGAATACTGCTTGCATATATGACGATGTCCAGCGAAAACGGATCAAAGGGCGGGGATGACGTCTAGACAACCGGATAGAGAATGGAAAGGGGAATCTATCCGTACCAAACAAAATAGAGTAAGGTGAATTTACCGCAGTGTTGCTAAGGTCTAAACATCAAAATTTTTCGAACTTCTGATAATCAAAATGGGATTATTACTGTATAGGGGTACACTTTATTCACGAATAAAAGTGATTTCGAAGTGTGTGATCGTTATAAAAATTAACTTTATTGATAATTAACATACGAAGCTATCGGAAAAGGAGGAAACACATTTGGAGCATATTTTTTGAAAATAAGTAATTTCACCTGCCGTGTGTGGCCTTAATGAAATACATAGAATAATAAATGTTATCATTGCTCTTTTTTTGCATATTTGACATATTATGCTATATATATATATATATATATATATATATATATATATATATATATATATATAATATGAACATATCAAATTGCAACGTTCCTGCAAGTTCTATATTTCAACAGTAAATAAATATCGTGTTATGGCTGATTATGATCAAAGTTTATGTTGCTGCTGACGGAGTTGTTACTACGTCAGACATCTAAAAAAATCACGTGACACCCCCAACTTTGTTTTTGCTCTTTACGGGCTTTTCAATAACTTTATTTCAGGGTAGTCGGCCACCTTAAAAGCGAATTTCCATGAACGAAATGGACACATAATGATCTGGAATCGAATGTACGTCAAACAATTAAGTTTTATTTCATAAATTGGCGTTTTCGAACGACATACTTTCTTAAGTAGAAGAAATTCGCAAATTGTCCTTTTCAATTGCTACCGTCAATAATGTATCAGATTATGTAATATTTTATCGTTTTAAATGCACAAATCTGTTTTGTTAAAATGTTAAACAAAACGGCTGATTCTGTTTTCCGTGATTCTGCTACGAGGAGTCAGCTGTGATATTACGACAATCGCTGGTACGAGAACGGATATAATAAGTTATTATGCAGTTCCAAAACCCAGTAATACGGAAATAGTTTCTTGTCACATTTATGAACAATAATTATGTTCAGCATATAATTGTAACAATGTACAACGAATTTACCAATGGCTAGCTGAACGATTTTAAGGGACATTGCAACACTGAACAACCCTAGAGACAAGAGTGTTAAGAGAGATCAAATTGAAGTTTCAAATATTGAATGGGTATGAAAATATTGATAGAAATATGTTTTTTTTTCACTCAAGAAAGATAATAGAACTAGAGGACACGAGGTAACATTAGTAAAGGATCAGTGTATATTAGATATCAGGAAGTACTCGTTCTTACAGAGAACAATAAATGAATGGAACAAAGTATCTACAGATTGTGTAACTGCTAGCAGCGTGAATATATCTAAAGACAACGTTCACACAAATCACAAGAGAGCGGATTACTGGGCCTTTGCCTTGGATGGCAAACTTGTTAAATCTTGTTAAATGAATGTATTAGTATTTATATCATCTCGGCTGGTTAAAAATAATAATACAAAACCTGTTTCAATGGCGATATTTCACCTCTGAATATTCTTTTAAATACACGATTTTGCGATAAATTAAAATGTATAACATAGGCACCACTTTACTGTGATTAAAGACCAGCGAAAAGTGGGAACATGTGTTCACCTTTGAAGGTGAAATATGTTTTTCACCGGACGTCAGTATGTGAAACTCCCGTTTTATACAATTTCTGACGGTAAATATACTGCGACAATACAGATTAAAACATAATAACAGTTATTTAATTATACAAAACACCCAACTACATATCAGTTAACCAATTATTATCGTCAACTTTAAAACAGAGATTATGGGTAGAACATGTCATATGCATATTATGTACCGTCCATCCACCACCGTCGGTTGTCAGGTCACAGTTCACAGTAGTGGCATGACCTTCAGGATACACTGTGTAAATACCCGACTGTCTGATGCCACACCACTGAATTTCAGAACAATCAGACGCACCTGTATGACAACATGGAGAATAATATGGAATGTCATATCACTCCCTGTACATAGGCATACATATATATGTATATATATATATATATATATATATATATATATATATATATATATATATATATATATATATATATATATATATATATATATATATATATATATATATATATATATATAATCACGTAATCTTCTTATGTCAATTGCAGACGATGTTTTAAGTATCGTTCCTTTTGTTTCCCCAGTATTGCAGTTTTCCTAAATTGTTAATTATTGATAAGCTAAGCTAGTTGTCCTGCCACAAGTATCTTTTGCTTGTTCTAAGAAGTCATTAATTAATGATTTTACTGAATTGCACATGTAATTATAACTTAACACTAAAGAATACTTAACTGTAATTAATTAATTGCAAAGAAGGAATAAAACTTTGTGATTAAATGTTTATGTTTGCTCTATTACACTTTATCCCAAGAAACATTTTAATCGCAATCATACTTCGTCTAAAATCTGCCGGCCGCATCATCATCTTCGTCGACTTCAGTGATTGACTCCCTTCCCATGTGGTCCACAGTATAAATGACCACCCAGATCCCGCCGAGTACATGCCGTTTAGGTTTGCCAGCACGCATTCGCTATACCACCATCCCCCGTGATGTCTGCGTGTGCATTTACTTCGAGTGTTGTCCCGGTCATACGTACTGAACGGCATATTTCGATGGAAACTCAGCGCATCGCCTGAAATACAGTGCACTTAGCATTACACAGTAGCAATTACAGATCTGCAGACATCATTATTTACGATACCGCTGCGAAACTATAGATAACTAACTAGATATCAACATTTAAAGATATCAACGTTTAAAGTGTATGATAAATATAACAATAATACAGAGACCTGTATTTATATCGCACATACGGAAATACAATATGTTCAGAGGCGCATACACCATTGATAAAAATAATTATTAAGATAAAATTCATAAATCAGTATATTAATTATGCTTACATAAAGGTAATAATAATATGATTCTATAGAATCGGACATTATATGCAATATTGTTATTTCGTATTTTACTGCATACTGAAGGTAAAAGGAACTGTTCCTATATGGAGTTTGTTTCATCCTAGTCCAAATCTAAGCATTCTACGTTCCACGTCGTCATTCAAGCACTAATTCAACGTATCTAGCAAACATTCAACCACTCATGGAACACAGCACATGATTTGTTCGTTTACATCGATTTACACACTCATTTGCACAGCCGAATGTACAATTCAATGCAAACAATGTTTACTGGGTATATGAAACAGAGAGCAATCAGAGCAACTCGTCTTTGATTAAATAATAAGAGCTACACGCATTCTCTATTTTGTGTAACACATCCTTTGCAAATGAAACTTTGTTTAGTAATTTTTCATCCAGCCTTTTTTGATAGTGGTTTGGAATGAGGTTATACAAATAAATAGTGTTCATACTACAGACGGTCGTGGTATCAAGTTTAAATTGTGAAAATATGTAATTGAAACTTTTAGACATATGTGAACCACTTCGGTGAAAAGACGAGACGAGAGCATATTCAAACTGGTGTTATTGAATTTTAAGCAACTCTGCATAAAACGCACCATTTGATTCATAATCTGAATTTCACTCGGGAGACAGTCCGCTTAAAGTGGCCCCATATTACAATGGGTGCAACCAGGTAGATTAAAAGGTGTCCTGATGGCTGATATCCTTGCGCCATGTAGTATAAAACTAATCTACATATTTATCTTGCACGTTCCCACGACATACACCATAGAAAGAAGTACGACATAAATAATTGACGTTTTGTACTTATATTACAAAACTCAAAGTTAGCAGATAATGAATTCAAATGCCATATGAAATCATGACACATCTTTAGCCATAGCCTGGTGCATGCTAGGACCAATAGTGTGGCCTAAATACAACCCGTTTTTCAAAATCACAATGTACAGATGGATTATATCATATATAGTTTGTCATGATTTATGTCATGTTGAAGACAACACCCATTTTATAAACAAGCGCTATAGATTTATGATGTCACCAAAATAACGAAACACACTCTTATGATTCCTACCTGCATCACTACGCTCTAGGTAAGACCCAAATTTGATGCGGTAATTTTCATCTTCAGAGTCCAAATAAAACTTGTCATACTCTGCTATTCGACGCTGCCCACTGAAAGATGTTAACTCAATCCGTAGTATATACTTATTTCCATATGCTGTAATGCGATGTACATTCTCACTGCCAAGCCATAGATCAGATGGCGAAATGACAAATCCATTCTTGTAGTCAATCCATTTTGTCTTGTTGTCATACTGCCCAGGATTCATCCTTTCCTGGATTACCTATATAGAAACTAGCCAATAGTTATGCTGTCCGATACAATATGCATAGTTAACGCATCTTACACCTAAATTATATCATTTTGACATTCGTATATTCAGAGGTGAGAACAACGATTTTTGTATTTTGTAAAAGTGTGTTTATGCGAGCATTTAAGCTAATTTCCATAACCCAACATACCGTCCACCCGCCTCCGTCTGTGTTAAAGTCACATCGAACAGCCACAGGTTGACCGGCTACACTTATAGTATTGGTAGCAGTTTTTGTACCTTGCGTTTGAAGATCAGCGCAGTCAGTGGCTAAAAAATAAGCAATTGCAAATCTTCTTAAAGGGATTGTTTTAATCGCATAACACTATAATTCTTATCCCAATTATATAGCAATTATCGTCACCATATTGAAGAACGCCTGAGAGAATGTGGTTTAACAAGAGACGCAGAGGTTAAGAACAAGAGACGCGGAGATTAAGAGGAGATCAGATTGAAGTTTTTTACAATATTAAATGGGTACGAAAATTTATAGAAATATGTTTTCTCTCTGAAGAAAGTTAGTAGAACTACAGGACATGATGCAACATTAGTAAATGATCAGTGTAGATTGGATATCAGGAAGTATTCGTTCTCACAGAGAACAAAAAGAATGGAGCAAATTGTCTACGGATTGTGTAACTGCTAGCAGCGTGAATTTGTTTAAAAACAAGTTTGACGATATCTCAGGAGAGCGAGTTACACATAGATGAAAAATGTTAGACTCTCGGTAAGCCAATGGCTTCCTTGTCCACTTGCCATCTGGGTCTTTGTCTTGGATGGAAATCTTTGTAAATCGTGTTCAATGTTAAATGCTTCGTCTAAACAGGTGATAGAAAACTGAATCACGACAGTATTAGCTATTTTCTAAACAAGCGTAAATATTGTAGATCAATATTATTTGGTTTATGCTTAGAGTTCGATCCTTCAGTACCCATTGTTTATAGCGTACCCATCGTTTGTTTCTGTTGTTAATAACAGGTACATTAAAAAAAAAACAATAACCGCTGCATTTTTTTCTTGCTCAACATATAGCACCAAAGCAATGTCTTTTAAAATGTCTTCACCATTACAATGTTGAGTTAAACAATTATACTTGAATCGTTTGCCGTATACTTCCCAGCAGATGGGCAGTGCGCGAGTGCGAAGGCTTCGTTGCGCCTCTATTAGGAAAGACCCAGATTCAGCATCTACCAACCCGACCGATCTTCGATCGATACACGTCAAGGACGTACGAGACAGACACCGAGACAGTGCGCTGGTTCACGTTTTTGTAAACCCTGACAAACGTCGGCCGGCCACCACTTGATTCCTTGAGCGCTGCTAAAAGCACAATCGCGCCAGCAAAAGAACATCATTGGACATTGCAGGATGTCCTTCGTTCGCGTTGAATCGAAAAATTTACAGAAAATAAACGAAAATAAATACCGGCTTTAGAAACGTGGTGCCACGTTGCGACTAAAAGCACACCGATTTATTTCAAAGAGGCCGCTAGTTGGCACCACTGGCAGCGCAGTACTGCCAACCTCTGCGTTTACCCTGCCATCACTCTTCAAAATCTGTTTTTTTGCGCGTTGTTTCCCTTCTAAGAAAGCGGACTGCGCGTCAGTTAAGCAGATTGCTTATGTTGGGAACTATGTAGGTATATATTCGACATAATGTGTCAAATGAACTTCTAGTACTCGAACAACTGCGCACTACTCATTGGTAACATACCAATTGCGGGAATTGCATCTTTTGTTGTAGCTGTATCTCGCAAACTGCCAGACGGACATCTGACATTTGGCACCTTCAAAAGTGCCTCTGTATAATAACATATTAACATAAAATAAAAGTATTAACATATTACAACACATGCATTGCACACATTGCCTACACACGTTCTGTATTTGTCGGAATATCACAAATGGCGAAATCTGCCAAATGGGTAAACCCATCAATATTTGAATAAATTTACCTATTTGCGGATAGCAAAGACTATGTTTTATAAAGCTTAACATTTGTATGAATTACCCATATCCCATGTTAAAAGAGGCAACATTTCTGACTTCGGAAACTCCCATGAAGCAATTTACTAACACACAATAAGCACGGAACAGACGCAAAGTGGACGATCTGCTGTGCTTGTATGTGGGACCAGTAATCTGCATAAAACATTCATTTCAATACCATTAGACACTAGCTGATAATGATGACTATTTCTCTAAAGGTTAATATTGCCACATGATTCGCCACCTGAAATCGCACACAGAAATTTATCTACATGTAGTTCAACTACAGTTTGAAAGATTTACCTACAAAGGACATTAATTCTGTTTAAATTGTTCAATATACATATATTATTATTTAAAAATAATATAGTATGAACAAAACCAATTACAAAAGCATAATAAAAATACAGTGAATAAATATTTGAGAAATAATTTTTAGAAAAAATATTACGTTAAAAGTCAAGTAACTAAAAGTATGAGACGTCTTTTCTACAGTTGAGTATGCATGGGACAGAAATAGCATTGCCACTGTAAAAAAGTACCAGTTTCTGATGTTATTTGCTTTATCTTCATCTCTGCTGCTTTCAGGGGCTGGTATCCTCTCCATGTCGTCCATATAATGCCAGACCAATCTTCACCTTCCTCCTGTAGTCCATTTAAGTTTGAGTGGAAGCATTTATTAAACCACCACCCTCCACGTTGTTTGAGGGCACATTTCCTTGGTGAGTTGTCTCTGTCCCATGTGCTGAATGACATGTCACGATGATAGGAAAGTGAGTCACCTGACAAAAGAAAGGCATTGCTTCAACATGTGCAGGTTATAAAGGTAATTTCTTATATGGCGCGGTATCATGTCATTTGGATAGCTCAAAGTGCTTTACACTTCACCCCTAGCAGATATATTCATTTCAACACTAACTCGACTTGGAGTGAACGAAATTACCCAACCTTCAAACTGGGGATTCCAACCCCGGTCCCCTCGATTAAGAGAGGACCGAGACAGTGGCAAAAAATGGCATACAATAATGTAAAATAACCAGCAGAAACAAATATGTTTGAGTATAAAATATCAAGGTGAAAAGTGTAGATATAATAGTTTATCCAAATAAATTTTGCAAACACAAAACATCCACACTTTTGGATTGATGCGACATTATTGTCAGAGAATATTGTAATTAAATAAAATTACGCTTCTGTGCTATGAAACACATTAAATTCAGTAATGCCACTTTTATATCAATACTTAGCCAATCAGAAGGTCAAAACACATTGTTATTTTAAATCTCACCTGCATCACTCCGACTGACGTATTTCCCCAGGTGAAGTTTGTAATAATTTTCTGCCGTATCCAACGAAAAGTCACTGTATTCTGCAATCCGCTTGTCTCCGTCGTGTGAAATCAGTTCAATGCGTAGAAGAAACCTTCCTCCACTTGACGTTATTGCATGAATGTTGTCATTACCCAGCCAGAACTCGTTAAATACATCCCCAAATCCATGCCTGTATTCATCCCACGTTTTCATGAAATTACTGGAACCGCTAAATCTGCGCTGCAATACCTAAAACGTACAATTACATCAAAGGTAATAATGTTAAAAATAAGTTGCATATTGATACGTTATGGTGTTCATCAATAATGTAAGAATAAATAGAAGTTCTTACAGTCCATCCACCATCAGTTGTTGTCAGATCACAGAAAACCTTTATTCTTCGGCTGCCAGCACGTATTGCATATACGCCACTCCCTGTAGCATCGCCATCTTGTATATCTGAGCAGTGGAGTGGTCCTGAAATCCCACAGTTCACTCCATTCATTTTGCCTAACATAGTATATGATAACTGGCCTACTCATTCCGTTTTATTTTTAGACTAAAGTATTCACATTTAACCAATTGTTTGGTGACAATTCAACTAGATATACAAACAACTGTATTCACCCTTAGCTAAATAATGCATTTTTATTTTTATTTGCATAGAATATTCTATCAAATTTTAGTGTGAATTGTAGAGAAATAAAAAATATTTTATATAATTTGTCATAGTATATTTGACAATTGTGTGCAGACATATATATATATATATATATATATATATATATATATATATATATATATATATATATATATATATATATATATATATATATATATATATATATATATATATATATATATATATATATATATATATATATATATATATAGAATATGTAGTATCATATTGATTTATATATAAAATTTTAATATACACTGTAGAATCTAATATATGAATCAAAGTGTCTGTTTGTCTGTCTATATGTCTGTTTATTTGTCTGTTCTCTTATGCCCGGTCGCATTCAGACAAAACTTTGTAAGGAGTCCCGTGGGCCCTTCTCACGGACTGGGGGGGGTCGGATGTGGAAAAATCCATCCAATTCTATAGAATTTGTATAGAACTCTATAGATGTTTTGTTAAGGGCAACAATACTTATTCATTACCCAAATTGGTAAAATACTACACAACCACGTACCAGTTTCAAAATGCATTGGTCTGATTTTCATTTCTGTTGATAACAGTGATTCAGGTCCTCGCCACTCTTGCCAGACCACGTTTGACCATTTGGAAGCCTGGTCATGCAGGGCATTGAGATTGGACTTGAGGCAATTGTTGTACCACCAGGCACCATGTCTTCTACTTGCACACTCAACTTTATTGTCTCTGTCCCAGGTAGCAAATGGCATATCTCTGTGGTACGTCAGTGAATCCCCTGCAAAAATCATCAGTATCCAAAATGTTACATTGGGAGAAACTAGTAGTGATAGTTAACCAAGTAGGCATATTCAGGGGGGATATGTTGCATCACTGCGGCCCCTTCCAGCTTGTGTTGAAATTTACATTTTTCTGGGGAGATCTCCCATCTCCCAACATGATGCTTCATGACGAGTTTCTTGCATAGCAGCAATAAAAAAATGTATGGGCCCCTCCCATCTAAAAAGGAAAGACTAAATCCACCTGCAGTTAAGGGACCGTTAACAATTGTCGACACTTACCTATTCATACAGAGTGCATTGATGAACATAACTCCTAACCCGATCTTCTAATTAGTACGTGAAAATGTTGGTAATTTTCCAGATACAAATATATATATATATATATATATATATATATATATATATATATATATATATATATATATATATATATATATATATCGATGTAGCAATGTTATGACACAGTGCATGTGTATATGGCATCCAATAATAACATTAAAAATATGTTTACAAACATTTATCTCCAATAATTAAGTTAAAACTCCATCCTCAACAATTTAGCCAATTGCAAATCCGGTTCTTTGAAATCGAATTGAGGATGAACCTTTAAAGATTTTTGCTTTTCAACCAACTAGTTGGTGTCACGTTAACAATTATTTCCCACCATGTTGTGAATTTCTAAGTTGTTGGACTGTATTACAACACTGCACCGTTACCGGTTATGCGATATGAAACAATAGTAGTTCCATGACAGTTATCCACGTAGCAAGGTGGTGATCATACGTTGCAATGCGATCGACATTACACAAAAATCAGTAAGTGGGCCTTAACCCTTGAGCCCTTCCCGCTTTGTGCGAAAATATAAATGTTGACAATTGTGAACGGCCCTTAAGCATAACAGGGTATTCCTGTTGTTTAAAGTGATTTATGACATAAATCATATTCAGGATAACTTGGGATGACACATTCTGTATACCTTAACAATTACATATGTTATATTAAAATATTAGCATTCAACTGGCCTGCATTGCTGGTTTCAAAATAGTTGCCTAGTTGTAGCTTGTAGCCTGTCTCCTCTTTGCTCAGTGAAAAGTTAGCATATTCTGCATAGCGACTTGTTCCATCATAAGCAGTCATGTCCACACGCAGTAGGAGTTTTGAATTGTCTGTCATCTGGTGAATGTTTTCATTTCCAAGCCAGAATTCAGAAGATAGATGTCCAAACCCAATCTTGTATTGCATCCAGGTACGAAAGAAATCCTCGGAGCCATCTTTTCGTCTCTGAAGAACCTAATAAAAAACAGACATATCAAAGTGGAATAGAACACGTAATACTCAAACACTGCTTGTACTTGTGGAACAGCACCACAAAATGTAGACAAAGGTATTAAGGAGAGGTTCTATTATCTAAGCTTAGCACGTGTTTCGCATGTGAACATTCTAGACAACTGAATTTCCTCTGCTTAGAAACTAAGCTTAGCATGTGTTTCATAAGTGAACATTCTAGACTACTGAATCTCCTCTGCCTAGTGAAAAATGCCATGTTGTTACCACCTGCTGACAAACTGTTAGAAATAGAATACACCCTATTACCAACTTCCAGCTACTAAATCCCCTATGAAAACTTTCTTCTGCGAATCGCCATGCTACAAACTATGAATGATAACTTTCTTATGCCAAATCCCATGCTGCAAACTCCCATGGTGATAAGTTTATTTTGTCACCCCCCATGTTACAAACACCACTGATGATGTCTGTCAAATGCAACCCCATGCTACAAACTCCTTAATTATGTGTTTATTTAACCAACCCCCATGCTGCAATCCTCCTCTCCCAATAATAACTCTCATTGTCAATACATTGTTTCATGTGCAATGTAATCAGATATAAGCTGTGTTCTCATACTTACCGTCCAACCTCCACCAGCAGTGCTCAAATCACAGTATACTTCTGTGGGTTGGTCATTCAAGTGCACTGTGTATATGCCACTTCTGGTGGCTCCACCTGTCTGGACCTCTGCACAGTTGTGAACTGGGGCAAACAGATAATTGTAAATGCATTGGCATAATTCTTTTTTTTATCCAATTGTTCTTTGTCACCACATTTTCTCTAACATGCAGCTTTTCCTGACCCCTGCTCATTAGCCACAATTTGAGTTGATTTTAAATTAATTATTACAATATATAATAATACTTACAGAGTTTGTAATGTGGTTTAAACCATTTTTTTTATTATTTCAAAGTTTCAGCTGTTTTTTACTGCCAATTTTATTGTAGAAATAGTGTTTATTTTATATTACAAGTTAACATAAATGTGCCTATCTCAAATGTATCCACGTTATACACAAATAACTTAAATAGCATTTATTGTTAGTGGTTTCACATGAAATTTTTTTTTTCTGTAATAATTATCAAATAAAGAGTACCATTGTTGTATAAAATATTAAATACTAATATTTGAGACTGGCATTTGATATCTGCTTAAAGAAACATAAGTTACAGAGAAGTACAGCTTGCGAGCTATAATAATGTTGCAGGAGAATTGGTAGGCAAGTAGAAATTATTTGTGATATGCATGCAGTGCATACCTACATAGTACATACACGCATGCACAAGAAAATACCCATGCACACCTATTCCCCAACCATACCTTTTTGTTCAGCCTTGCAAATCGCAAATGCTGTCCAGAAGTACACAAACCATTTCAGTGAGATTTCCAACATGGCATGCATGATCTAAGCAAACAAACAAATAAACAAGCTCAACAATCACAGTTTCCACATCAACATTTGATGACTACAGATATGACTACTTTCATAATTGAACATCACAACATACCAAACATTTCTTCCAAGTTTGTTTTCATTATTTGTCTTATTACAATTGAATGATATTCAATTAAAGTGCAATGCAAAAAAAATGGCAATGTGATGCTCTGACATAATTTACCTAGCCTACTATTCCATGGAGCATCAGGTCCATGATGCTGAACAAGAAAATATTATCTCAGAACAATTGCATAATTGCATCATGAGAGACACAGTCATAGCCGTTCGGCTCATGTGGGAAACAACGTTTAATAATAAGTAAATGAATCATATGTTAAACTTGATTAAATATTGAACTCAGACACACGAAAAGTACACTTATGCATGTAGTGTATGCCATAGCATAGGCATAGCTGCAGAAAATGCTACCAATCGAAATATCGCATGATCGTTAGTTCTAGACCCGTGATGTTTCAACATACGTTTAATGCGTGACGTTCTGTCATACTGACATTAAAATGATTAGATATTGTGAGGCTTCCGAACATGCGCATAGGTAGCAATTTTCGGCGCCGGTGACGGTTTTTTTTATGTCGGTTTCCCAAACAGGTGGAAGTAGGAGCCCCTGGCACACCACCTCGTCAGTGGGAGATAGGAAATTGACCCTAAAATGGTGGGAGGTTAGCCTCGCCATACTGGTAGATGGGAGGCGGGGACCTGTGAAACACACGCTATATACATCGTCATCTTGAATGCTGAATTGCCCGGTGTCACGGTGACACTTACAGTTACACTTACAGACTTATCCGCTATGGCTATTCTAGGGCTAGGCTAGTAGCCTGTTAGCAGATATTCACGTATGTTTGTGTGCATGGGAGGGAATTTGTGTTTTCTTATTATTATTCTTCCTGTCAATGACTGGGCTCCTTAAGAGCGTTGTTAGTCCTGCTCGGCGACACTCACGCGCCGGGAATCGATGAACTAGAGATAGAGACCACCAGTCACCACTCTTTGAGTCCGCGACAGGTTACACATTTACCCCCTGTGTGGGATATTTTACTTCCCCAGGCCCAGCCTAGCATGGACACCAGGTAGAAGGGACCAACGGCTTTCAGTGTCTCTTCTACTACAGGTGGTTTTAAACCCCGGTCCCCTCGACCGAAAGTCCGACGCTCTACCATTCGACCACCGCTCATACCGGTAGGCGCACCAGGCAGTAGGTAGTACTGTCACTGGCAGTAACCTAGTACTTGTCAAGTCTGGTTTTGAAGGAGTTGTCTTTAGAGATGAAGCTGATACTACAGTGTTCTAGCGATTTACAATTCTGTATCTAAAGAAGTTTTGATGCTGTCTAGTTGTACATCTCTCCTGAGTTTTTTGTTATGCCCTCTTGTCTTGACACTTGTATTTGTTTGCGTTTCAAGTTCGAGTGGCATATGTCGTGTCTTTCAATCGTATCTCATCAAACATAGGCATAAAAGAATTAATAAAAAGTACACACCACTTAGTCGTGCATGCTCGTAAGATAATCTCGTCCTTCAAGCAAAGCGTACTACCGGACAATAAAGGGTCATTTCGAAAAACAATAAAAATATAAACTTTTCGCAACCCAGACGCCCGTACACTCAGTCCGCTTTTAAACGCACGCGCTGCTCCGCGGGTCGTAACGTCACTAATCATAATTAGCTAATCGCCAGATGGCGCGCTGTCTATCATTTTATCACAGTCACAGTCCACTCACCATTATTTTCACCAGTCACTTACACGCCTTCAGTCTGCCAAATATGGGCACACAACCAGTCGCATACTAGTGCAGTACGTAAACTCCACTCGGTGAATTTCTTCCTTTTAGGCCAGAACAATGTGATTCTCTTAAGCGGTGCACTTTAATGCTGCAGGAATAGGGAATGATTTCGTCCCAGCCAAAACATTTGATTCTACAAAGCCAAAGGCAAAGAGGCTGATTCTGGAATCCTTGATTCTATTAAGCGGAGTCGTAGTAGCAAAAATTTAGCGTGTTGCACGTCTGCTTCTGTTGAACAGTTAAGCCATACGTGTGCAGGGTGGGTTAAAATGACAGATATCTACCATGTCATTTTTCATTTCAGCGTTCGTTCTAATCGATGACCAGTTGAGGTCTGGTATAAAATTTATTACGGTTCAGACTGTGCGTTCATAGTTGTGTTCAATCATTCTTGTTGGGTTCTTTTCAATTATTCTAATCGTGTTCTAATGTGTGTGATTGTGTATGGGGACCCGGGCGACCGATGCGTATTCCACATTGGAACTTACTAGACATCAACATGCTTTTACCTTAATTGTTTCAGTTAAGGGAAATGTTTCGTCCGGTACAACACCGCAAGGCGCAACAGCATACATAATGAAGTATTTGTCAATGTATGAATGTTTTCCAGTTTGTAAAGTACTGTCCCCGCAGCTTTACCCTTGAATGTATCACAGATGTCATCAGCCACAGGTGGTTTGCTTGTATAACATCGTTAGGCAAGCATGCAAACAAGACTTCAAATGAAAGCGGAAGACAGGAAGACCACTGAAAAGGTGGAGTGACCAGATCAGGAATGATACTTGGGTTCTCGCTATTGACAGCAAAGCGGCTTGCCATAAATAGAACAGAATGGAGGGGTCCAACTTCCGGAGCACTGCAAGGAGTCACTATGGCTTATGCTTTTAAGTCAATTTTTTAGAGCTATCCTGTGCAATCTTAAGTTAATAAACACTAAACGCGGTAATGATCAGTTGGGAAAAATTAATCACATTTATCTTGACGCAACAAACAGCTGCAACATCTGTGATACGATGTGTTTGTAATGCTACTCTGGCTTGACACATTCATCACAAATATAGATATGCTACTAAAAAATACAAATATACACATTCTTAAAAACCTCTGCAAAATTGCAATTCTCATTTATAATATAAACAAGACTGAACGTAAACATTGATCGCCGTGTTTTACAATCACATTGATGTTAATTGCATAAAAGTAATATTATTACTTTTACAAGCCACCAAGTAATAGTAAAATAATGATTGTAAACATATTAATATAACAGCAAATAATCTGAGAGCGCTATATACATACTACGATGTTATTGACAAACATTGTATTTAGGGAAAGGTATTGTTATCAGAAAGTGGGGTACAATGTGTCTACAAAACCTTCCAAATAATGGGGCAAGTTACCCATGTTATAAATAAACGTGTTAGGGGTGATTACACAAGGTGGGATCATCATGCCATATTTGGGATGGACAAGTTATGCCCACATGAACTATTCACCGCACCTCCCTGATAAACAATGAAAGCTTCTTTACTAAGTGCAGGTGAATATACAATCCGTGTATTACGCAGTAACACAGCTTGAATCTAGGAATTTAATGTCAATAATTAATCACGTTATCATTACTTATATACACCAGATTAAAGGGTTACACAGTAACAACCACATGCACAGAGAAATAACCAAATCATACAAAATATCCAGCAGTGAGGCATATAAACACAATGACAACCCATAACAGAACAACGCATCTCACAGATAATTATGTATATAAAATCATACACCCTGCACCAAGGCTCTTTACTCTGAACCCACCATACTGTAAAAAAGTAATTATTGCAGTTCACGTGAAAACCATAGAAAACTATAAATGGAAATTATATATGATCTTTTACTCACCAGGGTTGAGTTCTAAAGCCTACTTGATGTATGACAAATGACCAGTAGTAGTAGAAGTAATATTTATATTTTTATATAAATGAGATTGCACCTGAATACTTATCAAAGATCACTGACTAAAATGTACTTGTACATGACTTAATGTACATGATTTAATATACTTGTACATGACTTAATGTACTTGTATTAGAACATTTTCGAGGTACAGCAGACTTTGTTTATTAGAATCACTTTGGGCCAGATCAATTTGATTCTATTAAACAGCTGATTTACTTAACCAGCCATTCTGTTAAGTGAAGTTCTTGTACATCTACAATGTACTTGAACTCAACTCTTCTAAGGGCTGCCACATTGTATGGATTTCACGCATACAATTCGTATACAATTGATAGGAGCACAGCCGTATCCCGTTGTTAATACTAATTTGCTTCAAACTGAAAAATCAGAATAAAGTTCACCATATTTGCTCATGTTCATCGTGAGTAAAATATCAAATGACAAATATAGCAATCGAAGAGCAAATCGCTGTTGAAGAGTCTAAACAATGGAAGTTAATTTTAATTTGTACCACGTGGTTGGTTGGATACGAGTCTATTAGACTAACTTCTAGTACTCGAAAATGGACTTTCATTGTTCAGAACAACTTATCTATTGAGGATTCAAAACAATGATAGTCTATTTATTTTTGTGTGTTAGAAGTTAATTTAATAGACACATATCCAAACAACAACATAGTGCAGATCTAAATGGACTTCCTTTTTTTAACTCTTCAACTGCGAAATACTTTTGCTGCAAGGCAAATTTCCAATGAAACCAATCAGAATTTGTTTGATGTAGATATATTTTATAGCCTGGCAGATGGTGACACTCGATCGGAATAGGAATGATATCAGACGGTTAATAAAAAAATTTTTTTTACATGCATTTATACAGATTTTCGAGTCAAAAATAAGGATTTAAAAAAATGGTGGCGAGTTTGCATTCAGTAAATGCTTATCGGTGCAACTCCTAGTGCTGCCATGTGGCATTTACGGCAATTACATAACCTTGAACCAGTCACTCTGCTACATAAATGAGTACCTTGCTACAGACAGAGGTGGATGAGTAAACGAATAGTCTTCAAGCAGTAATTACAGCATAGCTGAATGATTCCCAGAGAAGTCGAGATGACACCGGAATGAACAGGTCTGCCAGAGGGTGAAGAGCAAAGTGCTTTGAACAGTCCCAAGGACAGGATACCGTGCCATATAAGAACGTAACTATACCCTTAATTGTTTGTCTCATACAATAAACATGTAATAGTGACATGTCACATCTTAATACACATAAAACTAGATAACACAATCTTTGACAGAAATCTTACCTTATTCAATTGCTTTATGTACTTTACAATAATTTTGGTAGTTAAAAACACATTTTCAAAAACCATACATAACATAAACGCCACAATAGTTTGGCAAGTCTTGTCAAGGTACTTGTGCTGCCCCTGAGAACCAATGATGGCGACACGAGATTCTTCCATTATCAGAACCAGGAACATTTTGGCCAGTTTTAAATCTACAAAGCTTACATCATAAAATCATGTTGTATAGTATTAAACTATATTTGTATATATTATAATATATATATTATATACATATATAATATATATATCATGTGTACATTGTAGGCCGATTGGCTAGGTTGATATTCAATAACAGAACATTTTTTATTTTTGAAATGTGGTTCAATAATTAAAACACAATTGGGTGGTTAACAGAGTTGTTTGATTTAAATCATTTGATTTAAATCATGATTTCAATGACTCCAAAAAAATCATTGATTTTTTTATCAATTGATGAAGTTTTAGACATTTCAAGTCAGAAGCAACCCAGATAAAATCCACCTTCAGCAAACACTTGTACTAGTTGTTACCAATTCAGTATGTTGAATCAAGTGAGACCATCTGCACAATTTGCAGTTTGGCTAGAGCAGGCCTGGGCTAGAGAACACTGAGCCCTGGGCATGTGCCAATTCAGACTTTCAACAATGACCACAAGGGCCTGCCACAACATGCCTTCTAATAATATTGATGGTCTAAGGAACTACAAGCAGCTGTGGATACTAACTCAATTCAATGAGTTCAACATCTTCTTGGAGTTAACAAACTTACTCTGTACAAGCCTGTACACAGTTTTAGAGTATTCATTAGATTTTAAGTGGTTATTTTGCTAAAGTACTTCTAAAGTTGTTTAATGGTCATATTTCTGAGTTTACAGTTAAACACTACAAAGTTGCTAAGGATTGATTTTAAGTATTCTTAAGAATGTAAATGTTAGCACTGGTAATATACTGCTGCGTTCTGATACAATATTATTTTAAGTGACATTTATGTTGCTGTTTTAATTTAACCTATATTATAATTATAGTACTGGTATATATAATATTCGACCAGTCTAAAATAATGTACACTCTGTTAAAACTTAGGTATATATCAGATTAAAAAAATTAATAAATCTGATTTAAATAAAAAAAATTAAATCATAATTTTTTCCAACCCTGGTGGTCAAGATGTTTGAACAGATATAGTTAGTTTATACAATATAACATGATTTTACAATAAAAGCAATCAGACTTAAACCACACAATGTTCGAAACAAGTTATTACAGTGTAGATTATGTGAGTGCAGTACAGTACTTTGCATAAGTTACTAATGAACACACATTTGAGCACACTCCACTTCATGGAATGTGGGCAGAGACATCTCTTCCCCTCTGCCCATCCTCCTCTCTCTCCCGGCTTCTTCCCGCTGACACCTTGGGGAAATTACAGAAAACATGGGTATCATCTACAAATTTATGTTTGCAAAAAAACGACTCCCCGTATGCATCAGGTCTGACCCCCCCACACAATAATGCTAGCAGTGACCTAGCTAAATCTATAAATAATACTCCACCCCAGATGCACCCATACTGAACTTCCTACTTCATCATTCACATGGTACAATTCATCAATGGTTTGAAAACCTGGGATGAAGTTACCAGAAGCCTGCATCACTACCAAGCCAGTAAGTAGACAGCCCAAGCTGGCAACTAGGCTCACTCCCACATGTAGACCCCCTCCCACTGTGCTTGCAACCACTGGTACCACCCTGCCCCCGCCTCCCAGGTCTCCCCATATTGTTTATCATTGTTGAAGCATCCTCACAATCTCCCGCTTTCAATCAAAAACCTGCCACTCTTGTCATATTTCCAGGGTTTTTTGAGTGATGAAATTTATTTACATATGATTGTACAGTACAATTTAATTAATTATGTACATAAACAAACTTAACAAAGCACGAGGACGGGTGAATCCATGAAATAGCAATGTTTGTTATGCGCTACCTTAATCGTGGTCAGTGTCTCCGTCTCGTTGAACTGGGACGGGGGAAGTCCCCACCGCTCATACGAGAGTCATCAGTTGTGTCACCGCTTGGAGTGGGAAGGTCATCCTCAACGATGTCCGAAGCATCATCCTGCAAGGTGACAGATTAACAGTGTCATCAGCAGTGAAGGCAAAGACCACAAATTTCAGGGTGGGGTTCAACTGTAAATGTGAAATTAACTACATTTGTAGTGTAATCACAATTGTAGCTGATTTTTTTAACACTGTAATTGTAAAAAAAATTACATGGATGTGTAATTGTAATTGGCCATTGTAAATTGCATTTGTAATTTAACCCAATCCTGTCAGCACAAACCCTGTCAAAAAATTAGCAGTTCTGTTATGTATAATCTTGTTTTAAAAAAATATTGTTGTACTCTGTAGGTTGACACTCCATGTGTAATTCGTAATTGATTACTATTACAGTGTAAACGTAAATGCAACATATTCTTTTTACAACTGTAATAGTTTTATGAGGTTTTGTAACTTTTATTTATTCATTTCTATATTAATTGAACCCAACCTTGGCAACAAGAATGCATGAATTCACCTAAATCTGTCTGAAAAATGAGTACATGTAATCTTTTTTTATAAAAATGTAGATGTACTCAACACTTGAACTGCTGAAATCGATCATTGATGAACCGAACTTGCAATTAATTTATTTGAAGATATGTCAAGGTAATTGATATGTTTGAAGTAACGGTAATGACATTTTTGTTATGCTGTGTAACTGTAACTGACAAATGTATGACTCTAAAAAACAAATATACCTCTGTATAAAGCAATAGTTAGACCTCATTTAGAATACTGTATACAAGCGTGGAGACCATATTGTAAGAAGGATATAGATACGCTTGAATGAATACAGAGGAGAGCAACAAGAATTATTCCAGAACTGAGAGACCCCCACAAGCTATGGCTGAGATGATGATATTAGCCATTGGAGCAATGAATTCTGCTGCATTGAATTAGTTTTTTTTTAGTAACTAAATTATTTTTAAGTATTGTCTAGGTTTACATAAGGTTGCGTTTCATTTGAAGCATCTAAATGTGGTTCCAAAATGAGTCATTGTTGCGAGAGATGCTGAGTAAACTTCAGCGTAGTGATTATTTAGCGAACTGCCTGCAAGATGCATAATATGAAATAAAATAGATATCCATCGTCAAGAACATGTGTTACCTTCCATAGATGAGCATTATGAGTTTATATTATTTGTATGTGTCCTAGCCTATTTTACAACAATGTCAACAATAATAATAGTGTTGTCTTTGTTAACATACAATGAAAAAAGCTAATGATATGCATAAAGCAATAGTTAGACCTCATTTAGAATACTGTATACAAGCTTGAAGATCAGTGCAGTCAGTGGCTAAAAATAAGCGATTGTATAACTTCTTAAAGGGATTGTTTTAATCGCATAACACTATAATTCTTATCCCAAATAGCAGTTATCGTCACCATATTGCTTCCATCGAGAGGAGTTCATAATGTCACCACGTTAAGTGGATGACATAAGTATTATCACCATATTCACAAAATGTCTTTCTAAATAGTAGGGCCTCAAAAAAGCAGTTAGTTAGACCTAATTTAGAATACTGTATACAAGCGTGAAGACAATGTTGTAATAAGGATATAGATACGCTTGAACGCATACAAAGGAGAGCAACTAATATTATTCCAGAACTGAGAGACCTTAGTTATGAAGAACGCCTAAAAGAATGTGGTTTAACAACTCTAGAGACAAGGAGGTTAAGAGTAGATCAAATTGAAATTTTTAAGATATTGAATGGGTATGAAAAAATTTATAGAAATGTTTTTCTCACTCAAGAAAGATATTAGAACTAGAGGACATGAGGTAAAATTAATAAAGGATCAGTGTAGATTGGATATCAGGAAGTACTTGTTCTCACAGAGGACAATAAATGAATGAAACAAATTGTCTATGGATTGTATAACTCCTATCAGCGTGAATATGTATAAAAACAGTGTTGACACATATCTCAGGAGAGTGGGTTACACGTAGGTGAACATTGTTGGACTCTCAATAAGCCAATGGCTTCCTTGTCCACTTACCATCAGAACCTTTGGCTTGAATGGCAAATCTTGTTCAATCTTGTTAAAATGGTGTACAAATGTATGTTTAACTGCTACAAAGACTTTGAGTTCATATACAATTCTATGGTTGGATTGAGGACCACATTGGAAATAAAACCAGATCGCACCAGCACAAGAAAATTAGGTTAAATTCATTTTCTTTCAATTCCAATTCAACTTACTCAAAATATTTCAATTCAAATTCCACTTGGTGAAAATCTTTCAATTCAATTCAAATTCAGGAACTGAACTGAATAATTCCAATTAATTTTTTTAATTCATCCCTGCCCTGGCGTGCGTGCATGCGTGATTACATGTAGTAATATTTCACGACCATGTCCTGTTTATATAATTTAATAGAGATATGTTACTAACAGTGTACATCTTAAACACGAAAGACGTTCATATCTAAGCGGTAAATCAGGCCTGGGGTAATAGCAATTATTACAAAATGTTCAAGTAATAGTAATGGTAATATATGGAACAGAACACAATGTAATAGTAATCAAACTATTACTGTTCTATTACAATTTAATATTAAAATTGCATATCAAAACTCAATTTCATTAGGTTGTTAGGCATAAATATCAACCTGTGTTTAGCCATTCTTCATTTAAGCCACCTTCACAAACACCAGACATTAAAGTTGTCTACCCTTGGGACTAATGCAGGCTTCATCTGAGTGTCTTCTGTCTGGAAACGGTCTATGAGAATTTCTTGCCTGTCCCAAGCCCAGACCAGGGCTGGGTCCAATTACACAAAAGCAAATCAATTACAATTACTATAAATTGTTCAGTTCAATTACAATTAC
The DNA here is from genome assembly GCA_033239005.1 of Lamellibrachia satsuma. Classification (NCBI taxonomy): domain Eukaryota; kingdom Metazoa; phylum Annelida; class Polychaeta; order Sabellida; family Siboglinidae; genus Lamellibrachia; species Lamellibrachia satsuma. The sequence goes on from BSQZ01000003.1 coordinate 3,803,103, forward strand.
ATTTGTATTATGGAGAGCCATTTGTTATTAAATTTATGTAGCATGTGTGTTGCTGATTGTGTGTATGAATAGTACGATTGATAAACAAATATAATAAATTTGGTGATGTTTGTACATTTTGTTGAACCGTGACTTCATGATTTCATATACAGTTAGCTAGATAAATATTATTGTTCATTATAAATACAATGTAATATTTGCTGGGTTCATTAATTAATGTTTAATTACACAGAGTACAGTATAACTATAAACAAAGGCCACAACTATTTGAAATCCAAATGAGTCTCTCCAATCTACTAAGTCATTTCAACCACAAATAATTCATACCAGTACATTAGCAATGTTTACATCAAGATACGTCCCAAGGGGTTTGTGTATACTCCTTGGTGTACACCCATTTTGTCTACTGTGTTATACCCAGATTGGTTTACTTGGCAGTTGTGTTTTGAGGTTGTACCCTAGTTTGCCTACCATGAATCTCTTGGTGTCAAGCCCAGTCAGTATTCTTACCTAATAAACCTGTGGGCTGTAGATCAATCTCAATTGAGCTTATTTACTGAGTTGGGCAGTGTTAATTACATCTAAGTAGTGTATCAACACAAACCACCACCTGGCCCTTCACTGATAGAAGATTACAGAATCAAAGAAAAATGGTGATGCCTTTTGGCATATTTGGAACCCTTTGGAAGCCAGGTGTGAACTGTCTTCTGGCAGATTGCAATTAAACATTGCTTAGGAAGGCCAGATCAAGGTATTCTGTTGGTGCACTTGTTATATCTGAATATTCCTTTGAATATATGAGCAGGTCCTGCAGGTGTTATAATGAAGATCTTAATTGTTATAAAAATACTGTAATTAATTGTAATTGATGAAATTACACAACATATTTCAATTACAATTACAGCAGAATTTCAAAACCGAAATGAATTACAATTACAGCATTTTGCTATAATCAATTAAAATTGCAATTACAATTACATAATTGGAACCAGCCCTGGCCCAGACAAACGAGGAGGGTTGGGTATGGGGCCAGCGATGCCACCCCATAAAAACAGCCTAGCTATGGAAACTGAAACAAGAGAGAAAACTGCATGGTGTGGTAGGAGAGAAGTAGAACAGACACCTGGATTTACGAAGGATGGGAACCAAACCTGCAGGCGGATCTCCTGACACCAAAACTATTATCAACATTGCATGCTGGAATGTGAGAACACTGTATCAAACAAGAACACTGGGTATCATTGAGTCTAGATGGACTGAAGCCGGAAAACGACAATAGGTGCCAGGAGAAACCGTACTTTGGTCAGGCAAAACAATGAAACAACATAACAGAGAGTAGCCCTGATCATCCAGAAAGAGAAAAGCAACACTCTTGAATGGAAACCAATAAATGAACGACTTCGTTATGCTAGATTTAACTCCAGATTTATTCAACTCAGTCGTAACCTGTTACGCACCTACAGAGGAAGCAGAAAGACAGGAAAAAGACAACTTCTACGACAGTCTTCAGTCAACTTTGGAAGACGTCCCCAAACATGATGTACTAGTGGTTCTTGGGGATTTCAACGCACGTGTTGGGAGTGACAACAATGACAGGGAAAGGATTATGGGCAAACATGGAACAAGTACGATGACTGATAACGGCATTAGATTGTGTTACATATGTGGGAAGAATGCCCTCAATCCTGGAAGACTTGGACAAGGCTGATGATTATTACTACTGAATGAATACAACATGTATACAACGTGTATACATACATACATACATACATACATACATACATACATACATACATACATACATACATACATACATACATACATACATACATACATACATACATACATACATACATACATACATACATACATACATACATACATACATACATACATACATACATACATACATACATACATACATACATACATACATACATACATACACATACATACATACATATACATACATACACATACACATACATACATACATACATACATATACATACATACATACATACATACATACATACATACATACATACATACATACACATACATACATACATACATACATACATACATACATACATACATACATACACATCACATACATACTACATACATACATACATACATACATACATACATACATACATACATACATACATACATACATACATACATACATACATACATACATACATACATACATACATACATACATACATACATACATACATACATACATACATACATACATACATACATACATACATACATACATACATACATACATACATACATACATACATACATACATACATACATACATACATACATACATACATACATACATACATACATACATACATACATACATACATACATACATACATACATACATACATGTACTCCAAAATGTTTAATAAAAAAATTCAGATGATAAAATGTAATAGTAGTAATTATATTACATTGCCTTCAGCATGAAATAGTAACAGTAATAGAAACAAAACTAAGTAATACATTACATTGCAATGTAATAGACCGCTGCTGTAATCGTGAGAGCATATCAGCAAAAAACATTTTTTTACCTTCTAATAGAGAAATAATATTTTTAAATGGATGGACCAGAAATGTGTTGCCACAAGCCTACCATTCCGTCATCAGCTGTGACATTAGGACACGTGTAGGAACCAAGGGGTGGTTGTGGGGACGCCCTCGATGACAGCACTCTGTCACACAGCAATACAAGCAGCTGAAACAGACCAACAGCTAGTCAGTATGTCATACTAACCAGATATTCCAGCGATCTAATCTGGAGAGTGGAGACAGTTCCATGCAACATCTTCATACAAGCCAATGCACCATTTTATAATCGCATCACATGACTCAGTTAAATTTTGTATTTAATGTTGCCGTCACAAAAGTAAGTTCACTTTAGTAGTCACTGATAACACGATTTAGCAGTTATATTGGTATTAATAAATTATCTTTGCACTGCCAGATTTAACTGGTATTTCAGTTGGAACACAGAAAGTAAAAACATTTTTTCCGCAGATATGCAGAAAACAGACATACGATTTTGTACTAAGCATTGCTTGAAAAGTGTACTTAGAAATTATAAAGTGTTTCACTTACAAGTACCTAAATAAGATGTTTATGAATACGCATTCCCTTTATTTGATTTTACAAATTTAATTTGTTAGCAGAACCGTCACATAAATTAAATTTATATACATATTAGTAAATACATGTACTGTCAACATGACCTTCTCCGCATGTTTTTACCTGACATATTTTAAGGACTAAACAACCATGGTGTTTTACTGCGTAGCATTTGGTTTACTTTGATGGATAAAATGCATGTTCATTCAAAAGAAGATTAGTTCCTGTCCTGTAAATTATTTTTGGCACCCAGAATTTCTTTTAGTTGGCTAGTTAGCTTTTCATGCAATTAAAGGACAACAGCATCTAGTTAGAACCTCTGCAGAAATGGACGTTAGGCAATATCGGATTCACTCATATCACCAAGACAGTTCGCACATGCAATCTGGTCATACATGTGGTGTAAGTTCTGTGCATATCTTAACAAAATGTAATGGCCGTGTCAACAACACATCATGTACACTACACAACTTTACAAATGACATGCAACAAAAGGATAATCAGTGTAACTATTATGTCAACAACACATCATGTACACTACACCACTTTACAAATGACATGCAACAAAAGGATAATCTGTGTACTATTATCCATGGCAAGATCAAATTGTTGAGTATACTTACAAGAGCCAGGGCGAATCCAGCGACTATTGTAGAGACAGCAAAGAGAATGTAAGACACCCACACAGGTAGACCGTATGTGGTCGTAATAGCATTGTGTACATCCTGCAAACAGATTGAAAACGAACTGATTTAGACATTCTGTAGGAGAAATGGTAGAATGTGTGCACAATACTGGTAAACAGAATGAAAACAAGATCACTAACAACTACAATGGAGAAGTGCTGAAAATACTTAAAATTGGTTTCTAACAAAATTAGGACTTGGTCTCAACCAACCATGATAATAAATTATATTACTTTTTCCAAGCCAATGATATTACTTTTTCACCAATTTGATGTCGAGTTCAACAAATTGCTGAAATGTGTCAATTTCACGATGTCCACAGCCTTATACAAGAATTGCCTTATTTACATGAATTTTATCATGATGTATACTTGTTTATGGGACTTCTTATATATATATATATATATATATATATATATATATATATATATATATATATATATATATATATATATATATATATATATATATATATATATATATATACACACACACACATATCCCATAAGCATATAATAAATAGGCTACTTACCCTGACAATCACTGCAATTTTGAAGAAGAAACTTAAGCACTCCATCCTGCAACAGATTAGAAATGTTATTCCACTGCCATGAGAAGTTTGCACATGAAGTATAATGTTATTGTAAATTTGAGTATAATTTGAAATCAGTAAGATAATTCAGGCATTTTAGGTATAAGAAAGATTGTTATAGCTCCTACACATTAACCAAAGAAAATCACTGTACATTCACATCAAAGTGTTTCTAAAGGTGAAGTTTATCACTAAGTTATCAGTGGGTTTGTTTTTTGACTGCATAACACAATAATTACTCACGGAAATGAATCTGGGGCCCAGTACCATGGCAATGGTTGCAGCTGAAGGTATTTCTCTTCTTCTAGGAATGTGTTGAAGTCGTGTTCTTCTCGAAGACCCGTGTATGTTCTAAAGGTGCCATCCTTGGCACTGCACAAACATTCCATGTTCAAATTCAATCATCAAGCTCCCCCCGGATTAATTTAGCCCTTTACGAATCAGGTTCACTGATATTCAAATATCCTGTGTGTGAACACATTAAGTAATATACAGTTGGCTTAATAAGAGTGCATATATTTTTTTAAATCATCAAAAGGATTGATTTTGGCCACTGAATGAATTCAGTGAAAAGACGCATTGTTTTAAAAGGTACTTTATGACAAAACGTACTGTGACAAAATGTCACTTATTTCAAACTAGCTTCGTATGCAGGGACACAATATAGCACATCATTAAATACAGTTTAAAACCAGCAACATTTGTTTGAATGTAAATCACCTTGACAGCTCATAGTGACTTACTGGAATATAGTAGGTAGAGACGTCACCATGAACCGCCCTGTCAACCCTACAGCAGCAACGACAACAATGTCAGAATGATTTGTCATACATGTATTCTCATTCAACTTGTTACATAATTGTGTCACATCTAATGCGGTAAAAACATTAACAATGATAGACTATTTTGAATAATAAAATGTTCTTGGATTAATTACCAGAGGAATTTGTCACAGCGATTTTTATTTTTATTAGACAAATTGTCTTCAATTTCGGCTATAGCTCCTATGCGAGCCTACACGAACATGTATAGGCGCGTGTGCTGTTTTATTAAATATTGAATTTAATTATTCAGTATATTGACCCATTCTGATTCTGACAAATCCAGCAAGCATATATATTACAAAATGATAAACGACAAATTGGAGGTGAAGTCAGATAAGTAACACTACCGCTAGCTCATGAGTATGGGTAACTTCAGTTTACCTGGATTCTTTGTGACGTCCACATCTGCGACACGGACATCACGTTCTAACATTGACTCCTTCCGACACCACCTTGCCACGTTCTTCCAAGCCGGTGACATTGCTTTACACGCTGGACACCAGGGGGCGTAGCTGCAGAGCACAACACATAGGAACACTAAGACAGTTCTTACACATGGCATAACCAAAACACGGCATTTTGCTTTTGCTGACAGTGTTTAGTATGACGACTGCGGTACAGGGTATCTCTTCCGAAAGACACAGGCAAAGTGGGGTGAACGAAGTTGCAAATTTTCGAAACGGCTGCACGTGGATGCGAACCCCGCCCCCCGGCCCGGTCCCGGATCATCGACATCGTTATCGACAAACTTCAAAGTCCGCTCTATCTTACAGCCACCGCGCACCATCAGCGGTATACAACGAGATGGGAACGATCCTGATCTGCCAATGACACTGGTTTATAACGTGCATTACATGACACCTAGTGACAGTTTTATAAAAACATTTCAACTCACAATTTGACGAGCCATTCTCCTGTCAGCAGATCGCGCCAGTTCTGTTCGTTAATCGTCGTTATGTGACGTGCGTCGACGGCTGATCCAGCACGAACCATGGACAACAACGCGAATCCAACAACTAGCAACATATCTATGTAATGCATGTTGTCAAACTACATGGAAGGACGTCATAAAGTAAAACAACTGCCAACAAAATTCGTTTTACTTTCAACATCCACGGGTGAAGCAGATCGAAACATGCGGGGACAGATCATTATTTGCTTTCCATCGGCGATTGTGACCGTGTTGTTCTAGTCATGTGCGTCAAAAAACGATTCGAATTTTATCACATTATCATGAGTTTATACATAACATGTCTTTGAAATGCTGTAGAGTTTTCGTCAAATCCTACAATTTTGTAGAAAATCAGTTGCAAGAACCCGGAAGTAAATTAATGATTTGTCCCTAAATGCTTGACGCGACAGCACCACGTAGCGAATGGAGCGATAACTACAAAAGCATGGTTTGACTTTTGCCGACAGGTGACAACACTGATCGGATTGATTCATGTTGGCGCTTGGAGTCCTTGTGGATACGAGGAACACTAATATATTGGCTAAATGATTACCTGTAGGACATACTTCTGAAACTACTTAACGTGCTCTGGTAGCAAGTTCACCAACGCAGGGGTTCTCCAAGGATATCTCCTATTTATTATAATTATATATTTTTTCCATTGATGGTATGCCAGACTAAACATAAACCCATGTCGTCTTCTATACCGATGACTCATCATTATTTCGCACAGTCACTGACATACATACAACTTTGTACTACTGTGGCATGCTCACCTAACTAAGGTCTGCTGCATATTCAAACGTGAGCAGATATTTGGAATTTGATGCTTGGTGCAACCAAATGCAACTAAATGCAATTATGAACCAAGACTGAAAGATGCAGAGACCTCCACCCTCATTCATTTTTATGAACACTATCTTGTCAGAAGTGAGAGCGGTGGAACTATTGGGCATCTCTATCCGGAAATCAACAAAAGGAAAACAAAGATCCTGAGAACAAATGCTACTTGCGAAACACCAATCTTGCTTGAGGCAGAGACACTGGAAGAGGTCAAAGATTTCAGATATCTAGGCAGCATAGTGGATACGCATGGAGGGACAGAGGCTGACGTAAAGAAAAGGATCAGCAAAGCAAGGGTAGCTTTCCACCTGTTAAGAAATGTATGGAAGTCAAAGGTAATTGGAGAAACCACAAAAATACGCTTGTTTAACACAAATGTAAAGTCCGTGTTACTGTAAGGAGCGGGAAAATGGCGAATAAACAAGACCACGCTGATAAGGATCCAGACATTTGCCAACCATTGCCTGAGAAGAATTCTCCGAATACACTGGATGAACAGGGTGAGCAACAAAGACATCTGGGGTAGAACACACCAAGCCCAAATAGAGACAGAGATCCTTAAGGGGAGATGGGGATGGCTCGGCCACACCTTGAGAAAGCCAAGCAGAAACATAACCAGACATGTCCTGACGTGGAACCCCCAAGGCAAGAGAAAGAGGGCGAGACCAAAAAACACCAGGCGGCGTGACCTCGAGGCAGACATCAAGCAAACAGGGAATGGCTGGCAACAACTGGAGAGGATTGCCCAAGACAGGAGGCGCTGGAGAAATGTTGTGGATGGCCTATGCTCCAAGAGGAGTTAAGAGCCTAAGTAAGTAAGTATCCGGAAAGAATTGTCTTGGATACAATTAGTAGACAAGATGGCCAAGGATGCAGGACATTAAGCGGCTTGGTCGTCTGAAGAGTTTCACCATACTTGAGCCCAAACCAGCGGGCTATGATCTACAAAAGCATGGTGAGATGCAAGATGGGATATGTCTCATCTGCTTGGATGATTTCCTCAGAAATATCGCTAGGCAGACTTAATGCCATCCAGAGGCGAGCTGTCAAAAAATGTAGTTATGCCAGAAGCTTCTCTGAGCAGGAAAACCATCCAGCCACTAGCACAAAGAAGACAGGTTGGTGCACTCGCCTTGTTCCACCGGATATACCATGGAGATGCACCAATACTACTCACTCACTACTAGTGTGGCGCGATAGCATACTGGTTAGAAAGCCGGACTCTCAATCGAGAGAACCAGGTTTCAAATCCCACTGCGAGTTTGATCACCCCACGTCCCCACAGTTCGCTCAACTGTACAAATGAGTACCTGGCAATACAGACAGTGGTGGATATGTGAACGAATATTCTTCGCGCAGTAATTGCAGCGTGGCCGAATGCTTCCCAGAGAAGGTCAAATGGCCTTGGAATGAACAGGTCTGCCAGGGGGGTGAAGTTTAAAGCGCATTGAGCACTTCTAAGGACTGGATAACTTGGTCTATAAGAGTTTACGTTTACTTTTACCTTTACTCAGTAGATGTTACCTCCTCGTCCAGTTGTGCGAATAATCATACCTAGACGTGTATGATAAAATTATAGTCTAGTGTTGTAGTCTGTAACGCATGCTTCGTATGCATACTCTCGCTTCCAGCTACAGCAAATGCGCTAGGGATCTCGAAGAAGCGTGGGGCCACTTGTGCCTGACCCACCAACATATGGAATACGCTATGCCGTCCTGCAACCCATATCCCAGTTATGAGTATACTGCGAACCCATCGGCAGCAGGACGGGCGACCGGGGTGGTTTCCAGACAAAGACAGCAGTAGCTTGTTGCTTTGGTCCTGGGGACGTCTCATTTTTATAATACACTTTATTTATACGCTCATATCCAAAGTAAGATCCTATATATATATATATATATATATATATATATATATATATATATATATATATATATATATAAAGGTGTACGTTCGACTAATTTTCAATCAGTTACCAAAGCCACTAGACATATGGCATTTTTTCTCGGTTTCAACAAATCAAAATAATTGAGAAGTTTTATATAGTTTAACTACCAATGGTATTATATATATATATAAGAAATAATAAAATCCTAATTATTTTTATTTGTTGACAGCGCGAAAACATGCCATATGTCTAGTGGCTATGGTAACTGATTGAAAATTAGTCGAACGTACACTTTAATTGTTTTTTTTCTAAATCAACTCTGTTTATCAAATTGAATCAGGTCAAGTCAGCTTTATACATTGATTGATTAATTTAGCTATTATAGCCTCACAACGCGTTTACCCCGATGAAGTATGTACAAGTGGTCATGGTGTGTGATATTTCGAATTAAGAACATGATTTTATCAATAAAATAGCATACACTGCATATTTTACATAGTTTATTTGCACAATACAATAATAATAATAATAAGCACACTTTTGAAGTACACCAGGCCTACATGAACGTATGTAAATATATTGATAATATAGTTCAAACTGTTCTCTGTATGTCATCATAAAACGACATTTCAATAAACAGGCCCACTTTTGTTTACCGAAGGAGATGCACCGAAGGTAGCCCGGCCAGGTCTACGTGGTAATCCTCCTCACGATATCTTCCACAGCTTAGTTTACAAACATTCACCCTTTACGTCAAACACTAGACGAATTATAATGTACAATTAGAACTGAAGGTGTTTTCTGTTTAACATAGTAGGCTGTCGGGGCGTCCCCTATACGATAAAAGACACACATTCCCAGTGCACTTTCCACAACGAGTGTACGCGTGCTTTGTCCGATAGAGGGCGTGTTCGCAACGATAAGACATGACTTAGCGTTGTCTTTTGTGTGTTATATGTTTACCAACCAACAATCAGGCAGATTGCTCATACATGTGAACGTGGACCTCAAAGGGATACTTTTGTGAGGGAATTAATCACCATAATATAATTGTTATGTGGTCAAACATATCCATATCACTACACATAGATCCACGAATATCCTTACTTCTGATTCCATGCACACTAATGTCGTCATCACTATATGATTGTTAAATACGCTAAACACTGCGCTTTATAATAAATACACCAAAATCAGGGACGAGATCATGCACTGCTGAAAGGGTTGATGGCTAGATTCCCACACAGGCATGGGGATTGCTAAACGTTCAGGTTCTGTCGCCGCGAACAAGTGCAACTGGTAAAGTGTGTGCGCGGTTCTGGGGGGACGCCTCTCGAATCAGTGTCCTCGTCGACTACGGTGCGATATGCCTGTATCAAAAGCATCCAGTCGTATAGTTTGTCTTACTATAATCTAGGATGCACATGAGTGCGTGCGTGCATGCGGACGTGCGTGCCTGCGTGCGTGTGTTATATTATAGATGTATACACGTATGTATCATTTATATGTGTAGACTAACCAAGTTAACCCGTCCAGAGTGTGTTTATTTTTGCTAGTCTATTCAGTGGTTGGCGATTTAAATCATCGACTTGAACCATTTGATTTATGTCAAGCAATTAGTTTGTTTAATTAAAATCAATTCTTATATTCTTCATATAATATTTGGCTGCGTGTAACGTTGGGTGACCAGTAGTTCGCTAAACATAAAATCCATTTAAATAAAAACTATGTGTGCGTGTGCGTGTTCGTGCGCGCGCGCGTGCGTGCGTGCGTGCGTGCGTGTGTGTGTGTGCGAGTGTGTTTGTATCTATGCGTGTGTACGTGCGTGCGTGCGTGCATGCGTGCGTGCGTGCATGGTGGGTGCGTGCGTGCGTGCGTGCGTGCGTGCGTTCGTGCGATTTCAGGCATATACGCATGGTATGTATGTACGCGAGTGCGTTTGTAATTGCGTGCATGCGTGCGTGCACATTGCTGTTTAGCATATTTGAACAATCTCACCTTTCTTCGATCTTCGTGCCTCGTCGATCTGAAATAGACAACAACTCCAACTATCCATTTGGATCCTTACCACTGTTTCAAATGATTAATATTCTATTTTACTACACACTCACATAAGAAATTAAACAACACGCATGGCATAATGCATTCCATTTACAGAGGGTGAGGGTACTCAATACAGTGCAAATAGGCTCTGCATACTAGAAGCGTGGAAGTTATCTCAATGCAAATTCAATTTTTATGAGTATGTTTATATATATATATATATATATATATATATATATATATATATATATATATATATATATATATATATATATATATATCAATTCATAATTGGCTGCACCAACATGTGTGCATAGGGAAAATAGCTTACGATAGAAAATGCCGCTTTATAGTTTAACTTATATTTTTTATATTTTACGACAGAAAGTGGAAATTCATCCATTGTTTCCAGTGATTGACATTTTCGGTTATAATTCATTGTTATTACATACATTATCTATTATTGTAGCTATAAAGCTATAATATGTTTATGTTATTAATAAATTGTTGAGCAACTACCGCATGCGCAGATACACTAAGCGGATAATATTTGTATATATATATATATATATATATATATATATATATATATATATATATATATATATATATATATATATATATATATATATATATATATAACCACACGTTATTATTATTATTGTTATTATTATTATCAAAGCTGGTAAACTGAAAATGTATTGAGTGGGCCCTGAGATTTACATACATCTATGTTGTCTCCTTGCGTGAAATACAGCTTCAGGATCAGGTCGTCCATGTTCGGCTCATCGGCGCCACCTGTCGAGCAATCAAACCTGTAATCCAGGTGCAGATCCAGCATTTGGCGTTAGGGGGCGCGTGGAGGCATGCCGTGGTATCTAATGCTGTGTTCGAATGCGTTCGTACTTCCCGTAAGTACGAGTTCACGTCAGGTAAATAGAGTCAACGACCCCCGGTAAACTCGTAAACACGAGCAGCATTAGTCATCAAGATTTCTGAGATGGGTACACAATAAAGATATAAGGAATGATGCACACAAAACGTATGTTACATAATTCTAAAGGGATTGCATCTCATTTTTAATCTCGGCCAAACCCTGTGGATCCGTGATGTTAACAACCTTGGTTCGTAATTTGAATTTCTACCTGAATAACTCCGTAATCCTTTTTTTTATATTGTTCTGAAGCCGCTGAAACTGCGGAAAATCGTACCTAGATCGGCTGACGTGTGAGCAACGCTTTCAACGCTTGGTTTTTGAGCTGCAGTCTCAACGTGTGCTTTCTGATCTGAATTCTCAGTGCGGGGTTTCTTAGCAGCACTTTCTAGGCGTGGTATCCTCACAAACCCGAAGCGCCACTTGCGATATCGGTTAAGGAAATCAGCCGTCCCAATACAAAAAGCTGTCGAAATACAGAAACCTGACGATACTGACGGTCGTATTTTACACGCACGCACGCACGCACGCACGCACGAAGCACACACACGCACGCACGCACACGTACTGTGCACAACAGTTATGAGCATGGCAAATATTTACCTTTCCTCCCAGATTTTATTATGTTTGCGCTTCTTCTTCGCCATCTTTTCATTATTGCGCCTAAATCAAAAGGAATTAGAAAACATAATAAACGAACGAGAAAGTGAGAAGTAAACAAAGAATGAGAGCAATGTGGTGTGAAATGAATAAACGAACGAGAAAGTGAGAAGTAAATAAAGAATGAGAGCAATGTGGTGTGAAATGAATAAACGAACGAGAAAGTGAGAAGTAAATAAAGAATGAGAGCAATGTGGTGTGAAATAAATAAACGAACGAGAAAGTGAGAAGTAAATAAAGAATGAGAGCAATGTGGTGTGAAATAAATAAACGAACGAGAAAGTGAGAAGTAAACAAAGAATGAGAGCAATGTGGTGTGAAATAAATAAACGAACGAGAAAGTGAGAAGTAAACAAAGAATGAGAGCAATGTGGTGTGAAATAAATAAACGAACGAGAAAGTGAGAAGTAAACAAAGAATGAGAGCAATGTGGTGTGAAATCAACACAACAAAATATTTAAATGAACAGAAGTGTGTGTGTGTCTTCGTATGAGAACGAGAGGGGGAGAACTGGCGATATAAAGATAGCATTTTAACAAGACAGCGAGAATGGGGGCAAGGATATATAATTGCGGGTGGGGGGATTAGAGAGAGAGAGAGAGGGGGGGACAGATCAGACCGACACACCAATACACCGACACAGAGACACAGCGACACAGGGACACATGGACACAGGGACACAGAGACACAGCGACACAGGGACACAGAGGCACAGACACACAGGGACACTGAGACACAGAGACACAGGGACACAGAGACACAGGGACACAGGGACACAGAGGCACAGAGGCACAGAAACAAAGAAACGCACAGACGCAGGAGCACAGATACTCATGGACGCAGGGATACAGAGACACCGAGACACCGAGACACAGTGAGACAGAAACACATAGACACAGTGAGACAGAGACACATAGACACAGAGGCACATATACACATAGACATATAGATGTTAAACACATAGGCACATAGACACAGAAGCACATATACACAGGGACACAGACACGAAGAGACACCTAGACACAGAGACACAGAAACACAGAAACACATAGACACAGAGAAACATTTACGCAGAGACACAGAGGGCAGTACACACAGAGACACATGGACACATATAAACATAGACACATAGACACACAAACACAGAGACACATAAACACAGAGGCAAATAGACAAAGAGACATATAGACACATAGAGAGAGGCAAATAGACACGTAGACACATAGACACATAGAAACATAGAAACATAGACACAGAGATGCATAGACACATAGACACAGAGGCAAATAGACACAGAGGCATATAGACACATAGAGAGAGGCAAATAGACACGTAGACACATAGACACATAGAAACATAGAAACATAGAAACATAGACACATAGACACAGAGATGCATCGACACATAGACACAGAGGCAAATAGACACAGAGACATATAGACACATAGACACGTAGACACAGAGGCAAATATACACATAGACACATAGACACAGAGTCATAAAGAAACAAAGATACATAGACACAGAGACAAATAGACACAAAGACACATAGACACGTAGACACATGGACAGTGAGGCAAATAGACACAGTGACACATAGACACAGAGGCAAATAGTCACAGAGACACATAGACACATAGTCACATAGACACATGGACACAGAGCCACACAGTCACAAAGAAACACAGACTAAAAGACAGACCTGTTAACTGTCGTGCACGAGTGCAGTATTCGAGCAGTCTGACGACGACTAGAGACGTCGTCTTGCTGCAATGGCGCTGGTACAGTCCTGTATAGTACAGCACGGCGCCCACTGACTGCAGCAGGCCGAGAACGAAGGCAAAGTGAGTCCCGCGCTGCAACATTCGCGCCCTGTACGCCTACAGAGGTAAGGCCAAAGTTAGACTTCCAGTAACTTTTGCCAGTGAGATGTTGCACTATGAAGCGGGTTCGAAGACGCGTCGTTTTTGTTTTTGGTGGTAAATTCCCGAAACCCCGGTGTATTTGGCTAAAACTGTCAACTTTGAGGGCAGGCGCGTTTGCAACATGATTAACAGAGTTGGGGGTGTGTGATTTTTAGGAAACATGTTCAGAATGTCTTTGACATTATGGCGGTGGAATTTTTGTCAGAATGTTACATCCCCCTCTGTTCGTCTTTACTTCTTACCCCCATCCCCTAGCGCCCACTCTCTGCCGCCCAATCGGCCTCCCTTCACTTTTAATAAAAATAGTAATAGTAGTAATAGTAGTAGCAGTAGCGGTAGTAGTAGTAGTAGTAGTAGTAGTAGTAGCAGCAGCAGCAGAAGCAGCAGCAGTAATAGACTAACTTGGCGTGGTGGTCTGGTTAATGTGTGGGGAGGAAGCTCAACGGTAGTTCCAGACTGTCTAGAGGGCTAATAAACATATTCAGAATATATTCATATATATATGTATATGTATATGTATATGTATATGTATATGTATATGTATATGTATATATATATATATATATATATATATATATATATATATATATATATATATATATATATATATATATATATATATATATATATGATGTTTTTAATATGCTACCGATTTAGGCGAAATAGAAAATAGCCTACCTCTCTCCGAAAATCACGAGTCTTGTATGAGAGATTTATCGGAGGGTACAACTTAATAAGCGAACAAATATTCCGGATGTTTGCTTCTCGATCGAAGCGGGACGCGACATCTTTTCTCGAATATCTCTAGCTTGATATGTTATTGGTTGATGCAGCCACGGAAACACAGTTCAGTTCTATGTTTGATCGGGCGGACTGACCAGGCCCCAGAGCCCAGGTTACAATAATTTTATTATGCATAACCACCGGAATCGGAAATGTTTATTGAACCCAAAATTATACAACATTATATTATACCTGTCAACTGTCACGCATAAGCCGTGAGACTCGCGGTGTTGTATTAAATGTTACGGTCTCACAGCAAATGTATGAAATTGCACGCATATTTCCGTAAAATTTAGGAATCCAACGAATATTATCAAACAAAACTTTTACCAAATAACGTGTGAAACGATATCAGTGATTGGTCAACATACTTTCTGTTGGAAAGTAGTGCAAGCCCGTGTTGAAGAAGAGCTTTAGTTTACAGGTCACCAAATGCTCTTGACATTTAAATTTAAATTCGTAAATTTTAAGTAAAATAAATATTGCACTGATTAATTTATTGTAATTGAAAAACTTTGCATTTACACGTAGGGGACGGTGGGGTGAGGCGGCCAACATAGCACAAATAAGGGCATAGACCGAAACAACCCACTTTTATGGGAACAATAGGAACAACAAATGTACATTGATCATCTGCTAATTGCTGAAGAAACATCTTTTACTAGGTCAGGGAGACTGCAACAAAGAACAAATGTTATCGCTATCGTTGCAGCCACCCTAATGAATTACACTAAATAAATCAACACCTTCATACACTTTCCATGAAATTAGAAACACGAATGCATCTATTCTCAATCAAAATAATACAACTTAAAAATATATTCGGAAAAAAACAGATAAAATAATATTTTGTGTGTGCATCTTTCATAAAATAAATGTTAGCACATTGTAACATAACGCTTATACAAAGTAACATTTATATAAAGTAACGGAGTAACAAACCAGAGAGGCGCAATCATTCATTTTTAGTTTGTTGACATTTATAGCAGTTTGGCACTGAAAAAAGTTCTTGGCAATTTAATAAAAACTGCTACTTTACATAACAAGAAAACCGATGTAAATTATGAGATATTATAATATTCGATGTGTTGGAAGGTACATTTACCTTATTCTGTCGTGTCCTTTCCAGCTCACTGAAACACAGAGACAGGTGTATGGTTAGGGGGCCATACATAAGGTCCGTCACATCCATGGGGTGGAGGGAGTCTGGGTAAAGGTGCGCTACATGGGTGTGAGGTATATTGACGATCGTTACGTAATGATTAAAAAAGAAAATTGGCTCGTCTAGCTATCGATGTCAGGCTGATGTCATTAATGCGGCCTCTACCCGCATCACTTGGTGAAAAGTCCTCACACTTGGTGAAAAGTCCTCACACTTGGTGAAAAGTCCTCACACTTGGTGCGCCGACAAAAAGCTCTACAGAACAGCTGCCTGCCCGTGGCGTATCTAGGATCTCGCAAAGGGGCAAAGGGGAGGCCAAAGGGGGAGGCCAAAGGGGAGGCCAAAGGGGAGGCCAAAGTGGGAGGCCAAAGGGGAGGCCAAAGGGAGAGGCCAAATGGGAGGCCAAATGGGGAGGGCAAAGGGGAGGCCAAAGAGGGAAGCCAAAGGGGTGGCTAAAGGGGAGGCCAAAGTGAAGGCCGAAGGGAACGCCAAATGGGAGGCCAAAAGGGGAGGTCAAAGGGGAGGCCAAAGGGGAGGCCAAAGTGGAGGCCGAAGGGAACGCCAAATGGGAGGCCAAAAGGGGAGGTCAAAGGGGAGGCCAAAGGGGAGGCCAAAGTGGGAGGCCGAAGGGAACGCCAAATGGGAGGCCAAAAAGGGAGGTCAAAGGGGAGGCCAATGGGGGGCCAAGGGGGGGGCCAAAGGGGGAGGCAAAAGCAGGCAAGCTTAGTCACCCATTAGTTTACCATGTATTGAGGCAACAGGTTACATACGTAACAAATAAAGCCAAAAGGGGCCTGGGCCCATTGACCCCCCTCAATTCACGACTGCAGCCTGCTGCACTCATGCCCCTGGTAAGACCAGTGCGGGTGGCAGCAACACCGTGTTCGCTCATGTGCCTGGATAATGTTGAAATGGAACGGCTTGACGAGGAGAACGGGGTAATTCATAGTACTCCACCCATTTCAGAAACAGCAATTGTGTCCGGGACACCTGTAATCTCCTTGGGAAGTACTATAAATCCCTGCGAGGGGTTTTAGCGAAACTGCTGCGTTGTAGGCATATAGGCAGAAGCCAGAATAGGCAGAAGTCTTTTAGTATTATGACTGTATCAATACAGAGAAAAACTCCTTAGGGCTTCATTACATGTATTATTACATATATTAAACTTGCATAAACGTGAACATGTGCTGTTAACCCATTAGACCCCACGCGTCCGAAAGCGTCCGACCTTGTTTTCCCCACGGCGCCCGAAAGCGTCCGCTGGGGAAAAAGGCTGTGGAGGTGGCGTCATCGGGTGGATTGATATGAAACTAAAACTAGCGGAATTCTACATATCTTAGCTATGAATTGTGGGTAAAATTAACATATGGTCGTATTGAAAGTTTCGAAGATAATCGCATTTTAAGTCGAGCACTGGTGGGCTTTAAAAATGGCCGTTTCTCGTAGAACAGATACGTTCATTGCAGATGAAGTTTGCGCGATTTTAGAGATGAATCTTCGGAAGAAAGTGCTTCTGAGATGGATGTGGAGGTAAGATTTATATGTGGCTCGATCTTTGACTGAGTGAGCGATAAATTGAAGATGGCGTCGGTTGGTTTTCTTCGTCCAAGAGTAGCCTGGTCACTGTTTTATTCAACTTGTCGACTGTTTCAACGCTGACATTGTGTGTTTTGTGCCATTTACTCGGCTTAGATTACATTGTTAGTTGTGCATGTTGTTATATAATGAATTATAAAGCAAATGAGTAAATAAAACAGAAAAATCTGGCCCGACGAGCATGTAAACAGTCAAGCCCGGCCCCTGGAATCTGGATGGGCGGTGCCTGGATGGGTGGTGTTGTTGCTTTGCCTTTGCACATTGTTGACAATTTTATTATAATGACGGTGTCAGTGGTCTTTGTAATTAATTATATTTATCTATATTTCAGATATTAGTCAATTTAAAAAAAGTCTTGTAATTATTGGCTGCTTGTAAAAATGATAATTTTACATTGTTGTAATTGATATGACATGTGACAAATGCATACAAAATTTTATTCTTATTCTGTTTTCATTACTGTAGCTGTTTGTTTGTTTCAGGTGGCAAGTAATAGTAGTGATGACATCCCTGATGAGAACTCCAACAACTCATTGTCATAAAAAATGAGCTTATCAGTTGTGTCGCAAAAACGGAGTGAAACGGCCATCTGGACGTGCAATTGAGACATGCTTTGGATGTCTGACATGCAATGTGCATGTGTGCAAAATTGGATTCTTTGTGCAGTATCATGCATAGGAAGAACATTTCCTTGTGTGGAGCCAGCAGTTGGTGATGTTATTGTAATAAAATGTGACTATCATGTCAAACTTCACTCAATATTTGTTTTAAAAAATTATTTCCGAAGTTCCACACCTCAGAATGACAACATATAACAGGCTTATATACACCACAGTTACACCATTGCATAGATAATTCAATTTGCTTCAAAATAAACATAACTTGCAATTATAAGATATCAATACTTTTGAAACTACAGCTTAAAAACTACAAGCACCCATAATTTTCAAAATCTGCCTCAGTTGCCCGGGGAAAAGCAGCACACGCGTAATTCAATGTGCGGGGTCTAATGGGTTAATGTTTATTTTTAATTATGCAAACATATAACGAACATTAAAAAATATGCATGCATAATAGGTGGGGATGTGTCAAAGAAATCGCGGATCCGCGAAAGGATCTCATTCCTGCGTTAAGGGGTCGTGCACAAGTGTCGATAATTACCTATTCGTACTATGGGGAGGGATCAAGGCCCGCTTACTAATTTAAATCAATGTCGGTCTCATGCGAAATATAACTACCGTTGCGACACGCAGCTATTTTTTACCATCTGGAAAATTATCAACATTTGAAAATACTAATTGCGGGAGGGAAGGTCTGATCATTAGAACGCTTTGTACGAGTCGAAACATTTCGACAATTCGCCCCTAACCTGCGCACGAGTTGCCCTGTGCTCACCGTAGTCTCTTGCCGCGCAGCCACGGCTCGAAGACGCAGCAACGAGTGTCATCGTCAACACAACACACCTGGGTCACGTTCCCCGGCAGAATGTCATCATCCGTTTCATCAGGCGCGCAGTCCGTCCAACAGTCACTACGACAGCATGCCAGGGGGAGAGGTAAAGACAGCGGGAGAGACTGGGGCTAGTTGTAGCACGGGTAACTTGTGGCAAGGTACTATGGTAAGTTGTAGCGTACCTCATACATACAAAGCTATTAATGCAACTTATTTCGCTATATTACAGCATGTTCATCAACAGTTTTGTGATGTCACGTGGATCTATGACATGGCTTATCCTATGTTGTTCTTCCTTGTGCAGTTCTAGTCATGAATATGTGCTCTAGCTGTTGCATAGGCCTATGCCGTTAAACGGTGTTTTGAATATGTTTCATCGGCGTATGGTGCGATGCAATGGAACGATGCTATGTATATGGTGATGCCATCTATCGCATAGCGTCATCGCAACATCTCGACCATCATGCATTACTAGACATCACTGACGTTTTGCAATCTCATGTGCCAGTGCCGCTGAGTTCCCAACTAGGGCATGCAACGTGCTTACCTGGGGTAGGGCCAAATTAATAGGATATTCGTATCATCTTGTATGAAGCGCATTATAGCATCAGTTGCTTCCGGATCAGTGCTCAGCAACGATAGAAGAAGAACCCAAAACATGTTAAATGGATCACAGAATATTACGCCATTATTTCTGCGATAATTTAAACCGGCTCGCCTTTCGCTTCTGGTGACGTCATTCCTGTTTACGTAAAACGTAAAGGGCGACTGGGAAATCGCGCACGCATTTTCAGTTGGTGCGTTCGACTGTCAGATCTGTCGTAGCAGAAACAATTATGCTCACGGCATTTTGGAGACGTAAGGCAAGACACAACATTGTGCCGTCACACATATTTAATGTTAAAGTGTTAACAATTGTCAAAACTTGTAAATTTTTTTTATAATGGTGTTTCCATTTTCGGAAATATAATTTGTCTATTTTTTATATCAAATAACTCGAAAGTGGTAAATATAGGAGTCATACAAACTTGAAAATGATAGATTGGAGACAACAGATCATTTGCCATTAGTAATTTTGAGACCAATGACCTTTTGTTTGCTCCATTTCATAATATTTTATTGCATATATCCGATTTAAGTACTCAATCCTACATGAGTCAATTATTAAATTGAACTAACGATCTAATGCATGTGTAAATGCTAGCGGTGTGAATCTTTTTAAACATCTTTTTTGTCTGGATTCGGAATATCAGGTCCTTAATGGTTGGGGTCAGCCTCTATTCTGATCAGTCGATGAGATGTCTTTCCATAGTGCTGGTGATGGTATCGCACTTATTCTGTTTAGTCTTGAGTATGTCTAGCACATGGTACATGTGGTGCACTAGTACTAAGCTATAAAAGCTCACGAAAAGCCCCCCTCACACACACACACACACACAATCAATTATAATCCACAAAAAACGGTTATGAAAGTCATGGAACCACGGCACGGGCGACAGGCTGCTGAGAAACTTGCGAAACGTTACTCATCGGACCTGAATGACTCTCTGCGGAATATACTGATCCAGTTCGGTGGACTAGTTGCAGAAACTCTCACATGGACTATGATGATAAGTAGCTGTAGCTGAGAAAGGATAAATACCGATCCACAATGAACCAGAACATACTAGTTCATCTGTCCGTGTTCAGTACGGAATAGGACATCATGTGTCGGATTAATCTTGACAAGACGTTTTCGGAATTTAGTGCTCCCAAAACGCGCAAAAAGTTCACTAGTATTTGAGAATGTTCAACACATGTACAATGACCTCTGACTGTTCACATCTCTAGAACAATTGGTTACTTGATAATATGTCGAAAAGTATTTGGATATCACTCTTTGTAAGCTCCCTGAAACTGGTACGGTCTGTATTTTTTTTAATATTATTTTCAATGTGTCACAGTATGTTGTTTTTCTGGTTTATTATTGTACACTGTATTTTCTTGTTTGTCACCATACTCTGCATTTCCGTGTATGTATATTTGTATGACATAGTCAACAACAATATGTGAATGCATTGTTGAATAAACGCATGGGGTTACCTCCATAGTCAATAGCGGGCGTCTCGGTCTTCGTCTTTAATGCACACGGCAAGAGCCACGCCCCACAAAGCGTGTGTACAAGGCTCGACACCCTATAGATCCGGCACTTGAAACAACGTAGATTGAGGAACTGCCCGAACAGCCGACTTGGGTCATTGAATGAATGTGGTTTAACACCACTGGAGACAGGGATATAAAGATAAGATAACGCAAAACAGTTTTTGCGATATTAAGTGTTTATGAAAATGTTGATACAAGTATTTCCCCACACATAGAGAAGATGGAAGAACTAGATGATATGGAGGAACGTCGCCCGTCAGTGAAGGAATAGTACGTGTCAGGACACGCACATGCTCCGCAGGAGATAAATTGGGAGTTCGTAAGCGACTGTCACGATAAAAACATTAAAAATCGTCATCACAGAAATATCCATCTATGCCTTGGTACTTGATGCTGCCAGTTAACATCTCTCGAAATGTGATACTTTTGAATGGAAAGAAGCAAACATCATACCATTATTTAATAAGCGTCGAGAAATAAGTCAGATAATTACAGACCAGTAAGTTTTACACCAGTAATTAGTAAATTATTAGTAAAGTAAATTAAAGACCATACGGTGACTTCTTTGTTAGGCATAAATTATTAAATACATATCAACATGGATTCCTAAAAGTGAGAATAAATACTGTTTTGAAGAATTCAAAAGAGGATAGACGAGGGATCACCAGAAGATATTGTGTACTTATATTTTCAGAAAATCAGATCAAAGATTACTACTTAAATTAAAAGCCCATGGTATCGCGGATGACTGGATCAACAGGATTACAAATTGCTGACTGACAGAAGAAAGAGGGTTGTAGTAGATGGGGAGATTTCAAACTGGAAATCAGTTTTGTGTGGTGTACCACAAGGATCAGTATTAGGACCTTTATTATTCTTTATTGTGTGTGTGTGTGTGTGCGTGCGTGCGTGCGTGCGTGCGTGTGTGTGTATCAATGACTTGGACGATAATATAACAAACAACGTACGGGAATTTGCGAATGACACAAAACTGTTTAGAAAGGTTAACAATGATGGTAAAAAACAGCAATTACAAAACTATCCAAACATATTAGTTAAATGGTATGAACAATGGCAGATGTTATTAAATTTTGGGTAATGTAAATGCCTACACACAGGACACGGGAACTTGGATGTAAACTATACAATAGGAATTACTGTCCAAGTACTACCGTAAAAGAATTAGGAGTAACAATAAGTACTGATATGGAAGATTCAGAACAGTGTGGTATTGCAGCTTCAAAGGGTAATCAAATACTTGGGTTGATTAGGAGAAATATAACATACAAGGAAAAAGCTAATTATACCTCTGTTTAACGCAATAGTTAAGCCTCATTTAGAGCACTGTAAACAAACTTGGAGATCATATCGTAAGAAGGATATAGATACGATTGAACGGAGGAGAGAGGAGAGCAACTAAAATGCTCCAGAACTTACGTACCTTAGTTATGAAAAATGCCAAAACGAATGCGGTTTAACAACATTAGAGACAAGGAGATAAATTTAAACTTTTAAGAATGTTTATAAATAATATTTTTTCTCACTCCAAAAATATAATAGAACTAGATGTCATGAAATAAGATTAGTAAAGGATGTAGATTGGATATCAGGAAGAACTCTCGTTCTCACACAGGAAAATAAATGAATGGAACAAATTATCCACAGATTGTGTAACTGCTAGCAGCGCGAATATGTTTAAAAACAAAGTTCACACATATCTCACGATGTCGGGTTACACATAAATGAAAAGTGTTGGACTCTCGATAAGCCAATGGCTTCCTTGTCTTCTTGCCATATGGGCCTTTGCCTTGGGTGGTAATCTTGCTAAATGTTGCTAAATGTTGTCATACGGACGCCTTGTCCTTGTATTATGTAACTCCAGACAATCGAAGAAAAGACGCGTGACGTTATCAACAATTGTACGTAATTGTTGGCGTAGCGTTGCGAACATGTGTAGGTAATAACTACAACGGGTAATTCGGTTGTTCGTAGAAAGAGAAATAGCGGGGTGAATTTCGAAAAAAAATAAACGAAGACGACCCGACGAGGGCTCGTAGATGACCCCTGAAAGCTTAGCACCCGAGATGCAAAGCGTCTAGGAGTAGCATAACATAAATACAAACGTACTTGTATGTATACAAACATACATGCATGCAAGCATACATACATATGCCTACTCACGGTGTAGGGGCCTATTTATGATGACATTGCCATTGGACATCAGAAAGTATTAATTCTCACTTACGGTGTAGGGGCCTATTTATGATGAGATTGGATATCAGAAAGTATTGATTCTCACAAAGGACGATAAATGCATGTAACTAATTATTTACTGATTGTGTAAATGCTAGCAGCGTGAATATATAATTTTTTTTACAAATACATCGTCTACGCATCCGTTCATGGAGTAATAGTAATTTAATATGAATACTATTTTCGCTTATCAATGAAACACGAAATGCTCCCATTGAATATTTGGTCCGTCAAAGTGGGCTAGTCACACGCCGGAACTATTGCATTTTCCAGGTGAGACCAGTTGATAAACCGGTCAAATGCTATGACAACTAGTCGATTTTATGAGCATACTTGATACTGTGTTAAATATGTTAATTTGTCTTATCCGTTCACCCACACAAAGTCCCAAAGTTCTTCGATAGCCCATGCCAAAATCAAAGATGGCTCCGCATTCGGCCGCTCCGCTTCGCGTACGGCTGGGCTTCGAAGATGTAGACATGTATGCGACATTTATAATGATTAAATTAGCTCTCATGAATGTGAACATGTTAAGTGACATAATGTAAATAATAGTAATGCCAAAGCAGCTTAAACATGACATGACATTAATTTGTCAGGTTTAATTACGGCGGTGAATTATGTAAGCACTGCCACGGCATTTGCGTTCTTGCATTTAAGCGTCCTATTTTGGCGTAAAAACGGGGAGCAGTCATTTCTTTAGTCTTATGTTGAATACTGACCAACCACATTGTCACTGGGGTCAGACGGTCACGGTTTTATTTGCATGGTGTGGTTGTTGATGAAACGCGTTTGTCCTGGTTCTGAGTGTGTTAGAACTTGTATAAATTGCTGTGGTTCTGTAATGCTGGTTGTTGGTCGCGAATTCCAGACTTTTATTGTCCTAAGAAAGAGAAAATTTTAACAATTCTTGATGACGTGGATGATATTGATTGTTTTCTGTGGAAACGCCGTGATTGACGCTGCGCAGTCTAGAGAAGGCTTCCGACTGGCGAGGACAAATGACCATTGATGGCTTTGTGGAATATGGTGACATGTCAACTGTGCGATTTCTGAAAATGAAAGTAATGCATGGAGCCAATTCATTGGCGCAAGTTAGAGAAATGTGAAATGATTTAGCATTAATTACAACGCCAGGTCGTCAGGCATTGCTGGCATGTGAAATTGTGATTATTATGTTAGGTTTTTATATGTAAACTAAAACTGATTTAAATTTATTATTGGGAAGTTCGGCTTTCAATATCAGTGGTCATGTCATGGTCTCACCGGTGATTGACTAGAATATTCTGATTTTTACGCCTCGTGCTTCAGTTGTGATTGTTTTCATCTTGAATCGGTGTCATGTGTTATGTCATAGGACTGTACGTTTGGTCTCATTGTTGCCATAAATTGACTGTGTAACAATGTTCTTGTTTAGATATTATGTTGATAGACATAATATGTGGGGTCTTTGTTTGACAGAACACGGTATGTGATTTGAATTTGGCATTCGCCAGCTGACGTAGGGGGGCTACATATTCTCGTGCCATTGGTTACCAACTGCTAGCAGCGTGAACATGTTTGAAAACAAGGTTGGCACACATCTCGGGAGGGCGGATTACACAGATAAAAAATGTTGGACTGTCGACAAGCCAATTGCTTCCTTGTCCACTTGCCATCTGGGACTTCACTTTGGATGGCAATCTTGTTAAATTTGCAGGTAATAAAACACAACAGCAGTATTTTCTAAGTGAAACCATGCTTTTGTAGGCCAGACGAGACATCGTGGCTGTGCACACTCCATCATATATGCAGCTACTTCGGAGTTTCTGTTTCGCCGACGGCAAAGCGTATTTCGGTTATAATGGGATATATTTCGCTGGATGGTTTTGCGAGGGGAAGCTCGGAGGTCGACTGGTGTGAATCAAACTACACGATATCGTCTTACGTGGCAGAATTCTGGAATGTGGTAATTATTTCGAGAAGTGGCAACGACATCATCATGCTCATTGATATTTGACGTAAATTCCCAATAGTAAAGATTGCGTTAATTTCTGTTAAAGATACATTCTGATTTTGTTTTACAAAAATACACGGAATCGACTCCTTGTCAACATTTCTTTGTAAAAAGTGAAAGTAAAACGACTAAATAACCGGAAATGGTGACAAATGCTATATTCTTTGCATCTCGTCAACTGTCAGAAAGGTCGAAGATCACAATATGTTGCTTTTTAGATTATATATGGTCAACGTATTTAATTCGTTAGTAGCACAAGCTAGCTCCTTGTTGGAATACAGATTGATACACAAACGTAAGCAAAGATGAACATTATGTTAGCCTATTTTATATAATTCTTGAAAATCGATACAGGCCTCGACATTAAATTTAGCACTGGCCCACTAGCCCGGCGCCTTTTTTGTAGGCTGTCGGGCGAGCTCGGGCCACAAGTTTCCATATTTTACTGGCCTGGTGGGCCAACATAGTTTCAGATCGTTTTTATCCCATTAGTTACAGCCACACGTCATCGTGTTTCAATCGCTTGCCCTTGCCATCCACCCTGGTGCTACATTTAAACACAATCTTCGTATTCATCATAATTTCGTGTTGTCGCTTCGTATAGTTGCCATCTTGTTTTGATATGTATGAGCCTCACGAAAAGTCCGCATCGACGATGACGACGACGTGCGGGCTTTTTGTGAATTGCGAGCGCCTATATTTTACTAAGGTTGCGCCGTGTTACCAGTATAATATCGGTATGTCACACCATTTACTTCTGTGTATTATGTATTGGCTATCTCGATACACCTGCGATGTACCGATTTCATATAAACCGACTGATTCACCGACTGTCCGCTAGGAGTCACGACAGCACCTAACATACATTCAAGGACCTGCTAGGGTGCAGACAGGCAAAGTCAATCGCCATACAATTTTTTCTATCTGGCTGTTGCTGTTGTATAGGCGAAGATCTCGCTCATGATAATCGTACGCATTTTCATGAAAAGTGAAACCTTACAAAAATGCCGTAAACAAAGCACTAAACACGTATTTCATGTCTGTATGCATTCTTATATGTATATCACTAAAGTTACCTGACAATAACCATGTAAAAGTGTGAAATTATTATCTTTTTGTCAGAACCCATGTGCTTGTCATAATTTGTATATAACCGGTTGTTGTTGTGAGCGAGATTACCAAACGGGATTCTCGTAGATCAATATATGGTCATGCTAAGAATGGCCGTCTGCTGGCCATAGAGTTACATAATTAATCATTCTTCTATAAACTACTAACTTACTAACGGGTGTTTTATTTATGTCTGTGCTGCTGGCCCACTCTAGCCTCATTCTACACGAAATCGCGTTTGACCATGTGACCCAAAGGCAACATCACGTGCACAGTATGGCGACTAATTATGAAATGTTTTCTATGTCACCGATAAAAGTACTCGTAAGTAATTATTTGGAGCACATTTCAGTTTCTTGAAGCCCAAGTGTTGGTTGCATGTCACAGAATACACATGTGAAACATTTAGTGCGTATCGGTTTTAAAACTTAAGTTATTAGTTCTGTAGCCATTTGGCTAATCGGCATTTTGAAAAATCCAGGTCAGGACGCCCGCTCCAGAGACCAAGAGTAGGGCGGACGAGCCTGCCTAGGGCGCAGATAGTTTTCCGTAACTTTGTACTTCAGTCCAAAAGTTTATATTCGAAAGAAATAAACCCAATTATAACAGGCATTGTTATATACAATGTCAGGTCTGGTTCGCCTGTCGTATTTTCGAGTATAACTAGCTGTAATTCTATACGCACATGGCGGCATCACCCGTCATCCTCACAACGGTACCTGCTGCGCCTGCGGCTTAGACAGAGGGTATATGATTCTCAAACGATTCCCGCAGCAACATTGTCTGCCATACGGAATATGGCAGACAATGGAATATTGACTGAAAGGATGAAAGTTGATCACCAACGGCAAAATAAATAGCGGCCAAACTTGCAACCTTCGACTTGTAATGCGATGTATTGCAAAAAATAGTGGTTTTTTTAAATCAATAAAAAAAATTCGGGCCAGTAACTTTTTTGGGGGGCCTCAAGTCTCAAGTGGTTTACTCCAAACAGCCCAAACTTGGGCTAACGCAGGAGTTTGTGATGGACTGTGCGCATGCACTGTGGGTGGTACATGCGATTAAAAGACTAGTATTATTAATGTTGCTGAAATGGTTTTTATCTGATAGTTTTATTTATTTTATGTATAGGATGTTTAACGAAAATTTTTAATAGGTTGGTTTTGTGTATTGATACTGTCGCTGCCTTGCCACATGCACACATAGACAGTTTCCATACCCACACCATGGATAGGTCTACACTGGGCACTGTGTTTTAAAGGCAGTTTAGGTGAGGAGGTGTGGTGAAAGGGAGTTCCATACTAGCTTCTTGAAATGATTTTGGGTTTTTTATGTTGGTAATTTTTGGTGGAATCATATTAAATATGCGAATGGCTCTGGGATAAAATGAAAAGACCGTTGCATTTATACGACACTTGGGGGCTATGTATTGTCCATGGGTTCGAGAGCAAGTTAGTAGGCCTGGAGGGGGGGTGATCTCAATAATGTTGTTTAGAATTTTGTAGAAGGTTGTGGCTTGTTTGATAATGCGCCTTCGTTCGAGGGTTGGCCATCCAAGGGCAGTAATTAGATCTGCTGGATTTGTGTTCCGTCTGTAATCATTTTTAACAAATCTGGCAGCAGAGTGTTGCACTCTTTCAAGGCTTTTAACTTGTGAAAAGGTGTGGGGATTCCACATGGGTGAAGAGTACTCAAGTTTTGGCCGGATTAGCATGTTGGAGGCTGTTTGTTTAACTTCGGGTTTACATGGGCCAAGAGTTCGTTTAATCATGCCTAAACATTTCGAAGATTTTGAAGTTATGTCAGTGACGTGATTTGTCCAGGTTAATTTGGAATCCAATTTTACTCCGAGGTACGAGTGGCTGGATACGGTGGATAATGGCTGGCCGGAAAGCGAGTACTTGTGTGTGCTGGGTTTAGTTTTGTTTGTTTTTGGAAGGTGGACGCATTTAGATGCATTAAATTCCATTTGCTATTTGTCTGACCATGTTTGGAGTTGGCTTAGGTTTGTTTGGAGAATTTCGTGGTCGGTTTTGGAAGAAATTTTACGATATATAATACTATCATCTGCAAAAAGGTGTATCGAAGATTTGATGTTCCCATCTATGTCATTTATGTAGAGTAAGAAGAGGACAGGTCCTAGAACTGAATCCTGTGGGACACCAGATGTGACATCTGTGATGTCCGACAGGGCACCGTTATCTGAGACTCTCTGTTTGCGGTTGGATAGAAAAGATTTGATCCAATTTTGAGTGTTTCCAGTGATTCCGTAGGAGGTCAGTTTTGATAGAAGACGTAGGTGAGGCACTTTGTCGAAGGCTTTTGCAAAGTCAAGCAGGATTGCGTTAATTTGGGTCTTGTTGTCCATAGTCATCCAGTCGTGGACTGTCTCAATGAGTTGAGATTCACAAGACAGTCCCGACTGGAATCCGTGTTGGAAGTGGAGAATGATGTTATGTTTGTAACTTTCAAGGCCTGTAGTAATAATAGAAAACTTTCATAGGCCTTAAATGCTCACTAACCTGAGCTCAAAGGTGCAACAGTCCAGATTCGGTATGCATCATATAATGAACAGGGATGCGCAAACGTCATTATAGGAGCGAGGGACTGGGCAAATGAAATTTTGAATAAATATGTCCTTTGTTTTTTTCGGAAGGTAGTTATGGTTTTGGGAAGTGATTGGGAGTTCATTCCAGACTTTAGGCGCCGCTACAGTGATAGCGCGATTGCCCACGTTAAGCTTATTTTTAGGAACAAAGCGTTGTTAGATATTCTGCCTGGAAATATGCGAAAGATGCAGAAGACTAGCAAAATAGGATGGCTGGTATGTAGGTGGAACTCGGTATAACATGTGCAAGATGTAGTAGTAGTAGTAGTTATAGTAGCAGCAGTAGTAGTAGTAGTAGCAGTAGTAGTAGTAATAGTAGTAGTAGTAGTAGCAGTAAAAGCTTTATTTCATGATGGTGACCATGTCACGTTTATCGTGTGATTTTCAATGGGCCATCAATCACATCCACTCTTACATACACAGTTATATAACGAACATAAAATATACACTTCAGAATAAAATATAGACAAAATAAAATATAAATAAATACCTTCATGTTATTAAATATATAAATATTATAAATAAATCAATTTATTATATATAAATCAGTTCAATTAAAACCATTGAGTTAAAGTCATAAATTTACAATAACAATATATAACAATATAACAATTAATAATATATAAGAGAAGTAAAATACAAATAAATTATTATATTATATATATATATATTATAAATTAATTAGTTAATTAAATTAAAACCAAAACCATCAATTTTAAATAAAAATAAATAAGTAAAAACAATTTCCTGTTACAGTTGAGCAATGTCCTGTTCTTCGCTGTACCACCTGTTCTGATCTACCTCTTCCGTCCGTATGCTCGCCGCGTCACCGGAGGGGTCAACATTGTGTGGACACTACTGATGGTCACTGGTCTTGGGTCTGTCTACTTCCACAGCACCCTATGTCTTGTGGGGCAGCTCATAGACGAGATATCCATTATCTGGGTGGTCATGGTGGCCCTCGGGCTCTGGTTCCCAAAGATATACATGCCTGCAATCTTACACAAAAGCAGGTGAACATTTGACATTAATAGCAGTTTCAAGGTAATATTTATGTAGTGACAATTGAAGCGATGTAATTAAGCCACCAATCACACACATGCACATGCACACACGCACACACACACACACACACACACACACACACACACACATTAAGCGACCAATCATAAATAAATATATATATATATATTTATATATTCAATCGCAATTGTTTTTCGGTATATTTGTGTTTGCCTAACTAAAGCTGTTACTAAGTACTTGTTTCATTTTATATACTTTGTACTTACGTATACTGTTTTGGGAAATAAGTTCATTCAAAATCTTATTATGTTTCAGACAAAGGTGCAAGGCTTTAATGTTGCTCCTCTCGCTGCTGTCGACCTGTCTCGCCTTCGTCTACCCCGCTATCAACAGCGTCGCTCTCTTTGTGCTCGCAGTACCTGGTTCTACAATTCTTGTGATTAAACTGAAACGGTATTTAACATTCCACTGTTTGGAATGACTACGATACAGCGATGTATTAGAGCTGAATGTATATGACATGATTTAACCAGTGTCAGCTTCCAAGTTTTTAACATATTAGTAGTTCAACTAAAATTTAACTTCTCCCATTGCGTCTGTATAAATGAGCACTTGGCAACATGCAGTGGCGCTTTTCCAGTGGTATTAGTATAAGAACGAACAGCTTTCGCGCAGCAATTGTACTGTGGCTGAATGCTTTAATAGAAGTTGAAAAGTTAGATGGGCGCGGTGTATATTGAACGTTTTGCCTTGGCAGATGTAGATCTCGGAGAGTGTACAACATCGGCATGCGTGTTGGCGTCGCGGCGGCCGCTGCACTCGCGTCATGGTTAAGCGATCGCATGTTCTGCCACTTCTGGCAGGCAATCCACTTTCCCTACATGCACTGCTTCTGGCACATTCTCATCTTCCTGTCGTCGGCGCAGTGCTGCGTCCTGTTTGCGTATTTCGACGCGATGGAAGAAGTTCCGGAGGCCAATCCAAAGATCCAGTTCTGGCCGTCTGACGAGCACGAAATACTCGGTATTCCTTATATCTCATTTCACCCGCTGGAATCGAGCAAGTTCAAACAAAATATACACAATCTATACCTGACGATACACTGATGCAACATAATGTATCACCGTATATGTGTGTGTGTGTGTGTGCATGCGTCAATCACGCACAGTGTGTTAGTATCCTGTGTATGTAGACAGCTTTCAACACAAATACTATAGGCAAATTTACTTTCTTATCAAATGTCAATAAACAAAAAGTATAACATAATTATGATGAAATATTGTAGTGGGTATGTCCGTGTTACAGCCTAGGCAGATTCACCGGAAATAGTGATTTTTATTCTGTAGTATCACTGGTATAGTTATGCCAATGAAGGTATCTCTATTTTCAGATAAAAAAATACTAACCACAATTGTATGCAATTGAAATTGAGAGATTACTTGACAAAGATTGTGAGTTTACCAAACGAAATAAATATGTGTACGATCTGTGTATAAATATAAGTTGCGCCATATGTGATAAGATAAATGTTCACGCATGTGCGAAAGTTGGCTTATTTGCACACATTGCGAACAGTTATATATGGGCAGTTAGTGTGTTACTGGTTGACATGGTGACATACTCGTTACTTTCACCAATGAGAAGGGTTGTTGGTTCGTTCAGTGTTTAAATAAAGCATTCATTCAATCTCCCTGATCACGTCACATTTCCGTTTATTATAATCACGTGAAACATTAGCATGACTCTGTGTGTTAATTGCCATAACGTAGGCTGTTTTTTACTATACGTATGTTTAAGGTAGGCGCCTACCATGAAATCAATGTAATAAAACATTAAATGCTTAACGAATGCGTGAAATGCATTAGACACCAAAAGCCCAAAGATGCAATTTTTTTTATTTGACATGACTATTCATATATAAAACTGGCAGGAATATTGCAGTTTGATATGTGCATATCATATAAAGCATAATATGTCAAATATGCATACTAATAATTTTAATTAATTATATTATTATGTCACAAAACAAAACATGAAAGCTCAATTTCAATAATATTCAATGTTTGCCCCACAAATATTAGTGTAACTTCAGTAAGACGTTTCTTTATTATTTATCTCTATGAAAATGCAAAACAAGTTAGGAGTCCCGGGCACGTTTGTGAAATATCCGACATAGTAACAGCTACGTCGCCAGCAAAATTAGCATAATGTTATGAGATTTCTTAGATTTACGTTCTGTGCAAATATAAAAATTGCAGGAAAATTGCAATTCGATAGGTTCAGATTACATGAAGCATAAAAAATGCATTAATTGCAACATTACTTATTTTATGTTATTTCTTAAGTCATGGAAAACCACATTTTAGCTTAACTTTGACAATATTTGACCAACAATGAATAATGCGACTTCAGTTAAATTTGGTCAGTATGTTATTTTATTATTTATCTGTATAAAAAGACAAACACGTTGGGGGGTCCCGTGCAAATGATTTAAATAAATAAAATCAAATGCTACGTCAGCATTAACATATGCAAAACTGTTATCAAAACCCAAAATCTACCAACAAGGAGTAAAGTAATTTCAGGAAAAGTTGGCTGAAATTTTAATTTATTCATCTTTATGCATTAAAAAAACTAATGAAGAGCTGGACAAAACTGCTGTATTGAAATCACTCGAGTTCCGAACTATATTTGTTTTAACTAAACCACAATAGTCGATTTCCACTGCTATTTGAATTACGTCTAATGTATAATGTTTTCGGTTCTTATTACTGTTAATTTACCAAAACATGAAATATTATGTGTGTATATTGTTGGCATTAAGGACGTAGTTATAATCGACAGTATTATAACCTTTGTGTTGATGTCTTGTTACGACTACGACAAGCAGACAGATTCGCAGTTAGCCTGACTTCAGGGTAGGCGCCTACCTTATTAAAGCAATTGCGGTTTTGCTTGAAAAAGCATGTTGAAACTGTGGTTTGTGCAAATGAAAGGCACACAAATAACATATCACATCCCATTATAAGGATGCAATGTAAAGCTCTATGTTTTTGCGCAATCCTTTGAACGCGTCGGACGGCAGCACTGCCTACAGCCCCTGATGCGCCTAAACATGTTTCAAACGGACACATTTCAAACTCGCTCTTAAACACGATTATTTTTTGTACTAAAAGTAATTTTCCATTATTACATGCTCTACGGGCATTCACTAAACACATGCCACGTTTGCATACCTTGGTTATCGGGTAATATGCTTTCAAATAGTTGGAATTCCACAATTCTACAGCCTATACAATGCTGGTGTCCGTAACTTTTCGTCGCGACAAGGTGGCAAGATGACGTTGATACAACGTACTACCAAACTACGATCTTTCAAGATATCGTGGAAACGTGTGTCAGCTGGGATAGGACTAATTTATGCCTAAAAATGTACGGATCAATATTTTCTACCCCACATTTAAGTTTTTGTAGGAAGTTGAATCTTGCATGTGTTTAGATTAGTAACTAAGACAACTAAGCATATTGTTCTAGTATGCAAATTGGGATACATAAATGTTTAACTGTGTGTGTTTAACCCAAAATCGATGTCTGAAGCCCATCCCACAGGTAATGTATTGAAAACAAGTTTTATTTTTGTCAGCTTAATCCACATCAACCATTAAATGTGTGTATGCAATTAAAATTACGTGAACAATTCCACAAGGTTTTATTGAAATAGCTTGATTATTTTATTAGATATTAACTTGTGAAATGTGAATAAATTAATTTATGTTAAAAATTACTTGAACTAGCATGCTAAAATTTGGGCTACATGCTTATTATGAATTAATCTTTCTTACAAGAACAGACAAAAAAGTGTAGCTATCATATAACTTGCCTTAGTACAGATGTCACTAATGCTAAGTAATTAAAGTATACAACTGTACGCGCATGATAGAATATTTTCAAGCCTTATTACATCAATATACATATATATATGTATATATATATATATATATATATATATATATAAATACATACATACATACAAACATACACAAATAAAGTTGATTCACATTCACATTGCCCCCCACCAAAAAAAAATATGCAACTAATTCTAATAGAAAATAGAACAAAATATAGTCGAAATGTTCACTAAGTCGAAATTTCCACTTGTTTTTTCTATGCATGGCACCAATGAGCTTCCGTACATTGTTGAATATATGTTCACACTGTAAAATATATATGCCTCCTTCTTCTTAGCTTCTTTGGGGCCACACGCAATGGTCCGGGAAACATTTCTCACATATGTAGATGTTTTAGTTGTCTGTCTTCTTTCGCTCGCCAGGTCGACATTTTTAACTGAATTTGTACTCGCTCGACCAATGAGTACATAGAGTACTACAGAAGTGTGGTCAGCGCTTTGTTCTCCAGGTTCGAAGTGATTTTAATCGTGTACATCAGACGGCTACATACATAGTAGCAATATAATCACTCACGATGGCAATGAAAATAACAGTGAATATAGATATCAATGTAAACCGTAAAGAAAAGTAGTGAACGTAACCTTCACTTAAAATATATATCGACTCTTAAAGTCTAGAAGATGTGACAGGTCCGGTACGAGGTAATTATTCAAATTCTACTTTGAACTCCACGCCACTAGGGTGGAGTCGTGCAACCATTTGTGCATCACAGCGATGAACTTGTTGTGTCCTGCAAAGGTCAATAAACTTAGTGCAACTAGCTTCATTCACCAAGGCTGTGATCTTTTGAGCTTCCCTTAATTGCCACTTCTTTGGGAGACACTAAAAAGTTCGACTCTGCTGTAACTGGTTCAACCAGGGAACATCATTTTGCATACATTCGTGATGAAAACATTAAGTTCACGACTATTAGGTTATTGGCCTGTAACAAAGCAGCCACACTCGTATTCCAGGCCATATTCTCAATACGATCGTATGCATGGGTGTACAAGAAGAGCTGCTCGACCATTTCGACGTTCGCTGCGAATGTAAATCCGGAGTAACACAAATCGAAACTCCAGGAATTCCTTGGGAATCTTCTGCTTTTTATATTTCAGAAGACACCTTAACTGTTCTTTGTTTGATGTTGTGTAAAAATAATCTAAATTATGTGGACCCTACCCCATAGAGGAACCAGGGGAAGAAGAAGGGTCACACACTATTCAGGTTAATAAAACTTTGTTACTTCCTTTGATGTTACTGCCATTGTGTTGTCGCTAAAAATCCAGAAAAAAAAATATTCTAAGGACAGTTGCCTAAACCAAATAAAAATACTTCGGATTGTCGTTATGATATTATGCAAATGTAGCGGAAAATTAGGCAACTCTGGAAAAAGCATCTATAGCAGTCGAGGTCGAGGTGTGTCTATACTTGGGACAAGAGTTGTTGGACAAATACGGAAATAGTCTAAGAAAATTGGCTTAAAAACGAAAAATACCACGGATTACCGCTATAAAATTATATAAATGTAGTGTGAATTTAACTCTGGAAGAAAACTCTTGTATGCAGACATAATTAAGTGCATGGTGCATGTGTCTGCGGCAATTTGCCGAAAGACGAACCTATCGATTATCCAGGCTCCGCGTGTAATGGTGCCACTGTTGGTCACACACATCATCGCCTGGACGTAAAGTGTACTTTTCATTGTGACGAAAATTATGTATGCACCCATATTCTGTGCGCATACATAATTTTAGCTAATTGCGATGTCATCCGTGCATTTGGTTATAATTCACAAAATAAGAGTTAACTTTCATCACTTTATACGATGTAATTCGAATTAACTTTAAACATTGATTATATTGACACAACAGTTACTGGCAGACTGAAAAGTTAGATCAGGCAAAACACATTTTGTGTAGGCCTAGCATCTCGATAATGACGCTGATTGGCTGTTGGCTCTTCGCGGGAACGGAGTGGTGACAGTGGGTAACAATGAGACGTCGCCACTGCGGCCAGACTCTCTTCTCGGCGAATTCATTAAGGCGATCGAGAGTCGGATCAGCTAAACTATACTCCTGGCACGGACGGCCCTTCCGCCCACAACGGCTGTGCGAATAAATACAGCGTTCTAATCATTAGCAGAACTGCGCTGTGAATAAACTGACCCGTTCCGCTGATGTATAACATCCGGGCACTTGTGCTATATTGACTATGGCGGCTTTCGTGAATTTCTCGGATTTCTCGGAACATGTTTAGAGTACAACATAAACCACAAACACCGCATGATTTGCGTATATTAGATCGC
Source organism: Lamellibrachia satsuma (assembly GCA_033239005.1). Taxonomy (NCBI): domain Eukaryota; kingdom Metazoa; phylum Annelida; class Polychaeta; order Sabellida; family Siboglinidae; genus Lamellibrachia; species Lamellibrachia satsuma. Next base: position 3,840,001 of record BSQZ01000003.1, read on the forward strand.
CTGCATATTGTGGCACAAATAAGTGGAATTGTAGTAAGGGAAATGTTTTCATTCGCCTGTATCGGAAAGCGGCGTTCATTCAATTTCAAGACTCGAGCGTACTGAGTTGGATCGCGATGCCCGTTTTCTGAATCTGTCATTGTACAGGTGGGTAGGCATATTCTAAGAGTCTAACCTAGTCGTCGAAGGAATCGGAGGGCGATACTATTTGAAGTGTTGTCTCAGAAAAAAAACAGCACGAAAATATTAACCTGATATGTTTAAGTAAACGCGACATGATCATATTTAAGGCATTTCACTCACAACTTATCTAGTAGTGCAATGTTTGTTAAAAAGTATTAAAAGACAAATGCAAATTGTAAATAAAAAAATTGGTAAATGATCTTTGACTTTGTGGACTGAAAACGGCTTTACTAATGCTGTGTTCCAGTGCGATTGTATTTTTCAGTTCATGACATGTCGGGGATTAGGCAAAGTCAATCGCCATACAATTTTTTTATCTGGCTGTTGCTGTTGTATAGGCGAAGATCTCGCTCATGATAATCGTACACATTTTCATGAAACGTGAAACCTTACAAAAACGCCATAAACAGAGCAATAAACACGTCTTTCATATCTGTATACATTCTTATATGTATATCACTAAAGTTACCTGACAATAACCATGTAATAGTGTGAAATTATGACCGTTTTGTCAGAACGCAGTTACATAATTAATCATCCCCCTATAAACTACTAACTTACTAACGGGTGTTTTATTTATGTCTGTGCTGCTGGCCCACTCTGGCCTCATTCTACACGAAATCGCGTTTGACCATGTGACCCAAAGGCAACATCACGTGCACAGTATGGCAGCTAATTGTGAAATGTGTTCTATGTCACCGATAAAAGTACTCATCAGTAATTATTTTGAGCACATTTCTTCAGTTTCTTGACACCCAAGTGTCGGTTGTATGTCACAGAATACATATGTGAAACGGTTAGTGCGTATCGGTTTTAAAACTTAAGTTATTAGTTCCGTAGTCATTTGGCTATGGAAAGCCCAAATCGGCGAGTTGAAAAATGACGCCCTCGACCTACGCCCCTAGACCAAGAGTGGGGCGGACGACTATGCCTAGTCAGGGATTGATCTGCGAAAAGACATACATGTGCCGTTTGGGCACATCAGAGGCATAACTGTGCCTTTTTGAAATTTTATGTGCCCCAAATAATTGAATAAAAGTGCATTTAATTTGCATAACATGGTCGCTTTGCATAACATGTGACCATTACAGTTAATTTCACATTAGGCCAGTAGTCATGTTTGCAGTTTTTTTTATTACATTCAGTACATTTTATTTTGCTTGCTGGATAATTTGTTCTGCATGAAATATCAGGTGAAGTCTATCTAAAAATAAGTTTTTACTTCTGCTAAAAAACACTTGATGTCTTGTGTTTGTATGAGTGCCCACATCTCTGGGCGTATTTAACATATAATCGATGATATCAACATGTACAGAGATCACTAGTTTATTTTTAAATCTGTAATGTAACAAAAGAAGGTACTGAGTCTGTTCCACGTTTTATGTTCATGCCACTACTGTTTCAAATGACTTACAAAAACAGGCTGTGTCTTGACAACGGCAACGGCGCTTCGGTTGTCGACGTCGCCAACGATGTCCCCAATGTCGCCAGTCTTGACACGCTTGGGCATGTTGTCAGTTTTCGTTATTGCTTCAGCAACAGCAGTCTCTCAGCTATTATTTATCTCTTAGCCCATCTGACTAAGGTACCTGGTGAAGATAGGGGAATGGATCTTTTTTGGGCAGCATTGTTACAACATGTGGCTCGTTGAGCGACAAATTAGGGGAGGACAATATGTTCTCCCTAGTGGACAAATGATGTAACACCCTAGCGGATAAGTAACGTACCATTGAAGCAGCAAAATTATGGAAATTGCAGAGCAATACAATTCTCCATCGTGACTCTGGATAAAATATTAATTGTGCAGTACCAAAATCGCAACATGCACATTTGCGGTCGAACACAGACTGCACTTTAATTTTCTCAGTTAAAAATGTCGGTATTATATATATCGCTCTTATATAAATATGCATCACTAGGGCACGAGCTGCAAAAAAATGCGACATTAAAAAATATGATGCGTCAATGATGCAAGGCCGTTGCCCAGATCGATCCCTGCATGAAAATAGAGCTTATGGTCCCTGTGAAGTCATAATTAGGTAATTTTGTGTCAAATCAACCAATGGTCAAAAAGTTGATGCCTCAGAATATTTTATCAATGAATAAGCAGAGCACTTCTGCAAAAACTAAGGATTTGCATGCAAATTGTGTCTGTAATGTAAATGGGGTAAGCGCCCCAAAACACACCCACTATTTTTATAAATCTGTTTGAAGTGCTTCTAACAAGAAGTTTACAAGCTACAGCTTTGAAATTTGCTGAATATATAGATATATTATGTATGCAAAATTCAAGAATGATAAGACAAAGTTCAATTGGCGTACAGTGAAACTGGTATGTCTGAGAAGGATTTCAACAGTCTGTATTTCATTGTTGTGTACAAGGTCCAAATTGCTACCATCTATTGTCTGGTGTACTGGCAATAACCTATTAGTTCAGTAGGCTTTTTAGTTTACATACTTTCAGAATAATTCAGTCTTAAACTTGAACTTTTTATATACTTTACGAATGTCGGCACCCAAAATGAGAATGTGGGACAAGTCCTATGACCACCATTTTTAACTGTTATTTTCCATTTTCATGCACCCAGTATACCCATTGTCCTTTGTTCTATCATACTTGAATTTTGCACAGGTAATCTGCACTATTCAGCAAATTTAATTTATGTAACTTGTAAACTTCTTAAGTTATAGAAGCACTTGAAAACAGATAAAAAAACTGGTGCGTTTTTGGGCGCTTACCCCCTGTTCACATCATGGGGCATCACAGACACAATTTGCATGTAAATGCTTAGTTCTTTTGCAGAAGTGTTCAAGTATACTTACTGATCAAACATGCCAAGTCTACCGATTTTCACGGTAGACTACCGGTTTTTCACCTGGTCTACCGGTCGGTAGAACATTTCTACCGGTAACATTTAAAAAATTTTATCAGTAAAATAGGCATCGTTGAGCGAAAAATCTCGACTTTCCGGTAGATCCCGTTTGAACCTGAATCTCAGCCTCGATTCCGGCGACCAATGATATCGCAGGGGATTCGCAGCTACACGCCCTCATGATCTCGGCTATATAATTATAGCGAGTATAACTCCCCACCAGAACAGTTAAAATTTTTCTTTCGCTTCAGTTATTTCTATCTACAATTTTTAATAATTGATCGCGAGTATGCGAAGTATGCCAACAAGGTTACCTTCGACGCCGATTTTTCATGGGTCGGAAAATGTTTGCGATCAACGAACCATGCATTTTGAAGTTCGTGCAATCGGCATTTTTCCGTTGCGTCTGTCCATTTAGGCAATTTATTATGGTTACTGAATGTACATTATTACTTAGTAGTCATTATAAAAAATGGTTGACTGTTAGTGTTATACACCGATTATGGAGTAACGAGGAATGCACAAATGTAGTAATGGCGGATTGGTGGCTACGGCTACGAATTTCTTTTGCCTTGAACTTGGCCACTGCAATTTCATCTGCACCCTTGGTACCGATACTTGGTACTCTGTCAGCACCGCTGAAGTGCAAGTTGAACGAGGACACTATCTGTACCGAGTTCGCTCCCTGTGAGCGCACACTGCGTCTGGCGCGTGTCGCATGCACATCATACAATGACTTGTGCACTAGCTCGGCACACGAGCGAGTGTGAATTTTATTTAGAGCATTTATATTTATCAATCTCATCATAATTGTGTATAGCTTTGTGTATTTCTTGCATGGTATTTTTGTTTTATTTATCAGTATTGCCTTATTTAACAGTATTTTTCTGTAATCTGTACTTTATTAAGTGCCCTTTTATCAATATGATGTTTCATGCTGATTTGTGCTTGTTTTCTACATTGCTGCATGTCTAGTCTGTTTGTAATTATTGTTGTATAATTTTTTATATATTTTTATCATTTCAACATTTCAGTATAGAATGTGCGCGTTTGCGTAATTGAAATGTGGAGCATTTTATTGTTTTCACTGCTGTGTTTTTGTCCATTACCTTAATTTTTATGGACCTTAGTATTTTTTATATAATTTAAAATTTTTGGCAATGCATTTTAGCATTTTGTATATATTATTAATTATTTCTGTTGTATATAATTGTAATTTTTTGTGTGTTAGAAGTATATGCTGTGTATGTTTATGTAATTGAAAAGTGGATCATCTAACTATTTTTACTGCTATGTTTTTTATCCATTACCTTAATTTTTTATGCACCTTTCATTATGCTCAGTATTTTTTACCTGCATTTTAGCCTGTTGTATAATTATGTTATTTATGTACCTATATGTACCTTATTTAAATTGTATATGATTACCATTTCTTGTGTGTATTGAAATAATGTGTTTAACCATTATGGTAAATATTGTGTTTGTTGTGCTGTGTCTCGAGTGTGGCGATGTCGCGACCCCAAATTTTTGTCGTACGTGCTAATCTACCCCTTTCGGACCTCCCGAACTTGGCAAGTCTGTTAATGATTCATTGGTTAAAATTTAATTAAGCAAATTCTGTGCCATCAACTTTTTAAATTTTCTGAAAATTGGTTGATTGACATGGAATGACCCAATAACCCAAGGGCTCGTCATTCGAATGCAGCATTACTATATTCGCTATTTTTGAAAATCTTACTGACTTTCGACTATTTGCATACAAACATATATATGTAAAAATTAAATTGTTATATTTTTTTATTCAGACATTTTCTTTAGACATTAATTACTTAATTTGTTATCATTATTTAATCATGTCAAACCCTTTGGGCTATTCTATGGGTATTGCTCTAGGTATTATTATTAGTGTGTCGGCCAAAATAACCATAACTGAATTTGCTACTGATGTTGATTTCAATGAAGTGGGTTGAACCATCCATCTGCGTGGCCCGAAACAACTGCTTCCAACCTATTTGTCGGTGTGGGCCGAACCCATCATGGGCCCAACCATCCATGGCCCTTGCCACGTTACATGTAAACAGTTCAGTCACAAACACAGTTCTGGTCAATTTCGATAGATGCTAACAATTGGCGTAAACAGCGCGTACTTAATACAGTATCATCATATGCAAATTATAACATGCAAGAGAGTACTGTAAAGTTAGTGTGAACTAACAAAAAAGTCGCAATATTTTTATTTGATACAATAGATATTGAAGACAACTGAGCAGAAAATGTTGTGGTTTGAAGTTGTATTTCTTGTTCGTTTTTCCTTCAGTGCACTCTTGCTTTCTGATGATGAGGGACCAACAGGAGACCTGGTGGAATTAATGGGACCAACAAGATACTTGGTAACATTAATGGGACTACAGCATTCACCAACAAGAGACCTTGTGGAATTAATGGGACCTTGGCAGGGACCAACAAGAGTCCTGATGGAATTAATTGGATTATAGCAGGGATCAACAAGAGACCTTGTGGAATTAATGGGACCCTGGCAGGGACCAACAAGAGTCCTGATGGAATTAATTGGATTATAGCAGGGATCAACAAGAGACCTTGTGGAATTAATGGGACCCTGGCAGGGACCAACAAGAGTCCTGATGGAATTAATTGGATTATAGCAGGGATCAATAAGACACCTGGTGGAATTAGTTGGACTGTAATGGTGGACCAACAAGAGACCTCATGGAATTAATGGGACCATAAGAGGGGACCAACAAGATACCTGACAGTAGAATTAATGGGACCGTAGCGGGGGACCAACACATGTGACACTAATCTGACCAGGGACGCTTGACAACAAGATGTTGACGCGGAAGCAGAGCCTAAGGGGGGAGACGATCCTGGCTGACTATGGGCCGGACGAGAACATCGCCGACAACACGGACATCAACTGGGTGAACAAACTGTGGGTGCGACGCGTGCTGCGCGTGTGCGCATTGCTTAGCCTCATCTCCGTCAGCATGAACACGCCGAAGACGTTCGACATGCACCACGGTCTCGTGTACTTGACGTTCACCATCGACCTGATGGTGACCTTCCTACTCACGGCGGAGATGATCGCCGAGATGCACATCCGTGGCATCATAAAGGTGGATAGTTGTAGTCTTCAGTGTTAAGGGTACAATGTTTGGTAGTTCTTGTCTTAAAAATTATATATAATATAGTAGTATAGTAATTTTATTTATTCAAACACCATGACCGCATGACACGTGGTTTAATGAACCACAGTTTTTTTTATAAATGGACTTGTTTATTTAATTTGAATATTTCAATCCGGATAACATCTAAACTTACATTGCAAGGTCGATCTTCATAAACAATTAACAGTAAAATTATACATTTAAACATTGTAATTCATTATTTGGGCGGTCAAGAACTCAAGTAGTTAAATATATAGATATATATATTTTAATACATAACGGTGCAAATAAATTGTTTTTTCGCAACTGTGTGTCATTATATATTGTGATGCGTATCATATCGTGGCTTAGTGTTTCATTACAGCCCAAAGTTTTTATAAGAACCTTTATATGTTTGTTTTAGGGAGAAGTACCATACCTGAGAGACCGCTGGTGCCAATTTGATGGAATCATGGTCATGTGTCTGTGGAGCTCTGTCATCTTACAGGTACTAACATTTCACTATACACAGAGTACATCTTACAGGTACTAACATTTCACTATAGACAGAATACATCTTGCAGGTACTAACATTTCACTATACACAGAATACATCTTACAGGTACTAACATTTTACCATACACAGAATACATCTTACAGGTACTAACATTTTACCATACACAGAATACATCTTACAGGTACTAACATTTCACATGCAAAAGTGTCAGCCCCATACATATGAAACTGATGGCGATACGAGGGAACAGACAGACAAGCAGACAGACACATAGGCATAGAGACAGACAAACACACAACCACAAACTACTTTATAATATAGATATATATCTTGTTTGCAGGTGTTTGACATCACAGGGGTTGTACCGCAATACTCCTACTGGTGTATCATGAGGTCTCCTCGTCCTCTCATTCTTGTCCGCGTCTTCCGCTTCTTCCTCAAGTTCCAGCTCCCAAAAACCCGCATCGAATCCATCTTCAAGTAAGTCACATTTGTCTGTTTAAATCTTACATTGATGGCTAAGACTTTTATATGTGTATTTATGTAATCTATATTTTCCCATGTTTTAATTGCAATTCCTGTATTAAAAAATCCTATAGTTTCCTTGTTATTATGAAGATTTCAAAGAGTCCTGCGATTTATGATACCATAATCAGATTTTGTGACACAATGTTGAAATAATGCTATATTTTGTGTAAGATATTCCAATACACTGAAATGTGTTTATTTCAAACAAAATACTGTAGTCTTGGCTTACCATACACAGAATACATCTTACAGGTACTAACATTTTACCATACACAGAATACATATTACAGGTACTAGCATTTCACCGTACACATAATACATCTTACAGGTACTAACATTTTACCGTACACAGAATACATCTTACAGGTACTAACATTTTACCGTACACAGAATACATCTTACAGGTACTAACATTTTACTGTACACAGAATACATCTTACAGGTACTAACATTTTACTGTACACAGAATACATCTTACAGGTACTAACATTTTACTGTACACAGAATACATCTTACAGGTACTAACATCTTACATAACTAACATTCATGTGCACCTGGTATACACAATATGCATTTTCATATTCTATTATTGAATCGATCACATATTAGAATTAATGAAACATGATAAATGTGAAGAATAGTTAGTGAAATTATTGAATTATTATTTGTCATGGATTCTTTTAACTGTGAGTATGCATGATATTGTTATTCCACACCCACAAGTCACAAATTTGCACGGCAAAGAGTGAACCTATGTATGTACTGTTCTGTCACGTAATGTGAACCTGTGTATGTACAGTGCCGCCATCTGGTGTGATTGACAGGCGATCGAGTCAGCAGATTTTCAATGTGACGATATTCTTCCTGTTCTTCATGAGTCTCTATGGTATCCTTGGAGTGCAGTTCTTCGGCGAACTTCGCTTCCACTGCGTCAAGAATGGAACGGATCCAGAGTAAGACAGATGCTATGTGGGGCATGGGGCCCAGCACCCCTTTGTTTTCCTATAGTTTTAATTGCAACATTTTTTTTGCAGTAGTTCCTGTATTAAAAAAAATCCCAGAATTTTCCTAATAATTGTGGTGGTGATTTGGAGGTTTCCTGTGATTCATCACTGCAAAATGATTTTTGCTGTAGAAATCAACATGTCACTGACCACCTGGGGATCGGGATCTGATTGTAGTATGGTGTGAGTCATGCCATACCATAATCATGTCCGTGTCATAAAATATGAACCCGGTAATATTTGGACCCGCACGTCCAAATATCATATGAAATTTGCACCCACAGGTCCAAATCTCATCATGATATTTGGACCCACCCTATGATTAAAAAGTACCCACCCCCCATTCTCATAGATGGAGGGTCCAATAACCAGTATTTTTAAATATTATAATTGTAAGTTATGTACCAATGCTTTTTATACTGCACAATGACATGACCAGTTTTGCTAAATAAACATTGGACAGTCTAGGTCCAAATCTCATCCGACACTGGTGCATTTCATGGTGTAATGTTTAAAATCGGCAGTTGATAAGTTGCATGAGCTTGAGTCATTAGATGGTGCCAACTGAAATAATGCTATATTTGGTTAAAATATTCCTATATTGTTTCTATAATATCCCTATATTTTTACTTCTGAATTCCAATATTTCCTATACATTTTTACCAAAACTGGATGGGCACACTGCTTGATGATATCGCGTATGATGAGTTGTATGTGACCATATTGCAGTTTGATCACCCCATGTGATGGGCACACTGCTTGATGATATCGCGTATGATGAGTTGTATGTGACCATATTGCATTTTGATCACCCCATGTGATGGGCACACTGCTTGATGATATCGCGTATGATGAGTTGTATGTGACCATATTGCAGTTTGATCACCCCATGTGATGGGCACACTGCTTGATGATATCGCGTGTGATGAGTTGTATGTGACCATATTGCAGGTTGATCACCCCATGTGATGGCACACTGCTTGATGATATCGCGTGTGATGAGTTGTATGTGACCATATTGCAGTTTGATCACCCCATGTGATGGGAACACTGCTTGATGATATCGCGTGTGATGAGTTGTATGTGACCATATTGCAGTTTGATCACCCCATGTAAACTACATCATCGCGACGCATCACTGTGACATTGCATGCAATAGATCCTATTTTATGAAGTGGCCTTGGCGTTTTCTAACAATGCCATTGCTTAATTGCAGCAACTAAACTGCCTCGGGTAGTCCTACCAGTAGATGTCACAAAAGATTTAAACACCTCATAAATTGGTTGATGTGAAAAAAAATTTCAAAACGAGAAGCGGACTCAAATAATTACTTTTAATTGCAAAATGGTGACAAGTAGGTATGGATCTAAGAAATCATAGGATCACTGATGGTTTTGTTTATGCGATCCTTCAGGATTTCAAAGTCATGATATGGAATTTCACACACTGCACACTGTTATTTTGTTTGGATAACATGTTTGTTTTCAGAACATTGTACAGTACATTCATTACAGATATGATCAGTTGTTAAATATTTCTGAACCTGGATTGGGAATACACTGTCATGAATACGCGACAGTTTGTTAATAAATAATTGTTACGGTTTTTAGCACCATATGTGCCCTGGATCATTTCTAATAATAACAGTAGATCATAAATGTATGAATATGTAACTCCATACAAGGGTGCCATTGTCAGCGTTATACATAGTCATGTGACGTGTCATTTCAGTCATGTGACAATCAATAACTTGGCGATCCCTGACACTTACTGCTCCCGTGAACCGAATGTTGGGAGACGGTGTCCCGTTGGGATGGTGTGTATGGAGTTGAAGCTCTCCCGCAGGGAGAGGGGATTCAACGGGTTTGACGAGTTTGGTGAGCCTCTTTTTCATGGTGTTGTATGTTACATGATGTGTGTAGGGTCATAATAATTATTATAATAATTACATAATTTATATTGTGCCATATTCACCGAATGCTCTATTGCACATTGTATCTGTTGCTAAATATATAATTAAAAGAAATATTTTTTATAGATAAAACCATAAATGTGATGCATAAAAAATTAATAAATACAAATAAATAAATAAATGTAAGACTATAAAATGTTCGGTGTGGAACGTTTGCTCCTCAATGTTCTTGAGCTGGCTCCAGGCTGTACCAAGTGGTCATACTCGCTTCTGTTTGTTTGCTCCTCAATGTTCTTGACCTGGCTCCAGGCTGTACCAAGTGGTCATACTCGCTTCTGTTTGTTTGAAAATATTTGTGACCATGGAACGCCGGAGCTGCTCTTGGATCAAATGGAGGCGTTTGCTTTTGATTGGTCAAAATACTGGAACTAAATTTCAAATTGCTAGCCTGTACCTGCTCAACCCCATATATGTGTCTAACGCAGGTTATTGCAATATTTGTTAGAAAAGTATGATGGACAGCCACCATGAAAGTTAATGTTTTTAAGGGCAGCCTGCTTGCCACACCATCTGGTGAGCAGAAGAAGAACTAATTCCCATAATTCAGTTCCTGAAGAAGACAATGGTTGACGAAATGCTGAAATGAGTCAACTTTAATAGTTGTGTTGAGAAGAAAATTTATGTTATTTTATTTTTATTTTTAGCGACCAGTTTCTTCACAGTGTACGAGTCTGCCTCACAGGAGGGCTGGGTGTTTATCATGTACCGAAGTATCGACAGTCTCCCTTCGTGGCGAGGGTTTGTCTTCTTCATCTCGATGATCTTCTTCCTCGCATGGATGGTGAAGGCAAGTGTCGCCTAGAATAATGTAATCATGAAAATGTTGAAATGGTTAATAATATTTTTTATTTATTGGCTTAGATACGACACATTAATTAAATATGATATATTCCACATGATTGTAAATGCATAAAATCTTTGTACCAGCTCAGACTTGAATATTTTGTAGTGTCAAATGAAATCTTTGCACCATCTCAGAGGTGACTATTCTGTTGTGTGAAATTAAATCTTTGCAACTTCTCAGACGTCAATATTTTGTTGTGTTAAATTAAATCTTTGCTCCTCTTGGACTAGACTATTTTGTGAAGACACTAGTGCCCTGCGCTGTCCGGGCTTTTGGTCCAGGCCTGGCCCGCAGCCCACGGGCCGGGCCTCTACATAATTCTGTGGGCCGGGCCGGGCCTCTACATAATTCTGCGGGTCGGGCCAGGCCTGGGCCTACATACTGTGGGCCCGGGCCGGGCCTGGGCTGAAAACAATTTAAACACATCGGGCTTGGGCCTGGGCCTGGGCCTAGTGTGAGCAGGCCGGGCCGGGCCTGGGCTGGGCCTGGACATAATAAAAATATTCATACAAAACACCGATTATGACTTTATTTTTTTTTAATAAAAACTGATTATAAATTGTAATTCCGTTTAATGAATGCTTAAAATTATTTCTTTAGTTTTATATAGTTGCAAATTGAGACCTTGTGATGGAATCTAATGACCCCATAAGTTCACTTGGCTGGAAGTAGCCAGCCCCAAATATTTATTTTAGAAATATTTGCAGAGGCAATCAAGCCATGATTAACCATCACTTTATCACCCTTTGACCCTACCAGTGGACATTCTATTGTCTAGGTCTTCCCTCCAAACATTGCCCAGCTGAATGACCTGCCCACTGCCAAGTGCACACTAGGCCACTAGGCCACTACCCAGTACCCAACCCAGTTGGTAATTGGTATTTCTCCCCAGTCCTAATTCATTCACACTTGTACTAATTCACACATGTCTGAACCTGTCTGTCTCAGGCTAGTGACTGCAGGCCTGCTGGAAATGCCACTGGGTGTCAGTGCCAGTGGGTCACATTTAATTGAAATATCATATTAAATTATGTTAACTTAGTTGAGCTAATTAAATTAACAATATAAATTGGGATTATGGCTTGCATATGGGTTAAGTCAGGGTTAGATAAACAAATATCCTACCCTAACAATAAACCAATACATTAAAGCCAAATATTACAAATGTTACCATATTTAATAGTAATGACACTAAGAAGTTTTTCTTTATTTTTCTTCAGGATATTCGTAAGTTTGAAGAAGTTGGTGGTGCTGAATTTTTAGAACTCATCCAGCACACTATGGACCTTTTTTATTTAATAAAACAATAAGTCTGTTTTACAGTTTATTTGTTTTTCGTCTTTGTTATGAGATTATAGGTTTATCTTCTCTAAACTTTGCGGGCCGCGGGCTTACCCATCTTTGGCCCGCGGGTATGGGCCGGGCCTGGGCCTGAAACTTGCGGGCTGGGCCTGGGCCAAACATTCATGGTCTGGGCCGGGCCTGGGCATAAATTCTAGTTTGTGGTCCTGGGCCGGGCCGGGCCGGGCCGGGCTTAAAAAATTATTGCGGGTCTGGGCCGGGCCTGGACTCTAACTGCTAATTGCGGGCCGGGCTTGGGATCAAATTCTAGGCCCGCGCAGGGCACTAGAAGACACACAGTGTATGCATATCTCACTGCTGCACCATTGTAGCTTAACTTAGTGGTGTTATTTATTATTAACTTAGTGGTGTTATTTATTATTAACTTAGTGGTGTTATTTATTATTTATCTTAGTTTACTTATTTGTTGTATATTCAACATAACTTACATTACTTATGTGACATTATGAAAAAAATTTACTTATTTCTTTTTACGACTTCAGTGAGGTTCTCTGTAAAGCGCTGTGAACAGTATTGGGCATGGCACTATGCAAAGGAAATATTAATATTATTATCAAATGAAGTCATTGCACCGTCTCAGACTTGACTGTTTTGTGCACAGAATGTCTTCATTGCTGTCATCATTGAGACATTCGCTGAGATCCGCGTCCAGTTCCAACAGATGTGGGGGTCTCGAGGGGGCACCGCCGACTCCGACTCTTCACAGGTGGGCATGGTCATCATCTAGGAGGGCACGGGTCATCATCTTGGAGGGCACACTAGAGAGAGAAAGTACCGTATTCAACATATTAAGTGTACATGCCCTAATTAGTGTACATCCCCTCTTTTAATCGGCAGGATCCATGATTATTGAAATTTGACAAGTGTGAACCAACTGAAAAGTGTCGCCATCTGGTGTTAAGCAGTTGGCACCACTTTTCAGTTGTACTACACTAGTCACCAAATGACACCACTAGTATTAAACAGTTACCTTATTGTCTAGAAAAACACATTTTGTTGTACGCTTATAAGAACAGACTCACTGAAATTTTTTCGTAGCCCAATTTTTTTCAAGCATACTGTATGCTTGCTAGGTCGAATACGGTACGTGAAACTTCTTATCAAGTTGTGATAAATGATGGATAACTTATAAGACAATGATGCTCAAAAATACACTCAACTAGCATTTTCTGCAATCCAACAAACTGTAACTACGATGAAATGATGCTAAAATGTTAACAAACGTCCGGACGCCGCCATCTCCAGTTGCATAGTATTGAATATCATACATGTGTCATTCAAACAACGCTTCTCAAAGCGAATAAACACTGAACTTTATTAAAGATGATGATGAATTTTATTTATCCAACCAAAACATGCACAATAATAATATCGACAAATACAAATCAGAAAATGAAAGATATTCATTTACACCGCAAGAATAAAAAAATTATACAAATACTTTGGTCAGGAAGACCATCACTAAGACAACAGTGTGGTCGCTATCGTGAGGCCACCCGTGCCATAATAAAGTATTTATGGTATATAGTTGTGTAGCTATGAGTCAACAGCCCTTTGTTAATAGAATGTATAGCAATTTCCATGGTTAACCGAACTATTGTTTTGCAGGACCCTGAATTTATTAGTATTTATAACATCTGAGTTGGTTAGAAATATAATATCCATACAAAATGTGTTACTGTCACGACCTCCCACCTCTTCATATTTTTCGAAAACCCTGATTTGACGATGAATTATGCTCGCTTTATGACATATCTACTGCATATGGTCAATTCTCACGAAACGTTAACATTTGGGTTTCAGAGTGGGGGTAAAAATAAGCATGTTTGTATAACATCGTACTTTTTGTCATATGAAGAGATAATATTGAGCTAATTAGGAAATAAGATTTGGCAGACTAACTCCTAAAATTGAGTATTTGAAAGCTAGGTGAAGTTGTGAGTAGTTGTAAATACTTAAGACCTGAAACCGTATGTCTGCACACATTTCCTTGTATTTTGAAAGGTCATTAGACTTATTTAGTATATCCTTGAATGGATAGATGATCTGGTTTCTCGGTTATTAATATTAAACATAATTACCTCTCAAGAAACTTAGTATTCGATGTGAATAATTTGGAGCGCATCTCGCGGTCTTTTTCAGCAGACTTTTCCTAATGAAGACGCATACGTACGACCTGATCACAACCGTCCACTCAGTTTGTTGAAGGAGTAATGGTCCTAAACAACATTTGTGAATGTTTTGCAAGAAAAGAGGACCCACTAATAAATCTTCAATTTTGTAGGCGAAAAACAATGTGTTTCATGGGATGCTTTCACTTTCGCTAAACTTTCAGGGGTTCATCTACAAACCCGTAGTTGGGTCATCAGTAAAATTAGTTTTTTAATTCATCCCCATAATTATTTCTATGAACGATTGAATTACTGTTTGTAGTTATTATATACAGTTGTTCACAGTGCTGTGCCAGCAGTTACGTACGGTCGTTCACAGCGTCATGCGTCTTTTCTACAATTGTCCAAAGTTAGGTAATACAAGGTGTGGCTACATGTTACTGTAACTGCCAGTATTATTATGTCGCAATTTTGAGAGTTACATTCCAAGAAGCCATCTATATGTTGACTGGCAGCACCAAGTACCAAGGCATAGATGGATGGTTCTGTGGTAATATTATGTATCCTGAAATTTGGTAAACACGAACTACTAAGTTATCCCGTCCATAGCGCATATAATTTGGTGACCTCCGATCCATGTGTTGATCTTTGACCTGGCTTCAAAAAGTACTCATTCTCATAGAGAATACATGAATGGAACAAATTATCTGTAGATTGTGTAAATGCTAGCAGCGTGAATATGTTTAAAAACAAAATTAACAAATATCTCAGAAGGGCAGGTCACACATAGATGAAAACTGTTGATAAGCCAATGTATTCGTTTTCTGATTGCCATCTTTGGCTTGGATGGCAATCTTGTTAAATCATTTTAAATCTTGTTGAATCTTATTGAATCCCATTAGATCCTGTTCAAATCTTGTTCAATTAGGTGCTGTGTGGGGACACGGACGGCTGGAAGATGGTGACGATTGATGAGAACAAGCCACGCGGCCTTGCCCCGCCCTTCTTCCAGAGGGTGCTCAAGATGACCTGGTTCCATATCCTCATTCTGCTGCTGGTCCTCGCCAACGCAATGACTGCGGCCACCATCCACTTTGACCACCTCTATATTGACCCTTATCAGAAGATTGACCACTATTACTACACGGAGGTAGGCTGGTTACCACACAGACCTAGCACATTGGATGTGAACTTAATTATATATATATATATATATATATATATATATATATATTATTTATTTAGTATTTTTATTAATTATTTAATTAATTTATTTATTATTATGTATGACATTTTTTTAGCCTTTACACAAGATATTTT
This sequence comes from Lamellibrachia satsuma, assembly GCA_033239005.1. NCBI lineage: Eukaryota > Metazoa > Annelida > Polychaeta > Sabellida > Siboglinidae > Lamellibrachia > Lamellibrachia satsuma. Next base: position 3,855,879 of record BSQZ01000003.1, read on the forward strand.
ACTGTATTTTACTAGTAATATTTACAGATTTATTCACGTTAGTAGTTTAAGGTGGCTGGGGCGGCTAGCGTGTCAGTTGATTAAAAAATGTTTTTCTTCATAACATGCTAGGATATACTGAACTAAACTTCGACACCACCAAAAATCACCCGGCACTAACGTCATATTTCGCCAATCCATCCTTTAAAAATGCAGTCCTTTTGGAAATCCCCTTGAGTTCCTGGAAAAGCGACAATGTTTCCATAGTAACAACCACATGCGCTACAATGTTCGAACCAGCTATATTCGTTTGCCGTGAAAGCGGTCCATATTGTCTGGTTCCTGTAATGCTAGTACATATCAGTATTATATCTACCTAATTAAATCAGGTACTTAAACCAGCAAATATCAGTTCAGTGAACGTTAACATTGTTTATCATGCCTTTGACAAGAACGGAAATGCCAACACGTATGTGACCTGGTGACCCCGTCGGATAACGGGCCAATCAAAATGACCGTACACAAAACCTGCCATGTGTTTGTTAGATGGCTGGCATAACCTGATACCATAGACGACAACACGTTACAAGTACAGATTCAAGGGCTATTGTGTGGCGGCAAATTAAGGGGACATGTCAATATTACAAATGGCCATTATGTTTTGTCAACAATACATAATACGTCAGTGAAAACCGTAAATTTCAGCACAAAAACATTTTGTTGAGATTGTGTTTTTAATAACCCATTAAGCCCCAGGAGTTTATTAAAACATGCCACCATGTTCCCAGGATTTCTGGCAAATTTCGAGCGATTTTACCTCCTTGTGTTAAAAGATCTATAGAAAAACACTATTCAATATTGACAATTACATGTTGTGTTTACTTTGAAGAGTAGTAATTTCTCCACATGCACGTATACATAGAAATATGATATATTAATAGAATGTTGACATTTGATCACAATTTGCAAAGACAAAATGGTACATTAGTTAAAACTTTGAAAGTTGCGACTGACATTTGACAATGATCCCATGCTATAACCCTATGTAACACGGCGAAGAAAATGTAGCTATATGTGTTAGCTTTGCACCACTGAAAACATCAAATTCTGATGGTTATTTTTCAGGTTACACCATATTTTATCATGACAAATATATGAAAAAAAAATGTTGAGATAGCGTGAACAAAACTGATGAAAATCAAGATTTCCGAAAGGGGAACACATGCATATAACGAGCTGTTGTTGTTGCAAAATGTATCCGCTAGAGTGTGGCAAAATTTGGTAGCGTTTAGTTCAGTAGTTATTCGCCAGGATTTTTTTTATAGAGGGTCCTGTATGCAGCCGGCGACGGCCGTTCCAGGACTGCGCAGAGCGGCCGGCCGCAGCCGTTGTGGGGTCTAATGGTTTAATAACCAGGAAATGATGTTTCAAATATTGTTTAAAAACTTCAATGCTCACGACGTTGCACTTTTGCGTATGAACATGCCTTACATGCACGCAGCATAATACAGCAGTAAATTACGATTGGTGAAGGGTATGTGTCAAAAATACACTGTCACTTTAGGCTATCATTCAACTTTTGCTTAATTCATTCACGGTGGTGTAGCAGACATAATTGGTTTACGTTAACCAAAATCTGTCATAAAGTTATCAGTTACACTGTCATGCTTATATGTATGGTATTTATTTCTTTAGGGATTGTCTCAAAACAATTAAACTTTGTTTTAGTGGCTATTTTTTTTACCTTTACAGAAATGTTTTTTAAAAACCTCGTAACAAAACCAAATAAATGAAAAACTCAAATTTTTTTTCATCTGGCATATTATATAGTATTTCAACTACAATCTGTGAAGAAATGGTTAATTTATCTTTAAAACTTGTACTAAAATGAAGACAAGCAAATAATAGCCACCCCAGCTACCTCAAATGTGTATGATTTTATTTATAATGTATACACCATTATACAGTGTCCCAGAACAATTATTTGGAAGGGGCGCTGTATAAGACATTTATTAGTTTATTTTTATTTTTATTAATTTATTATTTATAATGTTCCTATATTTGTTATGTTTTAATTGTAGTTCCTATATTTCTTGTTTTCAAAACATGTTTTCCTAATAATTGTGGACATTTGGTAGTTTCTTGTGATTCATCACTACAAAATTATTTTTGCGTTAGAATTCTACATGATGATGACTACCTATGACTGATCTAACTTACCTTGTGTTGAACATGTTGATGACTACCTATGACTGATCTAACTTACCTTGTGTTGAACATATGCAACTCAACTGGTGATCAAACATAATACTTGTGTATTTCTCTTCAGATCAGCTGTTCTGTTGACCTTTCAACTTTGACCTTTTCACTTGCAGGTCATCTTCACGCTGTTGTTTGACATCGAAGCCCTGTTCAAGATCTGGTGCTTTGGCTTCAGTGGCTACTTCAAGCGGTCACTCCACAAATTTGAGCTGTTACTCGCTGTTGGAACTACTTTACACATCGTGCCAATATTCTATCGCACTCACTTCACATACTTTCAAGTGCGTATCCTTCCACATCCACCATTTTTGATGTCATGGAAATCTCACGTTTTTAGTTATTAGTACCATTGGTGCAGCGGCAGAGCTTTTAAACCCTGGACTCTCAGTCGAGAGAACCCGGGTTCCTCTTGTTGCCGCTTCTAAGCTTGGGCCAACATCGTTCACTCCATGATGCCAGTTCACGCCATGTTGCCAGTTCACGCCATGTTGCCAGTTCAATCCATGTTGCTCCAGTTCGCTCGGTTGAAAATCTTTGCGATGATAAATCTTCAGCTTGTCTGCTGAAATGTCTGTAAAACGTTCTTGCTAAACATCAAGAATAGATGTTACAAAAATATGATCACTAGCTCTTGACTGTAATGCGAATAGTTAGAATATTTGATGTCTAGATTTAACAAGATTGCCATCCCAAACAACAAGTTCCAGATGGCAAGTGGACAAGGAAGCCATTGGCTTATCGAGAGTCCAAAAATTTTCTCATCTATGTGTAGCCCGTCCTTATCAAATATCAATTCTATTTTTAAACATATTCACACTACTAGCATTAACACGTTTTGCTGTATAATACAGATTAACTGACTGGTCGCTGTTGGCAGGTGCTCAGAGTTGTACGTCTCATCAAGGCTTCTCCCATGCTGGAAGACTTTTGTTGGAAGGTAACACACTCAAACTTGATTATATATTACAGTTGGCAGACAAGTAAATTATGAAACTAACTGGTTAATCAGCTGTAAAAGTATGAGTCGTTGATGATGTGTGACTTTAAAAATAGGGACTTCATTTATATATCGCATAATTTTTAGGATAGCACATAATTTTTAAGATAATGTTATCTATCAGACACTTTCATCTAGCAACTAGCACCTTTACATTCACTGCTCGCTCAGCCTAGACAGTGATCAGATTACAGTTGAAACAAATATTGGAACTAGGGCTTTCTCTGGTCACTGTGTCAATGTTAGTGTCAATATCTATGTCAGTGTTACTGTGTGTGTCACTGTGTTAATGTTTATGTCGCTATATCTGTTGCAATGTAGGTGTCACTGTTTGTGTCACAGTGTCAAAATATATGCCACTGTGTCAATGTCTGTGTTAATATATGTGTCACTGTCAATGTATGTATCACTGTCATTGTATCAATATTAGTGTTGCTGTGTCAGTGTTACACTGACCATGTCGGTGTGTCAGTATGTCAATGTCACTCTGTCAATGTTTGTGTCACTGCACTAATTTCACTGTATGTGTCAGTATCACTGTGTCAATGTCACTCTGTTGATGTTTGTGTCACTGCATCAATGTCACTGTCTGTGTCAGTATCACTGTGTGAATGTCACGCTGTCTGTGTTTGTGTCACTGCACCAATATGACTGTCTGTATCAGTATCACTGTGTCAGTGTCACTCTGTCAATGTTTGTCACTGCACCAATGTCACTGTCTGTCAGTATCACTGTGCCAGTGTCACTCTGTCAATGTTTGTGTAACTGCACCAATGTCACTGTCTGTCAGTATCACTGTCAATGTCACTCTGTTGATGTTTGTGTCACTGCGTCAATGTCACCATCTGTGTCAGTATCACTGTGTCAATGTCACTCTGTCAATGTTTGTGTCACTGCGTCAATGTCACTGTCGGTCAGTATCACTGTGTCAATGTCACTCTGTTGATGTTTGTGTCACTGCGTCAATGTCACTGTCTGTCAGATCTTTGGACCAGGCAAGAAGCTAGGCAGTCTGATCCTCTTCACAATGTGTCTTCTCATCATCACTTCCTGCGTCAGTCTCCAGCTCTTCTGCTCCATCAAAGACTTCCACAAGTTTGAGACGTTCCCCCAGGTAAGACATCCTCAAGTTTGAGATTTCCCCCAACATAAGCGGTGCAGTTGTGCGATCTTTGAGAGGAGGCATTGGCAGGTTGATTTATGTTGCTTGACATGTTCCCCAATGTTGACATGGTCACCAATGTTGACATGGTCCCCAAGTTGAACAGAAATATCTTGCAGAGAGAGCAAACCTTTGCCTTACTTTGCATTTCCATGAGCTCTGTATTGGTCTTTATAATCAGGGAAATATAACGGAGTTAATCTGTTCTGTTTTCTCTAGTTGAAATCATTATATATGAAGTTATTTGATTTTTTATATAGTCTCGTAAGAGCAGTTCTTTGAGATTTAAAAATAATGTTGAATGATATATTGTATTGGTCTTTATAATCATGGAAATATAACAGTGTTAATCTGTTCTGTTTTCTCTAGTTGAAATCATTATATATGAAGTTATTTGTTTTTTTATATTGTCTAGTAAGAGCAGTTCGTTGAGATTTAAAAATAATGTTGAATGATATACCGTATTCGACTTAATAAGCATACAGTACCCTTGAAAAAATTGTGCATGGAAAAATATGAAGGAATCTGTTCTGGTAAACGTACACCAAAATTTGTTTCTCTAGGCTTTAAGGCAACTGTTTAACACTAGTGTAATTTGGTGCCTAGTGTAGAACAAGTGAAAAGTCGTGGCAGTTGTTTGACACCAGATGACAACACTTTTCAGTTGTTCCACACTATCATATTACAACAATTATGGATCCAGCTGATTAAGAAAGGAGGTGTATGCTAATTAGGGCATGTATGCTAATTAGGGCATGTATGCTAATTAGGGCATGTACGCTTAACAGGTCGGATACGGTATATGTAGTTATAAGAATTTTCAATTGTAGGGTTCACATGCATGTAGACGATTTAGAATGCAACAAGTGGGACACGGCCAGAAATATATTTATTACCTGTTTCAGTGCCAGCGAGGCCGATATAACCAATGATATAACCAATGATATAACCAATGATCTGTTGTACAATGAAATGCCACGCAGCTGATTTTGGTGATTCCATTTTTCAACAATTGTTGTTGCTGGCTGGCAGCAACAACAATTGTTGTTGCTGGCAGCAACAACAACAGTGATGAAAATTAGCCACTGAGATTAAACATTACAAAAGGGACGCGTTCGGCTGCTGTTATGTCGACGCGGTATATTTGCCTGCATTTGAGTGCAAAATAAAGCCGTCAATCATAGCCCAAAACAAAATGTACCGGATGAGATTCAGAGTGCAGATGTTAGTGAAAGTGTGTTACCTGACTATTACGTGTGTGGAATTAAATAGAATGTTGTCTCCCCGTTCCGGAAATATACCGTTTACTTGGTGACATGTGCTCACTAATCACATAAAATTACAAGTTTAGAACAATGTGTTTTTTGTTTTTTCTCTTACGTCTGTTGTGGCTGGCACTGAAATAGTTAACATGGATTACTTTGACGCTGTCTTGCAGATGTCTACACCACTTGAGTCAAACGTTTCCTTTTCCTTTATAATAATTTAATTGACCTTTAACATTTATATGTTTTTGTATTTAATAATTTTGCTGTGTTATATATTTTCAATTTGTTTACATATTGTTGCTTATTGTATTAATTTATTTGATGTATAATTTTATGTATATCTCCCATGCACTGGTCTGGCACTATATAGTTGATAAAATGTTAAATATTTCTTTAAAAATGCCTTTATATTTATGATTGTTTTATTCGCATTTATTTTTGTTATATTATATATTCAATATAACGTTTATTTTCATTTTATTGTTGCTGGTTGTTTTAATTGTATTATTTTATTTTATTCATTGTACATAAATTTATCATTTGCACTGGTCTGACACTATGCTGTTTGTGCATTGCATAACATTAAAAAATACCTTAACATTTACGTTATTTTTAGTTGCATTTATTTTTGCTATAATATATTTTCAACCTGACATGTTTTTTATTGTTGCTGTAAGTTATGTTAATTATATTATTTTATTCACTCTGTGTATTTTTCACATTCACTGGTCTGACACTAAACTATTGATGCAATGCTGAATATAATGTGACAATTCCTCGGCTGTTTCCTGTTTGACCAGCAGTTGTGACAACCACAACGTGCTAGCTCATATGTGCCAATGTGTTGTTTCATTTTTTTAAATCGAATTGATTAAGCACCTTTAAACTATTCATACACTACAGATTTGAACGTCAAAGAACCTGATACATGAGGGGCTAAATCTGTTGGCGAGGGAGGTTTAATGCCATAATTTTCCATGTATAATATGCATTTTTTCCAGAATTTTTTACATAAAAGTCCAGGTGCATATTATACAATATACAATACAATGCAATATACAATATACACCAGTCATGGTAACAAGGCTAAACCAAATTTGTCCGACCAAATACGCACTTGAAATTCATCAAGATACCTGGTGCGACAAGGTGATGCTGATGGCGATGCTGTAACTGCATAACACTCTGAATGGCATTTCAACCAAACTATTAAATGCGGCAAAATCGGGGGTTGATGCTAAAAGTTGGGGTGTGTTACTATACATGGGAATATTGAAATTCTGTCAGATTTGACCAAAATACCAAGGATGCGTGTTATACTTGGGGCATATATTATACATGAAAAATTACGCTATATCGATAAATAAAGCACAGACTGCCACCTAGTGTCGGACCACTGCATTGTCTGTTGTGTTGTTTCATCTGTGTGTTTTGTTGTCGTGCGTGCGGGGCAGGCGTTTATGCGCATGTTTCAACTGCTCAATCAAGAAGGATGGGTAGCCGTCATGGATGAGACCATGGTGGCCGCTGGCACACGTGTGGCGCCCCTAGTGGCAGCGTTTTTCGTACTCACCCACCTGTTGATGATTGCGGTGAGTTGACATGATTTTGGTGGCGACGTGAACATCGTGGCGACATGACTTGTAGGGACATGTCTGGCAGGGACGAATGGCAGTGACGTGACTTTGATGATAGTGACATGACTTGGGCTGTGGCATGATTTTGGCTGTGACATGACTTTTAATTGTGACAAGACTTCAGTAGTGACATGACTTTTGTAATGACATGACTTGGACAGTCAGCCTGTTTGACTTTGTTTTTGTCCTTTGCAGTTAGGAGCTATGACATGCGGGCTACGACAAGGATAGTCTTCCTTTCAGGTGTTGTTGGGCGTGCAAGGTTCTGCATTAATTCTATTCTTCTCTTTTACAGATTTGACTGTAAATAGCATGTTTTGTTAGTTGATTACTGTTCTTTCGTATTGGTACTTTGCTGCATTTTAACTTGTGCGTGTTCACATGCAAACTGCTTCGTGAATCTTTTTCTGAGGAGACCACCACATGCAGGGTCAGTTACATTGTAATTGGAATCAAAATGCCATTTCAAGAATTGGAATCGGCGTGATGTGTTTTAAACGTATTTGGAGTTGGTGAAATTTATTTCTCAATTACCTTTCCATTGCTTTTTCAATTGCCGTATTTGACCTATTAAGTGTACCTGCCCTAGCGCACACCCCTTTTTTTAATCAGCAGGATCTGTATTTATTGTAATTTGACTAGTGTGGAACAACTGAAGAGTGTCGCCATCTGGTGTTAAACAGTTGGCACCACTTTTCAGGTGTTCTACACTAGTCACAAATGACATCACTAGTGTTAAAAGTTACTTTCTTGTCTAGAGAAAGAAATTTTGGTGTCCGCATATGAGAACAAAATTCCTTGACATTTTTTATGGCCCAGTTTTGTTCAGGTGTACAGTACGCTTATGAGGTCGAATACGGTACTTCGTGTAACTTTCTGCTGTTGTAACTTCCGCTACAGCCTTTTTGAACTGTTGACCCCCCCACCCTGTGGGGAATGAAAAAAATTTTTAATTAACAAATCATCCCCATGCCTCTGAGCGTGCCTGGAAATGTTCAGCCCCAAACATGCGACACTGGTGGAGATGTATGTTACAAATATACACAGACACAAACTTTTTATGATGTAAAAATTAAGTAGGTTTTAATCAGGAAAAGGTAGGTTGTAGAAAACAACAAGAACAAGGTAATTTCTTGGTTCCTTATCATCTACCAATTTCCATATCACCATGTGTAGTTAGGGGGTCATTCACAACTGTTGACATTTACATATTCGTACAAGGCTTACACATTCTGATACCCCCTCCCCCTCCCCTCCCCCTCCCACTCTCACTCCCCCTCCCCCCACTCCCACTTCCCCTCCTTGAAGTAGTACTTTAAAATGTTGATAATTTTCCTAATTGAATAATATATCGATGTAACAATGTTGTTACATGTATATAGGTAACGCATTACTAACCATCAGAATATGTTTACAAAAATTTGTCTCCAACAGTTATGTCTTCTCCATGGTGCTTTGTTGATATTTTTTTCCACAAAGTTGTGTTTTTCCAAGATGTCAGACTGTGTTACAGTGCCATGCCGTGAACGGTTATGCAATTTAAAACTAAAATATAACAGTTCACTGTTCAATGCTGCATGACGCAACGGTAGTCATATTTTGCATGCAACCGACCAAAAAAAATTAGTATGCATGTTTCGACCCGTCCCCTTTAGGACACGTTGTGCGAATAGGTAAATGTCAACAATTGTTAATGACCCCTATCTACTGTGAAGATCTGACTGTGTGTAGCTGCCAATCTTCTCCTAATGCTAACTACCTCTGCCTATTCATCCTCGCCACCAGTAGGTGTCTGACTACATCAGTACCCCTGGCAGGCCGACCTGTTGAAATGCTGATTTTTCAGTTGCTGTGTTAACCAAAGCATTGGATCAGTAAGATTTATTGGGCTCACCTATGAACTTTTTGGGCGCGGGCACGTCTAGTTCTCAGGAACAGGTCAACCATGACAACAAGTGGGACGAAGTACAAATGATGTACAAATGATGTATATCCACACATAGCGTGGGATAAACTGACAAATTCATGTTTCAACAGGTCAGTCTGCCAGGGGTAGTGTAGTCAGGGCTACAAGTTAACACTGGCCCGGTACCCAGTGGCCGGTCCTTTTGCAGTCGGGCAGGTATTTTCATTTTGAAATTTTTTTTATTTAAACCAATACCAAACATTTCAACAAATCTCATCCAGAATCTTCTGATATTGCCACTGAACCACTCCGTTTATGACTGTGTCAGCAATGTTTTGTCCAAGCTGCACTGTCAGCCAACATGGTGTCCACATGAGCTGCTACCGCCACCTGGCGAGTCACGAAAACTTCGCCTGATGACAGTAAAACAGGACAACCTAAACGCCGGATCGACCAGTGATTAATAGTGACCACAGTGACCAGGTTATATGGTGTAGTGCATCCGACTTGTATAATTCTTCATTTTGTTTTTGACGAAAACACGTGTTTGTTACTGTTTTCATGATAATATTCCCGCGTATTATCAGAGCTGGTGGGATATTAGTTGGGCAAGTAGATATTGTAAAAATGGAAAAAAGTTATAGTTTTCACCCCTGACTAAAGTTCTTCTACCACCCCTGGCTAGCGGGGCTACCGGTGCCTGCCAACTTTGTCTACCAGGCCTGTCTGCTTTCTCTCTCTAACAGGCCACTATGTCAATGTTCCAAATCCTGACCCAGAAAGGATGGAACGAAGTGATGCATCTGACTATGTTTGAGACGGGCGAGAGGGTGGCTCCCTTCATCGCCATCTATTTCATTTTTTATCACCTCTTTGTCACCCTGGTAAGTGGGGTGTGGTAGAGGTCATGGTGTGGAGGTCATGACCCCTGATTGACAGATAAGACAATTTGGGTACACAGAACAGGAACTGTCAGTTTCTTGGTGAATTGTTTGATGATGTTAAGTAAAAGTTAATTAATAACAATAAGAATAGTAATAGAAAATATAAGTCAATGATAATAGTGATTACAAATAATAAAGATACATACTAATGTGTGCACATGCACACATGTGCACACCCACACACTCATTCACTGACATAACTGACTTGCAAGTACACACATGCATACAGGTGCACACTCACGATGCATACAGGTGCGCACTCACACACTCACTCAATGTCATAACTGACTTGTGCATGCACACGTGTGCACTCACACACTCACTCAGTGTCATAATTGACTTGTGCATGCACACGTGTGCACTCACACGCTCACTTAATGTCATAATTGACTTGTGCATACACACAGGTGCACACTCACACACTCTCATAACTGACTTGTGCTTGCACACATGTGCATACACTCATAGCAACACACACACTATTTCTGATTATACAATATATTACAAAAGCTCACAAGAGATTGATACTAGATGAAATGTATTTATTAAACATATTAAAGGTATTTTGTATCCCTGGTCAAAATATGTTGTCTTCTGATAAAATCTTTTTATAACAGTCAACAGTTGGAATAGTAAAATATTTGTTATACAAATAAATTGTTGCTGTGATGACTTAAGAAAACTGTTTTCATTATTGATAATTTTTGACAATGGTGTCTGCAGCAACTGGTCTAAAAGAAAATTATATAAATAAGTATAAATTTACTATCACGAACAATAAAATGCTAAAATTTCTCACAAATTGCGTGTGCTACATAAGTTTTCCCTTGACCAATTAGAGGGTTAGAAATAAGGTTTGTGCTAACAGTGCTGAACCAAATCAGGATATGATATATGAAAAATTGGGGTGTGGTTTTAAAATGAAAGTGCAGCTTTAAATGCAACTTTTACGGTAATTTACCAGCTGATTATTTAGTTTGTCTTGTCTGTCAAGAGGGGTTGTATCCTGACCACATCTCGTTGTTGTGTCGCCGTCGTCGGTGTGGTGTGGTGCTGCCACCTGGATGTGAATTGTAGTCAGCCCTGTGGTGCTGTCTGGTGTGAATTGTTGTAGTCAAACTGGTGCTGCCTCCTGTAGGTGATTAGTGGTTACCTCTATTGCCCCTTGTAGGTGAATAGCAGTGAACCCAGTAGGTGACTAGTGGCTGCCTCTCTGCTATCCCACCCCCCGTAGGTGAATTACTGGTTACTCTTTGTAATGTTTTTTAAACCACAGAAAACTGGGTCTTTTTCTCATGAATGAAAAACATTTGTTTTGAGATTGCCCTCCGGCGGGTTTTGGTGTTTTACCCATTGAATGACTTGAAAAATAAACAGAAATTTTGTAATTAAACATTTGTAGATAGTTTATACATAGTAAGAGACAATTACATGCAAAAATTTGTCATTTCCAGTTTTCTGGGGAGTGTTTTGCAGTGTTGCACAATTGTAGACAATTTTGGTTTTTTTCTTTCTTGTTTTGGGAAATTTTGACTCGTATTTTGTTGTATTTTGTTGACACTTGATCAAGGTATCACAGGCCATCTGCTTTGTTTCTTCCGTTTCAGCTGTTAAAACAGCTAACTGGTTTCAGTGGAGTATTATGAATAGTCATTCCCGTGGATACAAAATGTACATCCTATGAAGGCCTCATACAATTTTCAAAACTTGTATTCATTTCATACTTTACTAAGATATAAACTATTTCAAAAAGAAATTTTTTGAAATTACCGGGACATAAACTATTACAAAAATTTTATTTGGTGTAAAACTTAAAGTTTAAGTTTTACGTTTGCAATCCACTGAAGTGAGTGTCTGGAAAGTAGGCTGTGACGTCTTGGCGCGTACTTCCTTGACACGCCATGTTATAAACAATGACAGCGTTTTTGCGGTTGTTAATTTTTCTTAATGTTCCATGATGTTGTTTGGTATTTTGGGCTCAGACCACTATTTAGCTTGTTCTCTGTCTCATTGACATGAATTAAACCTAACAGCACAATCCATCACTTAGACCAATAAATTATTATTTATCATAACTTTCAGTGGACCTTATGTTTGGATCAAAACAGTGGCCTCTCGTTATAAGGACTCCCAATGTAAGGAACATATGCTTAAAAAGAACATCCATTAATCTAGAAATATTTTGGATAGGATTGACCCCATCCACCCACCCACCCACCCACTATCAAAAAAAGGAAAATGTCAAGACATACAAATTGAATCGTGATTTCATACATTTTTTTAAAAGTTACAATTATTAATGCTACTTACGACCGGGAAAATTCTCTCAAAATAATTTTCCTTTTTCCATATATTTACAAAGCCCCTTATGTACCTGTGGATATAAGGAACATCTGATATATGGAACAGTTTGGCCAAGTCCCCACATGTTCCACGTTTTAGCGAGAGTCCGCTCTAAATGTGTTTATCATTTCACACACACACACACATATTCTGTGGGGGCGTGTACCAGTAGAGCCTACATGAAATATCCCGTGGCGCTCTGGTGCATAATATAACACTAATATAAGGTAAAATCGCATGATATTGTCAATGGAAGGACGACACGTAATTTCCGCGAATCTTTTACCGTGCACTGACACAATCACGTATCTACGCCAACTCATGCTGAATCGCGTTCGAAGTTATACAGATATCAGATCAGCTGATGTTTGCGTTCTGATGCTCTGCTTCTGTTTAATACCAGTAATTCTTAGTACTACGTAATCTTTGTTGAAACAGTAATTCTTTCCAATTCCAGTTTAAAGTACAAGTTGTGCTTCCGTCAACAATCAATCCCATTATGCATTACCTTTATACATGCCCGCCGTATAGCAAACACAAACATCATATTCCAGGTTATGACTATTCACAGTAAATTTTAATTTGCGAATATCATCCTTTTGAACAGGTGTATCATCGAATGGATACACTCAACGTTTGTCATGTTAAATGGTGACTTTGTTAAATGGATGTATTGAATGGATTAGATTATTACGGCGTCAACATCATTCATGTGCATAAAATAATCGGAAATATTTCAAATAACATTATGTGAATGAATCAACATTGTAACCAAAGAAAAGGAACAAGGAATGATAGCGGTTGGTGTCTTTTTTAGGAACGTCATCGTCAATTGTTCACCTTTATTTGGTTGTATATAAGTTGCGTGTGTGTGTTTGTGTATACCTTGGTCGTTTTAAGGCTGGTTTACACGAACGAGTATTTGCTCAATTGGTCGGGTGCCCCGGTGTCGTGGTGCAGTAATCCGTCATGTAAACTAAAACACACCTGGGAGACCAACTGGCAAGGCGACTTTGTGGCTATGATTGTGTCGTGCAAGTTGGTGCTGAGCCCATTTCCACCGACAGTCGGTCAGAATTTTGAAGTAGTGTCCAGTCAGTGACTGCTCAAAGCTCAAGTCGGGATTGGCGCAGGTCAGTTGGCTGCACTTGCAGTGTCTAGACACATTGCTCGTCTAAATGCACACAATGGTTAGCTACGCATCGTCATTTAGTCGCCCGACCTATCAGAGCACAAATCTCTATGGTAAACCGGCCTTTGTTTTTGCAGCTCACTCAGTGATTTATTGGTTGCAAGCAACAAGACTCGTTTTTAATATGATTTAATTTACATTTGGTGAACTGAATCTATATTATGAACATTTATCAGAATTTGTTAATTGTCTGGTCAAAGAACAAATGTAAACGTAATTCCTGGATGTCGTTAATTATGAATTTAAGGAGTTAAATGTGAAAATATATAATAAAATAAACTATGTGGCCAGAGAGTAGTCTGTTGTTTATGACATGACAATTACTGGGTTGCTAATAATGATTTATTTAAGTACGTTTTGGTTGTGGTTCTTTAATGTCTTGTGCATGTTACTAAGGGGCCATCCCAAATGTTCAATCATTTAAAAAAATTAATGTTATTAATTGATTTGTATCACATACATATATAATTATGTGTATTAATGAATATTATTAGTGCCTATCATAATAATTCCATATATGTTTTTTTTCATTAGCTCCTTAGGGATGGTCTCAACAGTTTGAAAAGTCCAAAAATATGAGTTTGGGTTCAAACCACACCCAACCCCCCAACATGTGGTGTGGGATATCAAATAATATGTTTACTGTATTGCCAGTGAAATGACTGTTGTTTTCCACCACACAGTCAATACGCATTGCCTGATTCACTCATTATACAGCGCCATCTGACGTACTTTGAAATATTGCTGCTAGGATTAATTTTTTTCACTAAACGGTGACTACCAAACAACCTCCCACCAATGAAATATTTTTTTTTTACTTTGAGAACTTACGTGACCACCCCTTAGTTCATGTATTTTATTATTCTGTGTGTGTGTGTGTGTGTTTTTTTTTAAGTGTTTTGTTACAGAGTAGAAATAGTAATGAAAGCTGTTAGAAATTATGTCTGATCTTATCGGATTATAACTATGGGTTTATCGTTGATAATATTAATGATATCAAGATAAACTTCAGGAATTGTTGTTGATAATATTAATGATATCAAGATTATATTATACTTTAAGCTCCGTGTATTTCTCGAGGAAGGTAATAATTATAAAAAGTCTTCTTTAAATATTAAATTATAAAAATGTTTTTTCATCTTAGTTGTTTCATTAATGGATAAAGTCATATTTACATTCTGTGACCAGTAATTGCTGTATCCATAAAGTTTTGAAAACGTTTATTCTCTACTACTGTTGCTGTGGTAACACGATGTTCACGTATTTGTAGATCGTAGTCAGTTTATTTGTGGCTGTCATTCTCGACAATTTGGAGTTGGACGAAGACATCAAAAAACTGAAACAGGTTTGTGAGAATTCTGTAAATGTACAACTTGCTCGAAATATAAAGTTTCTTTTATGCAGTCAACAACACAACACAGACATAGAGATATGAACAGACCAAATGAATTACGTTTATTGTGGGGATTAAGTTTAAGCCCCCTTTTAAAGAAATTTAAAACAAAGAAATGTGGGCTCCACAACTATGCCCGATGCGAGCTTCCTGGACGTTAGGTTCATAGAGCCCACGTTTCAACACATAAAGCAGTAGCAGGACAAATAAAAGAAGCAATTTCTTTTTCATGCAACTCTACAACAGTTAGCTTACTTTCAACAACCATTGGCTGCCTTCATCAGGAACTGAATTATGTGACTTAGTTCATCTTCTGATCACCAGATGGCATGGCAAGCATGCCATCCTACACGTACCACCAATACATGATGTGTGGTGTCCTTTTGATCCTCTGGGCCTCCTCTATCTGACACTTCCATTGCTTTCCCTGTCAATCACTTTGGCTCTCTCCTTGTCAATCACTTTGGCTCTCTCCCTGTCAATCACTTTGGCTCTCTCCCTGTCAATCACTTTGGCTCTCTCCCTGGCAATCACTTTGGCTCTCTCCCTGTCAATCACTTTGGCTCTCTCCCTGGCAATCACTTTGGCTCTCTCCCTGTCAATCACTTTGGCTCTCTCCCTGGCAATCACTTTGGCTCTCTCCCTGTCAATCACTTTGGCCCTCTCCCTGTCAATAATGCAGTTTCTGTTGACATGGTTCCAGACGAAGACACGGATTATTGTTGAAACGTTAACATTGAGTTAGCCTGTACAGTTGTGTCAAAAAGAAGATATGTATCTCATTTATTTCTCAACTTTATGATGTAAGTTTTCATGAATGCAACTTTCCTATCTGTCGGTGCTGAATAATTTAATCGGTGCTTGTATTCAAAACTTTAGAAAATCATACATTTTTTTCGATGTCAGTATTATTAAGCATACATTGTTTAAAAAAAATTTTTTCTACAAGTTACAGTAGAATGTAAATATACAACGACATCTACAGTTTTTGACACCATTTAGAATGTAAATATACAACGACATCTACAGTTTTTGACACCATTTCTGGTATTTATAAACTAATTGAACATTTGCGTTTTTCATTGTCTAATTTTGCTACGGTTATGGAACACGTGTTTGTGTTTGTGTTCTGTTTCCTGTAGATGAAGATGAGGGAACAGGTGGCGGAGACTCAGCAGAAATTGCCCGTGAGACTGAGGATTTTTGAGAAGTTCCCGTGCGTACTTCAACCACTTTTTGAGAAGTTCCCTTATGTGGTTTGCCACTCATTAATTCTATTTCAGTACACTGCTTTAGAAACTACAAACCAAAGTGTGATTATGATAATAATTTTGAAAAATATGCATACGTATATAAAATTATTGTTTTAATATAGATGTGTACAGAAGTATGCAACAAAATAAGCAGTGGTGTTTTATGATAACAAAATTCCTGATATCACTGTTTTTTGATATCATTTATTATCGGCTGTGCCATTTGTGATAAAAAGCATTGTTTTTATTAGATTTATTTTATGCTAACTCCAAGACATGTTATTTACATAGAATTATAAGATGGTTGTCGTTGGGTAGCATTCGGATGAAGTCTGAGGGTCTTCGATTTGACATCATCTGTGATCTTGCAATCGTGATTCCAGTGATCACCCCCAGATGGTGCACCTGAACAAAATCCCGTCCGAGTTCTCTGCGACCCGCATGAGGGACAGCTTCCTTAGACAATTCCTCGAGCAGGATGCCGAACTGGAAGTGTCGCCACCTGGTGACATTACTGGCAGCCAGGTGGCGCTTGAGGCAACGAAGCAGGTGCAAGCCCCAATGTTGGCAAAGTTGATGAAGTCGCGGGCGAGTAATGTGCTGCGGAAGAACTACATCACAATGATTATCAGGTGATAATTATGGTGAAACACTAGTCTAGTGAAACACTAGTCTAGTGAAACACATCCAGAAATGTTCTTTTACTCATAATGATTTCAGCTTCACTATGTTAATGGTCCTTCATTACCCTCGAGGTGTCACATGATAAATGTCTAACACACAGTTCCTTAAAAAGTAATAATTATGATAGGAAATATTAATGAGGTATTGTATTGCTAACGAAACACTTTATTTATAATACAGTGATAATAACTATATCACATCACATCTAATCACGGTGGGGATATTCCTACCTGAATTTCGTCAAGCAAAAAAAGCAAAACATTTCATATAGATAGATAATCACTGTGTCTGTTCAATGTAGCTACACATGTTAGCTGCAATACAAAGCTAAAATGAATCAAATATATGGAGAACTTTTATTTTTATGATTTTTGCAAGCATTGGACTAAGTCGATTCAGGCAGACTCATCGCCCATGCATTGTTTACCGTGGCAGTGTTGGTGGCAGCGCAAATCGTGCTGGCAACTTTCAGAAAATCTAATAATATTGGTGCAATGGTTCGCCTGTGTATGGTACACATCTGTACATAGCAGGTACCGTGTTGAGACTGCCTGCACTTTGACTTGTTGAGTTAGTCATTTAGAATTCATTCTTCGCAGGGAGTCCAACAAGCAGAGGATTGTTACTGATGATGGAACCCAAGTGGTGATGACTGGAACTAGATCGCTGTTGTCGAAACACCACCAGATCAGGATGAACCGGAGGTGAGATAGAGTTGAGTTAGAGACATCTACACAATGTGGACTACAGTTAAATTAAAATTAAATAAATATATTACATTAAAATTAAACAATTAAATTACATTAAAGTTTAATGACATAATAATTCAATAACATGAACATTAAAAAAACTTTAGAGTTCATTAATCCACCCTATTTTAATTGTACAATTACTGTTATTTACCACTGGTCTTAAGTAATTATTTTTTAGCTTTATTTATGTGTTTATTAATTTTAGCTACTTGCATAACTTAACTGTCGTTTGCATGTATTGACTGTACGTATTGCACATTATTAGACATCACTTTTTTTACGACAACGATTTAATAGTTATACTTCTTTAATGCATAGAGTACCCCTGAACATTTACTTGAACATTTTCATAATTATGTAAATCTTTTTTGATTGATTGATATATTCTTTGATTGATGATTGATTGATTGATTGCTGCTCCAGAAGCATGAGGGGACACCCAGAGAACCTGTCCAAGACCCACTACTCCGCCCTGAGAGACACGGGAGACATGGAGGCGATGACCTCCAACCGCCGCATGGCCGACTTTGACATGAAGATTCTGCAGCAGAAGAAACATGAGGCTGAAGTGAAGAGGTACAGTTAACAATTATAATAATAATAATAATAATAATAATCTGTATTGTTCAAGTGAAATACAACAACATATATACGTTCATCAGGCATATGAAGTATTTTTTAAACAATGCTTGTTATTTCATATTCAGTTAGTTAACTTCCGATTTGTATCAGTGATATGTTGATGGTTCTCACAATAGAAAATAATAATATTTACATGTTTGTCATTCAATAAATTTATGACACATTTGTGGGCAGATAACAGATTAAAGAATATGAAGTAGACCAATTAAGGTAGTTGGGGTGGCTATTATATGTTTTGAATTGATTAGTTTCAGTAGAAGTGTTTAAGATAAATTAACCATGTCTTCACAGACTGTAGATGAAATACTATATAATATTCCAGAGTACTAAAAAAATTTCATTTATTTGGTTGTGTTACAAGATTTTAAAAGCATTTCTTTAAATGTGAAAAACAGCCATAAAATGCAAAATTATATCGTTTTGAGAAAATCTCCAAAGAGATAAATGACATATGTATAAGTATGACAGTGTCACTGATAACTTTAAGGGAGATTTTCATTAACATAAATGAATTACATCTGCTACACCACCGTGAATGAATTAAGCAAAAGTTGAATGACAGCCTAAAGTGGCAATGTATTTTTGACACAAACCCTTCACCAATCGTAATTCCAACCCATGTAAAGTTGCCTATATGTAAGATGCATTCATACGCGAGATTGCAGCTTAGTAAGTTTTGTAGTTATTCTTAAAAAGTAAATTAAGCATCATATCCTGGTTATTAGTGATAACAGAAATGTCAATAGCGTTTTATGTATTGTTGATAAAGCATAATAGCCATTGCCAATATTGACATAGCTCCTTAATTTGCCACCACAATGGCCCTTGAATCTGTATTTATAACTTGGTGTCGTCTATGATATCAGGTTACTCCAGCCATCTGACAAACACGTGGCAGGGTGCGTTTACAATCATTTTGATTGGCCCTGTTTTCCATGGGGTCACCAGGTCACAGTTAGTGCCATTTCCATTACAGTTTCAAAGGCACAACAAACAATGTTAACGCTGATATTTGCTGGTTTGAGGACATGATTTGGTTATGTAGATATAACACTGATTTGTCCCGGAATCACAGTAACCAGATGATATGATGTTAATGGCGAACGAATAAGGTTGGTTCGAAGATTGGCGCACACATGGTCGTTACTATGGAAACATCGTCAATGTTTCTAAGAAGTCGGGGATTTCCAAAAGGACTGGTTTTTTTAAAGGATGGATTGGCAAAATACGACGTTAGTGTCGGATGATTATTTGTGGTGTCGAATTCAATATTTCCTAGCATGTCATGAAGAAAGCAAATTAAAAAATCAACTGACACAACTAGTAGCTGCCCCAGCGACCTTAAAGATACACAACTAACAGTGTGTTCCCTGTAGCTCTTGCTAACAGTGCACAAAGTAATGTACTATAAGTAAGCATTAGTACTAAATTAAAATATTTTGAAATTGGTTAATAATAATAATGCAGGTATGCAGTAGTTGAGCATAAAGTATGATTTACCTGTGGTTAGGGGCCATCAGCAGTGACCTCATCCTCTACATGAAACTGAATTACAAAACATTTTTTTATGCTTTTGTATTGCACGTTTTTCCACTGTACCTGATCTTTCATGTTCAGTTCCTTCCTCTCTTCCACCGTCTTTGCGGTCTTCCGTGTCTTCGTTTATTATCTTGGTGGTAGACCATTGATTCAACGATGGGCACATAACTTGAGTAATTCGTCAGCTACAAACTTCCCGTATATTTTTTTAATTGTTCAAATATCGACTGACCAAGATGAGCAAAACAAATGAACAAATTGCTCACAGTGGTGTATTTAGGGGGGTCATTGGGCTATGGCCCCCCTTTGGGTAAATTGTTTTCCATATTTTTTGCATCTGGAGTTCAGACTGACACTGACGTGTAACAAGTCACTGATGTTAAAAGGTCATAGATTTCAACCTTGACCTTGCATTTTCTGCAACCTTGACCTTCACCGATGACCTGGATCCTTGCAGGAACCAGCAAGAGGAGGACCTGTGTGAGAATCACCCGTACTTCGACACGCCACTGTTCGCCATCGGGCGCAACAGTCGCTTCCGCCAGGTGTGCAAGATCATCGTCAACGCGCAGTACAAGTACGTCAAGAAGGACATGGTGACAGGTCAGGAGATCAAGAGCAAGTACAAACAGTTGCAGTGAGTACACCTGTTGGTCCATTTTGTTGATTATTGTTTCATGCCTCCGATCAATTAATCGATTGCAATCTTGCGAGATCGACCATTTTCAGTTATGCATTATGTTCCCGTTCCCAAGTTCACTAGGAATCTTGTGTGCGACAAACGGTGGCACCACATCACGGAATCTGGATAATCAGGGCTGGTTGTGGGATCAAACTGTTGGCCGCTGTGTGTGTTTCAGTGAACTCCTCGGCATAGTGACATACTTGGACTGGCTCATGATAATTGTGACAGTGTTGTCGTGCGCGTCAATGATGTTTGAGACGCCCAACATGCGACTGATGAACGAACCACTTCTGCAGGTCAGTGTGGAACGGCTCAGGCAAACCCTGGACGGGGGTTGTACCGCACTAGATAACGTTTTACCGTTTCCTTTATCTACCTTGTATCACCAAATTATTGACTTATAATGACAAATATCACACTCAATAACGATATCACATTAATGATATGGTTAATATCGATATCGTATTCATGATATTACATTGTTGTAATATCCGCAAACTATGTTGAAATTGGCATAATCCAAACTCCTCAGTTGACCATATTTCTGTTCTCTTACGTAGTTAGCACAAACTGTCCACTTTCTTTGTTGATAAACCATCAGTGGCATCGAATTAAAATGAAATATTGATATCATTAAATTTTAATCATCCAACAGACATTGAGTATGTTAATGTTTCTCTAAGAAAGCGGACTTCAACTGGCATCATATCCCAGATAAAAAGTGTATGTTGACTAACAACTAACAATTATAAATCAAGTCAAATTTATTGTAACTCTTTACAATACATACAAATCAAGGCAAATATATAATAATGTAAAGAGAACAATAGGGGAAGAACATTGTATAACATCATACTCCTTAGTATATATTTCAATGCATATATCATGGTGTTAAACACAAAAACAATGTGCAAGTGTAGACAAAACTAATTGTGATTGTGAGACATGTTATTTATTAACATCATTGTGTAATATAAATTCATGTAGTATTACAGATCAAATGTATCAATGGAGGTGATATTTTCGTAAGTGACAGTTGTGGTTAGACCAGTGGGCTCTCAATCGTAAGTGACAGTTGTGGTTAGACCAGTGAGCTCTCAATCGTAAGTGACAGTTGTGGTTAGACCAGTGGGCTCTCAATCGTAAGTGACAGTTGTGGTTAGACCAGTGGGCTCTCAATCGTAAGTGACAGTTGTGGTTAGACCAGTGGGCTCTCAATCGTAAGTGACAGTTGTGGTTAGACCAGTGGGCTCTCAATCGTAAGTGACAGTTGTGGTTAGACCAGTGGGCTCTCAATCGTAAGTGACAGTTGTGGTTAGACCAGTGGGCTCTCAATCGTAAGTGACAGTTGTGGTTAGACCAGTGGGCTCTCAATCATAAGTGACAGTTGTGGTTAGACCAGTGGGCTCTCAATCGTAAGTGACAGTTGTGGTTAGACCAGTGGGCTCTCAATCGTAAGTGACAGTTGTAGTTAGACCAGTGGGCTCTCAATCGTAAGTGACAGTTGTGGTTAGACCAGTGGGCTCTCAATCGTAAGTGACAGTTGTGGTTAGACCAGTGGGCTCTCAATCATAAGTGACAGTTGTGGTTAGACCAGTGGGCTCTCAATCATAAGTGACAGTTGTGGTTAGACCAGTGGGCTCTCAATCGTAAGTGACAGTTGTGGTTAGACCAGTGGGCTCTCAATCATAAGTGACAGTTGTGGTTAGACCAGTGGGCTCTCAATCGTAAGTGACAGTTGTGGTTAGACCAGTGGGCTCTCAATCGTAAGTGACAGTAGTGGTTAGACCAGTGGGCTCTCAATCGTAAGTGACAGTTGTGGTTAGACCAGTGGGCTCTCAATCGTAAGTGACAGTTGTAGTTAGACCAGTGGGCTCTCAATCATAAGTGACAGTTGTGGTTAGACCAGTGGGCTCTCAATCATAAGTGACAGTTGTGGTTAGACCAGTGGGCTCTCAATCATAAGTGACAGTTGTGGTTAGACCAGTGGGCTCTCAATCATAAGTGACAGTTGTGGTTAGACCAGTGGGCTCTCAATCATAAGTGACAGTTGTGGTTAGACCAGTGGGCTCTCAATCGTAAGTGACAGTTGTAGTTAGACCAGTGGGCTCTCAATCATAAGTGACAGTTGTGGTTAGACCAGTGGGCTCTCAATCGTAAGTGACAGTTGTGGTTAGACCAGTGGGCTCTCAATCATAAGTGACAGTCGTGGTTAGACCAGTGGGCTCTCAATCGTAAGTGACAGTTGTGGTTAGACCAGTGGGCTCTCAATCATAAGTGACAGTCGTGGTTAGACCAGTGGGCTCTCAATCGTAAGTGACAGTTGTAGTTAGACCAGTGGGCTCTCAATCATAAGTGACAGTCGTGGTTAGACCAGTGGGCTCTCAATCATAAGTGACAGTTGTAGTTAGACCAGTGGGCTCTCAATCATAAGTGACAGTTGTGGTTAGACCAGTGGGCTCTCAATCATAAGTGACAGTTGTGGTTAGACCAGTGGGCTCTCAATCATAAGTGACAGTTGTGGTTAGATCAGTGGGCCCTCAATCATAAGTGACAGTTGTGGTTAGACCAGTGGGCTCTCAATCAAGAGAACCTCGGTTCGAATCCTGTTGCTGTCGTTTTGAAACTTGGGCAGTTTCATTACTCCACGTTGCCTCAGTTGCCTTAGTTGACTCAGCTGTTTAAAGGAGTAATTGTAATGTGGCTTAATGCTTCCCAGAGAACCTGAATTGGTGTTAGAATGAACAGGTCTGCCAGGGGTGAAGTGTAGACAGATGTGCCAGGGTGAAATGTAGACAGGTCTGCCAGGGGTGAAGTGTAGACTGGTCTGCCAGGGGGTGAAATTTAGACAGGTCTGCCGGGGGTGAAGTGTAAAGTGCTCTGAGCAGTCCTAAGGTCTGGAGATCATGTTATATAAGAATGTAGCTTTATTGTTTTGTCTAAGTATCAGTGACTGTTCACTTGTTTTGTCTAAGTATCAGTGACTGTTCACTTGTTTTATCTAAGTATCAGTGACTGTTCACTTGTTTTGTCTAAGTATCAGTGACTGTTCACTTGTTTTGTCTAAGTATCAATGACTGTTCACTTGTTTTGTCTAAGTATCAGTGACTGTTCACTTGTTTTGTCTAAGTATCAGGGACTGTTCACTTGCAGATTGCGGAGTACGCGTTTGTGATCTGCATGAGTGTAGAGATGTGTCTGAAGGTTCTCGCCAATGGTCTGTTCTTCACGCCCAAGGCGCTCGTCCGCGATTTCATTGGAGTCATTGATCTCTTCATCTACACAGTAGGTGGCAGCACCATGTCTGTAGCGATTTGTTCGTAAACTTGGCTGTGGGTCTTATAGTTGACTTACACATTTCATAGTTTAACAGTTAAACATTAATAAAACAAGGTTTTTTTGATAGCATTGTTTAGCATTTGTGTAGACTATTCTCAGTATCTATTCTCTTTGTAATTTTATGGCCTGTAGAATACTACTATGTATGTAAAGCTCCTGAGAGCAATCTCGATTGATCGGACGCTATATAAGTACTTTTATTATTATTATTATTATAAACGCATATATAGGTATCATCTATTTTAGAGAAGCTTTATTTAATTTCTGCACATTATGGTCCATCATGGCAAACATATATAATGGTATATGCAAAATAGTTATATTTTATTGATTATTTGTAGCGAATAATTTGAGTTTAAAAGTGACATGATAAGCAATTGAAAAGTAATTGAAAATGCCAATTACATTTTCACCATTTCCGTTTATATTGCATTAGCACTAGATTTTTGATGACCTTGGTTTTATTCTTAGCCACCAGGTGTCATACATGTTATAAATAATGTCTATTGTATGACAGCAGATAAAAAACTGGCTACAGAAGCATTTACTTAAGTAAAACAACCCCTTTAGAAAATTGTAATCAAAATAAAAAATATGATATCTTATTACCAATTTCGAAATCTACCAGTTTCATGTGTTGCAGTGACATCAGAAACATATTGCAATGACGTCGCAAACATATGTGATGCCACATGCCAAAACCAGGCTCTTCTCGACAATTGTACAAAACCATTTTATTACAGATTCAAATAGAGGAGATGCACAGCTTTAAAATGACACCAACATGAAGAGCGTACCTTACTCATGGGCCAATATATTACACTTTTAGTGTACACGTTCTTGGAATAATAGTTTTGAGAAAATCAGGTTTAAAGAACAGCATTGAAAAATTGGTTCTCCCATAGCAACCATGCACTTATAATAATCCAAATGGAATGAAATTTTGTATGTTCCTCCTGTAGGTGTGTATAAATAAGATGCAGAAGTATAAAGTGGAAAAACATATTATTTATTGAATGCCACCTCATTTACTACCAGGTTTGGTATTCCCGGAGACTACTGCGAGCACTGGGTGCCGAACCCCTAAAGTAAATCCCTGAAATATCTGAAAATAAAACTATTTACACATTACATAATATAATAACATTACACAATGTCAGTTTCCCCAATTGGGAAAGTCCGCTCCCGCTGGCACTGAGCCAACCAGTGCAGGCTAAATGTGGTCTTCCACTGCCCCTGCCGAGGCGACTTCCACGGACTCGACGTGGCCTTCGAAGTAATCTTCAATCACGGCGGCTAAATTGCTGTCCTCGAGATTGCACCCCCTCGCACGATCCAACTCGGTAGCTAAATAAGCTTCTTTCGATGCCATAGTGCAATTCATTAACGCATCGAAGACGAAAACAGCGGGCAAAACTGGCAAACAAAGATGAAAGGAATGTGTAAACAAGCCGACTGCGCATGTGCGCTTACGTTTTCGACCAATCAGCGAGCGTTTCGCAACTTCCATAGCAAAAACAGCATTACTGGCAGCACCATGGAATTGATGTTTCAATTCCAATTACAGTATAATTGACCCCAAGTCTTGAAAACGCCATCAAACTTAACATATAAACAATGAGATCTTATCTTAGAGTACTTCAACACATTGAAATTGTAGTTTTCAGGGTTAAAAAAATCAAGATTTTTATAAAAAATAAAAAAATCTGATTTTAAAAATTTTAATCAGATTTTTTTTATTTGATTTTTTTAAAATCTCGTATATAGATATTTATATAGATGTTTAAATTTGTAAACTCTTTAAAACAAGTTCTATTCAAATCGACGTGGGTTCTTGTCTTAACAGAGGGTACATGATTTTTGCTTATATAAAGACATTAGACAATGTCCGCAAGGCCTCACCCCCCTGTAGTTGCATAATCTGTCTTGGAAAGGAAAGCATGATGTGTATCTGTAGCAGTGGTAATTATTGTTTGCCTATAGGGTGGATTAGCACCTATCCAGGGCTCTGTGTACTCTAAGGGTCTCAAACCAGAATACAAACTGGTACAGTATTAAACAACTGAGTCAACATACTGAATTGGTAACAACTAACACAAGCTCTAAGTGGACTTTAACTCAGGGCTTCTGTGTTGAAAAGATACTTCCTCTGGAAGACAAGTTTGTGTGGCTTCACTAAATTCAGAAAGGGAATAGCTCAAACATACACATTGTCATAAAATATTTGACTATCAGGCTATCTGGTGTCAATACAGCTACACAAGTGTGCGCACTTTGTGTTTTGTATTAAAAAACATACAAAACTTTGTTGATCTCGATGCTTGTAAACCATTATTTGTGTTAAATTCATATAAATCAGCGATAAAAAAACCGGAAGTCCAAAAAATCATAAATCAATGATTTAAAAAAAATTTTTTTGTGATTTAAATCATAATTTAAATCAGCGATTTAAATCAAATGATTTAAATCAAACAACCCTGGCTGTGTTACATAAATTCTTCAACAACGTACCTGAACATTGCATTGTCATAACAACCGTGTGTTTACAGGTGAGCGTGGTGTTCCTGTGTTGGATGCCCCAGCAGGTTCCGCCCAACTCCAGCATCCAGATCCTTATGATTCTGCGATGCCTACGTCCGCTACGGATCTTTGTCCTTGTTCCCCACATGAGACGCGTCGTCTACGAGCTAATGAAGAGCTGCAAGGAGATTCTGCTTGTGAGTCGGCCTTCCTTCCACTAAATCTCCCGAACTAAGTTGCAACTAAATGACTGTTCACAATTAAGTCAATATTTATGCTTGTTTGTACAAAGCATACTAATTCTCAGACCCTTCCTAAATTACTATACTTTAAGACATTGATAATTTTTCAGATTGAACAACATCTATGTAACAGTGCTATAACACAGTGCATGGATATAGGACATACAGTAACAACATCTATGTAACAGTGCTATAACACAGTGCATGGATATAGGACATACCGTAATAACCATCAGAATATGTTTGCAAACATTGTAAATATGCTAAAGCTTTGTGTTTTTCTAACAGCTCCATGCTGTTGTATTGATAATTATAGTTGTCAATTTCCAAGGTGTCAGACTGCAGTGCAGCACCGCGCAACGTCGAGGAGTCGGAACAGTAGAAGTCCACTTTGACCTGCACCGTGTGATTGGTTGGATATGTGTCATTTATGTTACCTTCAAACACATGAAAATGGAAATTCCTTGTTTTGGTTCTTCAAACAACATATCTGTTGAGGAATAAAACAACGAAAGTCTAACTTCGTGTGTTAGAAGTTAGTGTAATTGTTAGAAGTTAGTGTAATTGTTAGAAGTTAGTGTGATTGTTAGAAGTTAGTGTAATTGTTAGAAGTTAGTGTAATTGTTAGAAGTTAGTAGTAATTGTTAGAAGTTAGTGTAATTGTTAGAAGTTAGTAGTAATTGTTAGAAGTTAGTGTAATTGTTAGAAGTTAGTGTAATTGTTAGAAGTTAGTGTAATTGTTAGAAGTTAGTGTAATTGTTAGAAGTTAGTAGTAATTGTTAGAAGTTAGTGTAATTGTTAGAAGTTAGTGTAATTGTTAGAAGTTAGTGTAATTGTTAGAAGTTAGTGTAATTGTTAGAAGTTAGTATAATTGTTAGAAGTTAGTGTAATTGTTAGAAGTTAGCAGTAATTGTTAGAAGTTAGTAGTAATTGTTAGAAGTTAGTGTAATTATTAGAAGTTAGTAGTAATTGTTAGAAGTTAGTGTAATTGTTAGAAGTTAGTGTAATTGTTAGAAGTTAGTGTAATTGTTAGAAGTTAGTGTAATTGTTAGAAGTTAGTAGTAATTGTTAGAAGTTAGTGTAATTGTTAGAAGTTAGTAGTAATTGTTAGAAGTTAGTGTAATTGTTAGAAGTTAGTAGTAATTGTTAGAAGTTAGTGTAATTGTTAGAAGTTAGTGTAATTGTTAGAAGTTAGTGTAATTGTTAGAAGTTAGTGTAATTGTTAGAAGTTAGTGTAATTGTTAGAAGTTAGTAGTAATTGTTAGAAGTTAGTAGTAATTGTTAGAAGTTAGTGTAATTGTTAGAAGTTAGTGTAATTGTTAGAAGTTAGTGTAATAGGCTCATCCAACCAACCACATGGTGCAGAGCAAAGTGGACTTCCATTGTTTTGACTCTCCAACAGCATTATGCTGTTGCCATGGACACAACCCCTTATATGTGATGTCGTCATTAACACCACCCCTGACCTTGAGTGTCCTTGTTGTAGGTGTCTGTCCTCCTCATTGTCCTCATGTTTGTCTTTGCGAGCTACGGGGTGCAGCTGTTTGGGGGTAAACTGGCGCGCTGTAATGACCCTACTGTCAAAGAGCGGGTAAGTTTATGTATCAAAATGGTAAGTTGCAATGGTAAGTCACAGCTGCAAGTCACAATTGTAAGTCACATTTGTAGGTCACATTGTAAGTCACAAATAGTAAGTCACAATTGTAAGTCATAATTATAGGTCACATTGTAAGCTACAATTGCAAGTCACAAATTGTAAGTCACATTTGTAGGTTACACTGTAAGTCACAATTGCAAGTAACAAATTGTAAATCACAATTGTAAGTTATAATTGTAGGTCACATTGTAAGACACAGTTGCAAGTCACAAATTGTCAGTCACAATTGTAAGTCACGGAAGAAGATATTCATTGAACATTAAAAAACTTCTGTTTGGTGAAACAATAACAAAGAATTGGGTTAACAACGAGTTTTTTGAGATATAAAAACAGTGTCAAAATGACAAAGTTTTTAAGAAAGACATCAATGTGTGATTTACATAATGAAGCCGTTTCAAGTCAACTAACGTGTAATCTACAAATTATGTCCATGTCACATTTCCCAAATATATTTCAGGGTAGCTGTTCCCCAAATCTGGAATAAACTCCTGTGCACTTTAAATTATTCTAAAGCCATAGCTAACTTCGTAATTGCATTTCACCCTTAAAATCCTCGGCAGTCTCCTCCGCTGTGAAGATGAATTTTATGCATCCCTATTCATGATGTCATGCTTAACAATTCTGGTTTGTTGTGTCTCTCAGCTCTGGTTCATGAGGATTTAGCTGCTATAGAAGTCGGATTGTTGTTTCTTTGTAGGACCACTGTACAGGGATCTTTGCCCGCCCTCTCTTTGTCACCAAGTTGAACATCGGCCCTGGCCCAAAAGACACGACCTACCCAAAGATTTACGTACCCCGGGTCTGGTGAGTGAGTCGAATGCAGCCTCTGGTGGGATGCAGTAAAGTGCCATTAAAAAATGTTGCGATTTATGGACATGCTACCCATAGTAGTTGTTGAGTGTTACTTTACAGTGGCACTGTGGGTCAGTCCATTGATTGTAGGGGTAGTTGTTGAGTGTTACTTTACAGTGGCACTGTGAGTCAGTCCATAGATCGTATTTGTTGTTGTTGAGTGTTACTTTACAGTGGCATTATGGGTCAGTCCATTGATCATAGGGGTGGTTGTTGAGTATTACTTTACAGTGGCATTGTGGATCAGTCCATTGATCATAGGGGTAGTTGTTGAGTGTTACTTTACAGTGGCACTGTGGGTCAGTCCATTGATTGTAGGGGTAGTTGTTGAGTGTTACTTTACAGTGGCACTGTGAGTCAGTCCATTGATCGTAGGGGTTGTTGTTGAGTGTTACTTTACAGTGGCATTATGGGTCAGTCCATTGATCATAGGGGTAGTTGTTGAGTATTACTTTACAGTGGCACTGTGGATCAGTCCATTGATCATAGGGGTAGTTGTTGAGTGTTACTTTACAGTGGCACTGTGGGTCAGTCCATTGATCATAGGGATAGTTGTTGAGTATTACTTTACAGTGGCACTGTGGGTCAGTCCATTGATCATAGGGGTAGTTGTTGAGTATTACTAAATTTTGAAGGGGATTGAGTCCCGCATTACAACACAAATTAAAAATTATGAGAAAAAAGCGTTACACACATCTTTGTTCCATAAGACAATCCTTAAACATTTTTCAGTGGACACCTCCATTTTAAATATTATATATTTCAAGGCCAATATATTCGTCATTAGAATTGTATTTCAAATCCAAGATGGTTGCCATATCCATGGCAACGTTTGATAAAAAAATCTCATTTTATTTAAGATTCTGTAAAAAAATCTAGCATTATAAAATAAGCAATGCAAGTCCGATTTAGTGGAGAATTGACATAGGCCAAATGATGATGTTTATTACAAAGTGGACTGCTTATCGTGCAGCCACTTTGGGAAGAACATTAACTGGAATGTGAGTACTTCATAGCAAACCAAGCAGGAACTGAACACATGTACAGCCCTGTCTGACAAGTTTCTCAGAGCCCACATTCCTACAAGCATGACGATACACAAACTTAATTGCAAACAGGTGGGGTCATTTCACCACAGTGTCACCTAAAAACCTATGTTTCAGGGCCTCCATTTTAAATGTTTCACGGCATCATTTATACATGTTTCTGGGCATCAATTTAAATGGTTTAGGGCATCCATTTTAAATGTTTCATGGCCTCCATTTTAATTGTTTGGTGCACCAATTTTAAATGTTTTAGGGTATCCATTTTAAATGTTTTAGGGCATCCATTTTATATGTTTTATTGCATCCATTTTAAATGTTTTAGGGCATCAATTATAAATGTTTCAGGGCATCCATTTTAAATGTTTTAGGGCATGAATTTTTAATGTTTTAGGGCCAATCCCCGCAACTTCAACTTCGACAACATTGGTAATGCGATGTTGGCCCTATTTGAAGTTCTCTCGCTGGAAGGCTGGCTCGAAGTGAGAGACGTCATCATCGAAAGGGTTGGACCGGTCAGTGTCACAGTGTCACTACTGACACGCTGACATGTTGTTTTAAGATGTCGCCTTTGAAAGACTTTGACCAGTTCATTTCTCTTTGCAATATATGCATTCCTGTCATGTTTTTAAAGTTATTCTGACTCGTTTTTTAGCAATAATGTCACTTGATTTGACATTAGACGGGCTTTTCTTATGTTGGATCCCCCGCATATAACATAAATTGATAGTGTGAATTTTTTTATGTGGATAGATATTTTGGAAATTTACTTATCAGAAATTTGTCACAATAACAGTGGCGACAACTTGGAAACAATTAGAGAGCATTGATCAAGATTGAATAAGATTGATCTATTTAATAAGATTTATAAATTATTTATTATTTAATAAGATTTATCATTCAAAGCATCAAGCTCCGGATGGCAAGTGGATGAGGTAGTTTATCCAACGATCATTCCTCAATGTGTGACCAATATTTAAGAGACTTAAATTTTTTCTAGATATATTTCTAGCATTTAATTAAGGGAAAGATACATTCTTATATAATGCAGTATCCAGTCATTGGGACTGTTCAAAGCACTTTACACTCCCTGGCAGACCTGTTCATTCCAACGCTATCTCGACTTCTCTGGGAAGCATTCAGCCATGCTGCAATTAGAGTGCCAAATTGTTTTTCAGATATCCACCTCTGTCAGTAGCCAGGTACTCATTTATACAGTTGAGTGAACTGAGGCAACGTGGGAGGAACGAAATTGCCAAAGCTTTGAAATGGCAGCAAGAAGAGTCGATTGACTTTGTCGGAATAACGATGACAACATCGTGTAAACAGTTAGTCAGCATTGATCAAGATTTACACAAGCAGTAGATAATTTGTTCCAGTCCTTTATTGCTGATAGCATAAATGACCGAAAGTCTGGCTGTGTCAACGGAAGGAAAATATTGTTTTTTCAGACTCACGCGATCTTCATACATCTGTTCGTCTTCATTGGCTGCATGATCGGACTTACTCTTTTTGTTGGGGTCATGATAGCAAACTACATGGAAAACAAGGTGAGTGTCGTTGATGGCAACTTTTACTGATTCACTTGAGTCTCCTTCAACTACATGAAACTGATGTTGGTTCACCTGAGTCTCCATCAACTACATGAAACTGATGTTGGTTCACCTGAGTCTCCATCAACTACACGAAACTGATGTTGGTTCACCTGAGTCTCCATCAACTACATGAAACTGATGTTGGTTCACCTGAGTCTCCATCAACTACACAAAACTGATGTTGGTTCACCTGAGTCTCCATCAACTACACGAAACTGATGTTGGTTCACCTGAGTCTCCATCAACTACATGAAACTGATGTTGGTTCACCTGAGTCTCCATAAACTACATGAAACTGATGTTGGTTCACCTGAGTCTCCATCAACTACACGAAACTGATGTTGGTTCACCTGAGTCTCCATCAACTGCATGAAACTGATGTTAGTTCACCTGAGTCTTCATCAACTACATGAAACTGAGTTATATTGACCTCTAGTTGTTCTAGTTGTTTCCAGCACTTGGCAATGGTCTGTTAACCGACTAGTCTGTATCTTGCGTTTACTACAGTTGTACGGTGTATCGAGGTCTATTCAACTAGTCAGCCCTTTTCGGAACATTATCGCTAAGCCGACCTTTATATGCTGGCATTGAGGGTGGTCACTGCCAGGGTGCATGTCATTGAGGGTGGTCACTGCCAGGGTGCATGTCATTGAGGGTGGTCACTGCCAGGGTGGTCACTGCCAGGGTGGTCACTGCCAGGGTGGTCACTGCCAGGGTGGTCACTGCCAGGGTGGTCACTGCCAGGGTGGTCACTGCCAGGGTGGTCACTGCCAGGGTGGTCACTGCCAGGGTGGTCACTGCCAGGGTGCATGTCGTCCTCAATGGTTCTTTTATATCCCCAATTAAATGAGACGTGACCGACATTAATGTGATCATCCGAGTCATTTGATTGAAAGGCGGGTGCTCTAACCATTAGACAACCGGTCCCCACTAAAGGTAGTCGGTAAATAAATGATGTCTTTGGGGAAACTACAACACTGTGCGATGCTGTGTGAAACAGCTTATCAATGAAAAAATTTTTTATGTAGTGCCGTACATGCTGTATTCGACCTATTAAGCGTACGTGCCCTAATTAGCATACACCCCGTTTTTAATCAGCAGGATCCATAATTATTGTAATTTGACTTGTGTGGAACAACTGAGTAGTGTCGCCATCTGGTGTTAAATAGTTGGCACCACTTTTCAGTTATTCTACATTAGTCACCAAATGACACCACTAGTGTTAAACAGTTACCTTATTGTCTAGAGAAAACAAATTTAGTGTACGCTTATAAGAACAGATTCCTTGACATTTTTCCATGGCCCAATTTTTTTCAAGTGTACTGTACCCTTATTATACGGTAAATGTTTTTATATCATCAAGGTTATTTGAATGGTGATCTGATGTAGAGATTCTAAAACGTGTTCCCTCCTTTAATTACAGTGGTGAGGTCACATTCTATCACCCAAGGTGGCTGGAGCGTATATTTTATGCTTGTTTTGAATTGAGTAGTTTCAGTAGAAGTTTTTAAGATGAACTTACCATTTCTCCACAGTTTGTAGTCAAAATACTAAATAATATTCCAGATTAATAAAACTTATATTTTTTGGTGACGTTTCATGTTTTTAAAACGTTTGTGTAAATGTGAAAGAAAACCCAAAAAATTACAAGTTTATGTAATTTTTAGAAACACCCCAAGAAATAAATGTTGTAAATATAATATGTAAGTTTTCGGCATCTTTTGGTCGACATGAACGATTTACAGCTGCAACAACACTTGGAAGAAGTCTGTAGAAAGTTGAATGACAGCCAAAAGTAACAACAACATTTTGAGACAAACCTTTAGCAGTTGTTCTTTTATGCAGTAATGTTATCATTAAAAAATTTTTTACTTTTTGTAAAAAATATTTATATCATATTGACATTGTCAAGAGTCGTGTCACTTTGACGTGACACTGACAGTGAGTTGACTGTTGACAGGGCACAGCCCTACTGACAGTGGACCAGAAGCGATGGCTGGATCTAATGGGAAGGATCAAGTTGGCTCAACCCCTACATATCCCTCCTAGGCCAGGTAGGGGTATTCACCACACAGGGATTTCCATGTCATATACAATATATCTTTTCATCAAACTTCTTATTGTAATTGTGTTTGGGACCCCGATGTGTGAAAGAATGAAATGGTGTTAATTTATACATTCATTTCTGAAAGAAGCTCATTCTACAATAATCCTCAGTTCATTTAATCCGTCATGATTCACGTTTGTTGATGATCAGATTTGTAGCGTGTGAATTGTGTGCAGTCGGTTTAATGAATTTGTGCTATTATTAAGCTCTTTGAAAGTATTGACTTTTGATCATTATATATGGTAACTTGCTAATAGCCATATGACGTTACGTTAAGATATGTAGAGCAAGACCACTTTTGTATCTTTTTAGTTAAATTTTGACTGGACCCGGTCAAAAATAACTTAACAATTTGTGTGATGATTTCACCAAAACCAAATAAAATGTTCTTCAGAATGAGCAGTCATGTCATAGTGGATACTAAATAGGTTAATTTATCGCGAAATGAGTAAAATAACGTCGATATGGGGAAGGACCTTTCATATGTGATATATTGCTGATTAAATATTATTTTTATTAAATTCTGTTGTGTTTTCTGTACAGACAAAAGCAGTTTCCGAGCGTTCATGTACGACATCACTCAGAATATTCTTTTCAAGCGCGGTGTCGCCGCCCTGGTGTTAGCCAACTGTAGTCTTCTCGCCGTGCCGGTGAGTGCGAATTAGTTGTCGTCTCGTTAAAGGATAATCTGAAAACATTAATGTTTGATGCTGCATAAATCTGATGTCATTTATCCTCAAATGCCCCCCCCCCATCTGAAACATAGAATTACATCAAACTGTGGATGCATTGGGGAAGGCGGTGTTGCTTGAGCCACCCATGTTTCCCAGAAAACTAGAACAGTGACAGCTACATGGTACCACTCAATTATTGAACATGTTATTAGACCACTGTTGATATATAATAGGTTACATTTGTTACAACAACAGGAACATATGAGATAAAAGTATGTTTTTTGAAACCTTTGGTAATTGAGATTAATGTCTGCTGGTGTGTAAACTATCAATGAACGTGGCCAGACTTTATTGTTTGTGCCACTTACAAATGTCTGCTGGTGTGTAAACTATCAATGCACGTGGCCAGACTTTATTGTTTGTGCCACTTACAAATGTCTGCTGGTGTGTAAACTATCAATGCACGTGGCCAGACTTTATTGTTTGTGCCACTTACAAATGGTTTAACTGTGCCAGAGAAGAACAGTGTTTACATCACTTTGTGCATTAATGAGAAGTTAATTAAACAAGCTTTATTGTCGAAACAGTGCTAGTTGAGCCACCAAAGGTCCAAGGGAGGGTTAGTTGACCAGCGAATAAAGAACGAAGATGTGTGTTCTTTACCCCAAAATGCATCAAGGAATTAATTTTTCCAATAGCTACAAGACAACATATTAGCAGTTTGTTACACTGGTTGCGATTGGCCTACAAGTCTATTTTAATTAAGTGTGTCGACTTATTAATTAAGTGTGTAGACTTGTCAGAGACGTGTTGTGCCCATTGTATAGATGTGTTGGTTGAGCTGTTATACATTTTTTTGTACAAGGCCTATGTAAATTATACAAATAAAGCATTTATGCAACTTATGCTACACTGTGGCTCAATTTACCCCTCACCAAGTGTTAGTTGAGCCAGCTTACCAACCCTATTTGAATCAGTTAGATATAATTATCTATGCATGCTAAATATAGTATCTTGGTATAAAATTATCTACTAATAATCATAGTTTATGTGAGTAAAAACAATTTTGACTTATGACTGTGATTGCGCCCTAGACATCAAAAAGAATGAAAAATTGCTCAACTAACACTGCCTTCCCCTATCCATGAATAAGTCCTCGTTCTTATAATTATATCAAATTTAAACAATTGTAATTATAATCTATGTCAATAATTGTTTTGTCACCTGTCACTGTATTGCCTGTCACTTGTCACCAGTCACTGTGTTACCTGTCACTACTGTGTCACCATGTCACCCATAACTGTGTCACTATCACCATGTCACCTCTCACATATTACCTGTTACTATGTCATATCATTGCATCACATCTCACTGTGTCACCAAATCACTTGTCACTATATGACTGTTACCTGTAATCGTGTCACTATGTCACCATATCACCTTGTCATGTGTCATTATGCTTATCGCCACCTGTTATTAAATCACTCTGTCTTAAGTTACCATTTCCCCTGTCATCATGTCACTAGGTGACCATGTTACCTGTCACTGTGACACCATGTCACCTGTGTTTCAGTGGGACAGCAAGCAGTCATACACCTACGTCCTTGCAACGGTGTCTGCCATCTTCACTTTCCTCTTTCTCCTCGAGGTCAGTGCCTTCCTTTCCCTTCCCATCCACCAACGTGCTTCTGGAGTTTGTTGGTTTGGATGACAATCTCACTCTTGTAAAATTGTAATATTAAAAAAAAAATTATCCATCTCATGGCCAGAACACCCGAATCAACCCAACCCCACCTCACGGCCAGAATGCCTGAATCAACCCAACCCTGCCTCATGGCCAGAACACCTGAATCAACCCAACCCACCTCACGGCCAGAATGCCTGAATCAACCCAACCCTGCCTCATGGCCAGAACACCTGAATCAACCCAACCCCACCTCACGGCCAGAATGCCTGAATCAACCCAACCCTGCCTCATGGCCAGAACACCTGAATCAACCCAACCCCACCTCACGGCCAGAACCCCTGAATCAACCCAACCCTGCCTCATGGCCAGAACACCTGAATCAACCCAACCCTGCCTCACGGCCAGAACGCCCAAATCAACCCAACCCCACCTCACGGCCAGAACCCCTGAATCAACCCAACCCTGCCTCATGGCCAGAACACCTGAATCAACCCAACCCTGCCTCATGGCCAGAACACCTGAATCAACCCAACCCTGCCTCATGGCCAGAACACCTGAATCAACCCAACCCCACCTCACGGCCAGAACCCCTGAATCAACCCAACCCTGCCTCATGGCCAGAACACCTGAATCAACCCAACCCTGCCTCACGGCCAGAACGCCCAAATCAACCCAACCCTGCCTCGCTGCATGTATGCCCGAATCAACCCATCTATGTAGCCATATCTCAACTGCGTAGCATGGACCAGTGTCAACAAAAAACAACAATTTCTTCCGGCAGCTGGCAGATAATATAGTGAAGTTTTACAATGAAGCGTCAAAAGTTAGAAAATTGGCAATTTACATGACTAAATAGTAACAAATGTATCCCAGTTTGGCATTCAATAACACTGTCACCAACTGGATGATGGAACCTCCTTTTAACTAGGTCACTTACGCAGTAAAATTAATTTCATCTAAGAAGATTAAACAATATTTGTTGCAGGGTAGATACATGGAGGGCTATTTTGACTTAAAAACATGCATTTACAATTAAATGAAAACTTTTGCGCGATTTATTTAATTAAAAAACCAGTATTAAAGTACAGCGGGATATAGATTTATTATTTTGTTAGTTATTTCAGGAATTAGTTTTTCAAAATAAGTACAGTGCAATTTTCATTTGACTCGGATGAAAAATAAAATTTTTATTTGCAGTCATGCAACCTACATAACATAATTTATCTACCTTACATAATTTAATAGGATTAATTAGTGACACAAATTTGGGATTGATTTGGCCACGAAAGGGTTAAAAATAACTTTTATGGTAATGTGATCTCAAAGAATAGATCTTTGTTGAGATTCTTCTTGATAACATCTACTGGAAAATGATCAGTAAATAAATGCGTAAATGTAGATACAGAGAGTTGTACATGCACACTTACTAAGAGGTTGAATCACATACACAGAGTTGTACATGCTCACATACTAAGAGGTTGAATCACATACACAGAGTTGTACATGCTCACTTACTAAGAGGTTGAATCACATACACAGAGTTGTACATGCTCACTTACTAAGAGGTTGAATCACATACACAGAGTTGTACATGCTCACTTACTAAGAAGTTGAATCACGTACACAGAGTTGTACATGCTCACTTACTAAGAGGTTGAATCACATACACAGAGTTGTACATGCTCACTTACTAAGAGGTTGAATCACGTACACAGAGTTGTACATGCTCACTTACTAAGAGGTTGAATCACATACACAGAGTTGTCCATGCTCACTTACTAAGAGGTTGAATCACATACACAGAGTTGTCCATGCTCACTTACTAAGAGGTTGAATCACATAAAGCCAGTCCTGTCTTCTGATGTAGCTTCCGCTCAATTTTACCACATTGCTAATGATAAGATAAAGCATTTTATTACATAGATAATTACTACTGATATATATCATATATATATACACTCAGTCCTGCACAGCGTGACATCCAGTGCAATAAAGATTGTGCGATATGAGCACATGCGCTGAACAATTGATTCAAATGGCTCGCGTAAATTACTGTTTTATTGCATTAACTGTGTTGAATAGTAGTTATGAACCCATATAATAAATAGTAGTTATGAACCCATGTAATAAATAGTAGTTATGAACCCATATAATAAATAGTAGTTATAAACCCATGTAATAAATAGTAGTTATGAACTCATATAATAAATAGTAGTTATGAACCCATGTAATAAATAGTAGTTATGAACCCATATAATAAATAGTAGTTATGAACCCATGTAATAAATAGTAGTTATGAACTCATATAATAAATAGTAGTTATGAACTCATATAATAAATAGTAGTTATGAACTCATATAATAAATAGTAGTTATGAACTCATATAATAAATAGTAGTTATGAACCCATGTAATAAATAGTAGTTATGAACTCATATAATAAATAGTAGTTATGAACTCATATAATAAATAGTAGTTATGAACTCATATAATAAATAGTAGTTATGAACTCATATAATAAATAGTAGTTATGAACTCATATAATAAATAGTAGTTATGAACTCATATAATAAATAGTAGTTATGAACCCATGTAATAAATACCTCGATACTGGGTTTGATGCACTCGTTGCTTTCATTGTTTTGGGCTCACGAGCTCACTCAATACAACATACTTAAGCAACTCGTGCATAAAATCCCAGTATCGTTCAATAAGTGTATAATATTTCATATGATCCAAGGCACATTGAGCTGTACATTTTATTTATTATTAACTTAAGATATTTACTGAATCACTGGTGTGTACAAATGTGTGTGTTTTAATGCAGGTTATTATGAAGATGATCGCTCTGAACCCTGGTGGCTACTGGCAGAGTCGACGCAATCGCTTTGACATGTTCGTCACGTTTCTTGGTGTCATCTGGATCTTCATGCATTTCACCCTGAAAGCGGTATGTACCAACACACTACCTGTATTTCACCCTGAAGAGGGTATATACCAACCGAACACCCCACCTGTATTTCACCTTGCAGTTGGCATATACCAGCCTGACACCCAGCTGTATTTCACCCTGAAGAGGGTATCTACCAGCCAGACACCCTGCTGTATTTCACCTTGCAGTTGGCATATACCAGTCAGACACCCCACCTGTATTTCACCTTGCAGTTGGCATATACCAGTCTGACACCCTGCTGTATTTCACCCTGAAGAGGGTATCTACCAGCCAGACACCCCACCTGTATTTCACCTTGCAGTTGGCATATACCAGTCTGACACCCTGCTGTAT
This sequence comes from Lamellibrachia satsuma, assembly GCA_033239005.1. NCBI lineage: Eukaryota > Metazoa > Annelida > Polychaeta > Sabellida > Siboglinidae > Lamellibrachia > Lamellibrachia satsuma. Next base: position 3,895,518 of record BSQZ01000003.1, read on the forward strand.
TTCACCCTGAAGAGGGTATCTACCAGCCAGACACCCTGCTGTATTTCACCCTGAAGAGGGTATCTACCAGCCAGACACCCCACCTGTATTTCACCTTGCAGTTGGCATATACCAGCCTGACACCCTGCTGTATTTCACCCTGAAGAGGGTATCTACCAGCCAGACACCCCATCTGTATTTCACCCTGAAACATTAAAGGTCCCTCCTCAATCTGAGTTTTTCGCTTGTCTCATTTTAGGCTCGTTTCGAACCTATCCACAATGATATACTATCTAGTATCCACAATGATATACTATCTAGTATCCACAATGATATACTAGCTCGTTTGTACAATTTTTTACTTTGGTTTGGCTAAATGTTTTGAAGAACTATTAAAAAATGTGCAGAAAAATGGCAGCAACTGCACATAATACTATTGACACACTACAAACTTGAACATCCACAGACCTGATCTGTGATGGGCTGAATCAGTTGAAGAGCAGCTTTAAAGAGATTGCGAGTGTTGGTAACAGTGTAGCTGTGGATGTGGTTCAGAATAATTGTTGTGCAGTATTTTCCCGACCATCTTGGATTGAAATGTACATAATCATGTATCAGTAATTGTGCACAGATACTCCACCCAAACTGACGACAGTTTATTAATAAAATAAATTATTTTACTTATTTATTTTATTCGATTGTTTCAGAGTGACCTGAGCAACCCGTTCGGCTACACCATCATAGTACTGAGATTCTTCACCATCACTGGAAAACACGTGAGTCTGCCTCTCTTTATTGACATCCCCCAGTATGCAACCATGCAGGGTACAGGGTTCCTGGGTTCATAATGAAATAGATATCTCTCTCCAATTCATGACCATTTCTCCTACCGTGGCTTTAAGCCTAATTCTGAGACAGATTCCCAGTTTGCCTACTGCTCAATTAAGGCCTGCTCCCTCTGTGACAACACTGAGATCTCTTGGCCTGCCAGCCTACTTAAGGCCTGCTCCCTCTATGACTACACTGAGATCTCTTGGCCTGCCAGCCTACTTAAGGCCTGCTCCCTCTATGACTACACTGAGATCTCTTGGTATTCCAGCCACATGGTTTCGCTTCATTTACCAATTCAGCACACAGTGGCTTTGCAGAAAGAGTTTTTCTTTCTGTGTTTATGAAAATGTCGTCTATCAATAAATGTCGTTTAGGAAATGTCGTCAATAAATAAATAAATAATAAATAAGAAGACTGAGATTTAACTCAAGAAAAACTCTGCAAAGTATATTTTACATTTACCAATTTTTTACAAGTATTAAATTGAAATGGTGAATTTGGTGAGAGAGGAGCTGTCGTAATGGAGAGTAGGTGAAGTGGGAATAATATCAGTGTAGGCAGTGCCTATTAGGCACACAGGGAACGTGAATCACTGAGACGGGGCGAAATGGGAGAGCTCTCCAAATGCACAATAGGCAAAATGGGAAAAATATAATACCAGTAAGCAACAAAATGGGGATACCCCTCTCTCTACAGTGTCGCCATAGACACTGTAGCCTTGTTTCTGTGTACAGGGGTCAATGTCACGGCCAGTGTAGAGCATGGTTTAATGTTATTGGTGCTAGTGTTTTGTTATTATAGGCTACCCTGAGAGACACTAATGTTAATGGTGCTAGTGTTGTGTCATTATAGGCTACCCTGAGAGACACTAATGTTAATGGTACTAGTGTTGTGTCATTATAGGCTACCCTGAGAGACACTAATGTTAATGGTGCTAGTGTTGTGTCATTATAGGCTACCCTGAGAGACACTAATGTTAATGGTACTAGTGTTTTGTCATTATAGGCTACCCTGAGAGACACTAATGTTAATGGTACTAGTGTTGTGTCATTATAGGCTACCCTGAGAGACACTAATGTTAATTGTGCTAGTGTTTTGTCGTTATAGGCTACCCTGAGAGATACTAATGTTAATGGTGCTAGTGTTGTGTCATTATAGGCTACCCTGAGAGACACTAATGTTAATGGTGCTAGTGTTTTGTCATTATAGGCTACCCTGAGAGACACTAATGTTAATGGTGCTAGTGTTGTGTCATTATAGGCTACCCTGAGAGACACTAATGTTAATGGTGCTAGTGTTTTGTCATTATAGGCTACCCTGAGAGACACTAATGTTAATGTTACTAGTGTTGTGTCATTATAGGCTACCCTGAGAGATACTAATGTTAATGGTGCTAGTGTTGTGTCATTATAGGCTACACTGAGAGACACTAATGTTGATGGTGCTAGTGACGTGTCAATGTAGGCTACCCTGAGAGACACTAATGTTGATGGTGCTAGTGACGTGTCATTGTAGGCTCCCTGAGAGACACTAATGTTGATGGTGCTAGTGTCGTGTCATTGTAGGCTACCACTGAGACACTAATGTTGATGGTGCTAGTGTCATGTCATTGTAGGCTACCACGGAGACACTAATGTTGATGGTGCTAGTGTCGTGTCATTGTATGCTACCACATATACACTATTGTTGATGGTGCTAGAGTCGCGTCATTGTAGGCTACCCTGAAGACACTAATGTTTACAGTGCTGGTGTCCTGTGATTGTAGGCTACCCTGAAGACACTAATGTTGACGGTACTCGTGTCGATGTTCAAGAGTTTCTTCATCATCATGGGCATGTTCCTACTTATGCTGTGCTATGCCTTTGCTGGAGTCATCCTCTTTGGCTGCGTCAAGTACGGGGAGGACCTGGGCAGGTCAGTTCAGTGGTCACCTTGTGGTCAGTATGTGGGCACCTCGTAGTCAGTCTGTGGTCGGTGTATGCATGTTCACCTCATATCCAGTATGTGGTCAGCCTGGTCAACTTGTGGTTACCTCTGGATCAGTAAATGTGGTCGTTACTATGGAAACATTGTCATAATTTCTAAGAAGTTGGGGATTTCCCAAAGAACTGTTTTTTTTTAAAGAATGGATTGGTGAAATATGACTTAAGTGCCAGGTGATTATATGTGGTTTCGACGTTCACTTCAATATTTCCTGCATGTTCTGAGGGAAAAAATATCAACTGACATGTTAGCCGCCCCAGCAACTTTAATATCAAAGTTTTACTTTTCAGTGTTTGACAAAATAAAAAATTTTTGCACTCAAATAGATTCCAATGTATGTACACAATGTATGTACATTACTTCTTATGATATGCTGAATAATGTGGTCCATTGACCGGATACATATTTGTACAGTCTTGTGTACATTATTCAGCACATCTTCCTGTGATGCGTGTACAATATTGCCATGTGTCTGTTTCTAGACACGCCAACTTCCAGACGGCATCCACAGCTATCGCTCTGTTGTTCCGCATCGTCACAGGCGAGGACTGGAATAAGATCATGCATGACTGCATGGTGGGTGACTCGTGACAACGTAGCTCTTTCTATGTCTATATGTATCGCATTTGATCTATTAAGCGTACATTTCCTAATTAGCCTACACCCCGTTTTTAAGTCAGCGGGATCCTTAATTATTGTAATTTAACTAGAGTGGAACAATTGAAGGGTTGCCATCTGGTGTTAAACAGTTGGCACCACTTTTCAGTTGTTCTATGCAATTCACCAAATGACACCAATGGTGTTAAACAGTTACCTTATTCTCCAAAAAAATAAATGTTTGTGTACGCTAAGAACAGATTCATTGAAATTTTTTTTATGACCCAATTTTTTTCAAACACTTTGCTTATTAGGTTGAATATGGTATGTGTTTGTCTTATGATTGAGTATACTCACTTTTGTATGCTTGTGAGATAGGTTACATATTTACCTTGTTAGGTTGAATATGGTATGTGTTTGTCTTATGATTCAGTATACTCACTTTTGTATGCTTGTGAGATAGGTTACATATTTACCTTATTAGGTTGAATATGGTATGTGTTTGTCTTATGATTCAGTATACTAACTTTTGTATGCTTGTGAGATAGGTTACATATTTACCTTATTAGGTTGAATATGGTATGTGTTTGTCTTATGATTGAGTGTACTAACTTTTGTATGCTTGTGAGATAAGTTACATGTTTACCTTATTAGGTTGAATATGGTATGTGTTTGTCTTATGATTCAGTATACTCACTTTTGTATGCTTGTGAGATAGGTTACATATTTACCTTGTTAGGTTGAATATGGTATGTGTTTGTCTTATGATTCAGTATACTAACTTTTGTATGCTTGTGAGATATGTTACATATTTACCTTATTAGGTTGAATATGGTATGTGTTTGTCTTATGATTGAGTGTACTAACTTTTGTATGCTTGTGAGATAAGTTACATATTTACCTTATTAGGTTGAATATGGTATGTGTTTGTCTTATGATTCAGTATACTCACTTTTGTATGCTTGTGAGATAGGTTACATATTTACCTTGTTAGGTTGAATATGGTATGTATTTGTCTTATGATTCAGTATACTAACTTTTGTATGCTTGTGAGACAGGTTACATATTTACCTTATTAGGTTGAATATGGTATGTGTTTGTCTTATGATTGAGTGTACTAACTTTTGTATGCTTGTGAGACAGGTTACATATTTACCTTATTAGGTTGAATATGGTATGTGTTTGTCTTATGACTGAGTATACTCACTTTTGTATGCTTGTGAGATAGGTTACATATTTACCTTGTTAGGTTGAATATGGTATGTGTTTGTCTTATGATTCAGTATACTCACTTTTGTATGCTTGTGAGATATGTTACATATTTACCTTGTTAGGTTGAATATGGTATGTGTTTGTCTTATGACTGAGTATACTCACTTTTGTATGCTTGTGAGATAGGTTACATATTTACCTTGTTAGGTTGAATATGGTATGTGTTTGTCTTATGATTCAGTATACTCACTTACATGTGCTTGTGAGACAGGTTACATATTTACCTCTATGTGGGGTCTTTTGCCTCCCCTGACAAACGCCCATGCCTAATCATCTTGATGGCTTTATATTAATGATATCTGATTGGTATTTAATTAATCATTCTTTAACGTTAGTTGCTGTCAGTCATTTGTTTACAAGTTCCTTGGCTTGTAGACCTCAACCAGTGACCACTGCAGCTGTTGTTCCTCATTATTGACTTTTACTCTTGTTCCAGATTGCCCCGCCCTACTGTACTACTGGCGCCAACTACTGGGAGACTGACTGCGGCAACGCGACCGTAGCACTCATGTTCTTCTGCTCATTTTATGTCATCATCACCTACGTCATTCTCAATCTACTTGTCGGTGAGTGTCTGTCAACTGTGTCAGTCTCAGTCTACTCGTTGGTGAGTGTCTGTCAACTGTGTCAGTCTCAGTCTACTTGTAGGTGAGTGTCTGTCAACTGTGTCAGTCTCAGTCTACTTGTTGGTGAGTGTCTGTCAACTATGTCAGTCTCAGTCTACTTGTTGGTGAGTGTCTGTCAACTATGTCAGTCTCAGTCTACTTGTTGGTGAGTGTCTGTCAACTATGTCAGTCTCAGTCTACTTGTTGTTGAGTGTCTGTCAACTGTGTCAGTCTCAGTCTACTTGTTGGTGAGTGTCAACTGTGTTATTATTAATCTTCTTGTTGATGATATCTGTCAACGGTGTCAGGCAAAAATGAAATGGAATACAGTAAAAAAAATTGCATAAAGAACCATCAAAATGCAGTCAACCTGAAGGCTATTTCAGTTACGTAGTTAAAGAATTTAACTTTACAAAATTAGCATATTTTAGCATTAAGGCACATTTACATGAGCGATTTTTATCCAGTTAGTCACACGACACCAAATTGTACAACATAATCAGACAACAGTCACTCATGTAAACACCAGGCCGATTAACGAGGCATATTTGTGGCTACAATTGTGTCGTAGAATTGGTGGCCAATCAGTGACCACATTGAAGTGTAGGTGCACCAGTCGTGACCTTTCATCAAACCTCAAGACGGGATTGGTGTGAGTCATTAGGTTGCTTGTGTAAGCGCAGTAATAATTTTATTGTGCATCACATCATCATATCATACAACATAATAAGGCGAAAAGCGTTTGTGTAAATAGGGATTAATTTACAGTTTGAAGGCGTTATTGTTTGCAGCCATCATTATGGAGAACTTCTCTTTGTTCTACTCCAACGAGGAGGACGCGCTGCTCAGCTACAACGACATACGGCAATTCCAGAACACGTGGAACATGGTGGACGTCAACAGGAAGGTAAGGGATGTAATAGAAACTTACTTACTTACTTAATCCTCTTGGCCCCTTCAGGAGCATAGGGCGTCAACCATGTTTCTCCACCTCACTCTTTTCTGGGCTAGAGCTTTGGCCTCTTGCCAGGTGACCCCTACTTTATCAAGATCTTGTAGTGTGGAGCGTCTCCAGTTGATTTGTTGGCCTTCCTTGTCTTCTCTTTCCTTGTGGGTTATAGTCCAGTACTTTTTGGTTGTATTTGTTGGATCTTTTCTGAGTGTGTGGCCAATCCAGCTCCATTTTCTCCTGTTGATTGTAGTGCTTATTTCTTCTTAGTGACATGTAATAAAGAGATCCACATGCTCAGCTAGATGCCAAAGCTTGCTATTAGACATATAGCCCAAAGACTATGTAAATATAATTGCAAGTAAAGTTTCTGCAATGAAATTGTTGAAACCGGAATAAGAACCAGGATTAAAGACATGACGTATTTTCAGTGACACAGCATACTGACATCAACAACCTCCATGTTGCAGTGTGCAATTCCTGCTCGTCGCGTCAAGTTTGTGCTGCGATTGCTGAAAGGTCGTCTCGAGGTTGACCTGGAGAAAGATCGACTGCTCTTCAAACACATGTGTTATGAGATTGAACGTCTGCGTAATAGCGAAGATGTCACATTCCATGACTCTCTTGTGTGAGTTCACTGTCACCTATATGTATGACTTGTCACCTGTATGTGTGACTTGTCACCTGTATGTGTGACTTGTCACCTGTATGTGTGACTTGTCACCTGTATGCAAGACTTGTCATCTGTATGTAAGACTTGTCACCTGTATATATGACTTGTCACCTGTATTTAAGACTTGTCACCTGTATGTGTGACTTGTCATCTGTATGTGTGACTTGTCACCTGTATGTGTGACTTGTCACCTGTATGTAAGACTTGTCACCTGTATGTAAGACTTGTCACCTGTATGTAAGACTTGTCACCTTTATGTGTGACTTGTCACCTGTATGTATGACTTGTCACCTGTATGTGTGGCTTGTCACCTGTATGTGTGACTTGTCACCTGTATGTTTGACTTGTCACCTGTATGTGTGACTTGTCACCTGTATGTAAGACTTGTCACCTGTATGTGTGACTTGTCACCTGTATGTAAGACTTGTCACCTGTATGTAAGACTTGTCACCTGTATGTGTGACTTGTCACCTGTATGTAAGACTTGTCACCTGTATATGTGACTTGTCACCTGTATGTGTGACTTGTCACCTATATGTGTGACTTGTCACCTGTATGTGTGACTTGTCACCTGTATGTTTGACTTGTCACCTGTATGTGTGACTTGTCACCTGTATGTGTGACTTGTCACCTGTATGTGTGACTTGTCACCTGTATGTGTGACTTGTCACCTGTATGTTTGACTTGTCACCTGTATGTGTGACTTGTCACCTGTATGTAAGACTTGTCACCTGTATGTGTGACTTGTCACCTGTATGTAAGACTTGTCACCTATATGTGTGACTTGTCACCTGTATGTGTGACTTGTCACCTGTATGTTTGACTTGTCACCTGTATGTGTGACTTGTCACCTGTATGTGTGACTTGTCACCTGTATGTGTGACTTGTCACCTGTATGTGTGACTTGTCACCTGTATGTTTGACTTGTCACCTGTATGTTTGACTTGTCACCTGTATGTGTGACTTGTCACCTGTATGTGTGACTTGTCACCTGTATGTGTGACTTGTCACCTGTATGTAAGACTTGTCACCTATATGTGTGACTTGTCACCTGTATGTGTGACTTGTCACCTGTATGTTTGACTTGTCACCTGTATGTGTGACTTGTCACCTGTATGTGTGACTTGTCACCTGTATGTGTGACTTGTCACCTGTATGTGTGACTTGTCACCTGTATGTGTGACTTGTCACCTGTATGTGTGACTTGTCACCTGTATGTTTGACTTGTCACCTGTATGTGTGACTTGTCACCTGTATTTAAGACTTGTCACCTGTATGTGTGACTTGTCACCTGTATGTAAGACTTGTCACCTGTATGTAAGACTTGTCACCTGTATGTTTGACTTGTCACCTGTATGTGTGACTTGTCACTTGTGTGTCACTTGTCACATTTAATCCCATCTTAATATCAGGGCTGGTACAATTAAAGAAAAATCAGATCAATTACAATTACTTTCAATGTTTCAGTTCAATTACAGTTACCCTTCTAAAATGTTCACATCAATTACAATTACACCATTTCAATTACAATTATATTTGTATTATGCATTAGTTAATTATGTAGTGTGTGTGTACAAATAATATGATTGATAAACCAGTATAATGAACTTGGTGATGTTTGTACATTTTGTTGAACCGTGACTTCATGATTTCATATACAATTAGCTAGATCAATATTATTGTTCATTATAAATATAATGTAATGTTTGCTTGGTTTATTAATTAATATTTAATTACACGGAGTACAGTACAACTATAAACAAAGGCCACAACCATTTGAAATCCTAATGAATCTCTCCAATCTACTAAGCCATTTCAAAGCAATTCTACTCATAAAATGTAACCACAAATAGTTCATACCAGTACATTAGCAATGTTCACATCAAGATACGTCCCGAGTGGTTTTGTCTATACCCCCTTGGTGTACACCCATTCTCTTGGTGTACACCCATTCTCTTGGTGTACACCCATTCGCTTGGTGTACACCCATTCTCTTGGTGTACACCCATTCTATCTACTGTGTTATACCCAAATTGGTTTACTTGGCAGTTGTGTTTTGAGGTTGTACCCTAGTTTGCCTACCAAGAGTCTCTTGGCTTCAAGCCCAGTCAGTATTCTTACCTAATAAACATGTGGGCTGTAGCCCACTCTCAATTGAGCTTATTTACTGACTTGGGCAGTGTTAATTACATGATGTATCAACATAAACCACCATCTGGCCCTTCACTATGTACAATGTGATATAATATTACAGAATCACAGAAAAGGCAGACAAATGACCAATGAAAACAGCTAATGGTGATGCCTTTTGGTATATTTGGAGACCCTTTGGAAGCCAGGTGTAAACAGTCTGCTGGCAGATTGCAATGAAATATTGCTTAGAATAATGGCCAGAGGTATTCTGTTGGTGGACTTGTTATATCTGAATATTCCTTTGATTATATGAGCAGGTCCTGCAGGTGTTATAATTAAGATATAGATTTTCAATTTGTGTGAGAGTATATTTGTTAACTTGTAATAAAAAAATACTGTAATTGATTGTAATGTAGTTACACAACATATTTCAATTATAATTACAGCAATTTCAAAGTCAATTACAATTACAGCATTTTTGCTGTAAGCATTACAATTACGTAATTGGATCCAGCCCTGCTTAATATATTAACCCATTAGAAGGTAGCATTATGCATTCAAATGCTGCTCTAATCCTACTGATACATTTTTTATATTTACCACCTTATGTTCAAAATTATGTAGAAAATATATAAAATTGACAATTACAGTTAAGTTTGTTTTGAAGAGTAATAATTTCCTCATGTGCGTATACATACAAAAATAAGATACAGTCATAAATAATTTTTACACTTTATCACAATATGAACACAATTCTAAAATTACACATGCAGTTCAGTGAAGCAATTGTAGTTATATTTATTTGTTTTACTCCACTAAAACCATTATTCAAGTATAATAGTTAATTGTCAAGAGGTTGTTGCGAGACATCTTTGCTATGCACGTTAAAATGATGGTTTATGATTTCTTTGTTATCAATGTAAAAGGAAAGAATTTGTAACTTTTTCATATGGTTTTATGCAAATCCCATTAACCATCTGTCTGACATTAACCCTATGTCGGACCCTGTGTCTGGCATTTACCCTGTGTCTGACATTTACCCTGTGTCTGACATTAATCCTCAGCCTGACATTAAACCTGCTTGACATTAGCCCTGCTTTACATTAGCCCTCTTCCTGGCATTAACTCACAGCCTGATGTTAACCCTCATTAATGACATTAACCCTGTGCCTGACATTAACCCCTGTGCCTGCTGTTAACTCTGTACCTGACGTTAACCCTGTGCGTGCTGTTAACTCTGTACCTGACGTTAACCCTGTGCCTGCTGTTAACTCTGTACCTGACGTTAACCCTCTGCTTGCAGCATGTTGGCGTACCGCTCCGTGGACATCCATAAGAGTCTGCAGCTGGAGGAGCTCTTGGCTCGTGAGGAACTTGAGTATGTTATAGAGGAGGAGGTCGCCAAACAGACCATACGCAACTGGCTCGACAAGTGTCTCAAGAGGATCCGTGCTGTATGTCCACCTGTCTCTTACATCCACCCCTCTCTTACATCCACCCCTCTCTAGCTACTGTCCTATGGGCCATTTAACTATGTAGTGCCAGAAGGGTGTATTTCCCTTCACAAGTTGAGAGCACTATTTTTATCGTTTGGTCCAGCGTTATGGTACGTTACATATGTTATGGCGGGGTGTAACATATTTCATAAATTGGGTGTCCATTTATGACCTTAAATGGGACACCCGGGTTCACACGAGGTCAAAATCCATTTGGTCCCAATGAAATGTATCATTTTAGATATGATAAATGTACCTGGTATGTTTGTTATCCTTTAAAATAGGTATTTATTGCAATTAGTGTATCTTCCTGCATGTTATATATATGCCGTATTCAACCTTACAGTACTCTTGAAAACAATTGTGCCAAGATGTCAAGGAATCTGTTCTTATAAGCGTATGGCAAATATTTTTTCTCTAGATAATAAGGTAACTGTTTAACACTAGTGCTGTCATTTGGTGACTTGATAAGGGCGTGCTATACACCAGATAACTAGATAAGGGCGTGCTATACACCAGATGGCAACACTGTAGTTGTTCCACGCTAGTCAGATTACAATAATTATGGATCCTGCTAATTAATAAAGGGGGTGTTTGCTAATTAGGGCATGTACGCTTAATAGGTCGAATATGGTATGTGTTTGTAATAATTGTATTTAAAAAATTCTGTGTGATAATTGCAAATTGCAAACCTTCGTTGGTATTATTTAAGTCCCTGTCTCATTTGTGTCATAGTTTCTCTCCCACTCTTGTATATATGGAATGTCACATTCTGAAGTATCGAGATTAATTCATTCCAGAAGGAGCATTCAAACATCATCACAAACCTGCGTGCAACCAACGAGCCATTGCTAACGGTAACTGAGTGTTTGCCTAGCAGCATGGAACAGAAGGACGATGAGGTCGAGAACAACGTAGGTGGCGCCACTGGCAATATGAGACAGCGAAAAAAAGTTGTCGAGAGAAATATCAGTGCTCCCCTGCCTGGTATGCTACAGGTAAGAAAGGTTACATACATTCCTTTCCTTGCGTGCTGCAGATTAGAAAGGGTTAAATGTCACTTCCCAATTCCGATTAGCTTATTTCTAAAAAAAATTAAATTATTTCTGGTGAAATCAACGGACAAACTATTAACATTTATTTTAACCCAGGTCAAGTCACAAATCAGCAGAAAAATTGCTAAAGGGGCCACCTATGTATGTATACTATAAAATGAAGGTGTTGACACTTTTGCAAGTTCCCCAATCTAACAATCAAAGTAAATTTTTTTATTTTATGATTTTAAGAAAAGTCTGCACTTATTTATTCTGGTCATGTGACTTAAAGCATCACACACTACAAATTTGTACATCAACAAACATGATCGCAAACAGGTGGCAAATGGACAAGGAAGCCATTGGCTTATTGAGGGTCCAACAAGTTTTTATGTATAGCATGCCCTTATCAGATATATGTCAATTTTATTTTTAAACATTAAAATAATTATTTGCTAGTTTGTGCCATCCATTTATTGGTGAGAATGAAATAGTTTACAGTTTAGCGGGAAGAATAGTAAGAAGCTGGATGGTGTGGGCAGGTCACTTGGTGCAGGTGATATGGGCAGGTCACTTGGTGCAGATGGTGTGGGCAGGTCACTTGGTGCAGATGATGTGGGCAGGACACTTGGTGCAGATGATGTGGGCAGGTCACTTGGTGCAGATGATGTGGGCAGGTCACTTGGTGCAGATGATGTGGGCAGGTCACTTGGTGCAGACGATGTGGGCAAGTCACTTGGTGCGGACGATGTGGGCAAGTCACTTGGTGCGGACGATGTGGGCAGGTCACTTGGTGCGGACGATTTGGGCAGGTCACATGGTGCGGACGATGTGGGCAGGTCACTTGGTGCAGATGATATGGGCAGGTCACTTGGTGCGGACGATGTGGGCAAGTCACTTGGTGCGGACGATGTGGGCAGGTCACTTGGTGCAGACGATATGGGTAGGTCACTTGGTGCGGATGATGTGGGCAGGTCACTTGGTGCAGACGATGTGGGCAGGTCACTTGGTGCAGACGATGTGGGCAGGTCACTTGGTGCGGACGATGTGGGCAGGTCACTTGGTGCGGACGATGTGGGCATGTCACTTGGTGCGGACGATGTGGGCAGGTCACTTGGTGCGGACGATGTGGGCAGGTCACTTGGTGTGGACGATGTGGGCATGTCACTTGGTGCAGACGATGTGGGCAGGTCACTTGGTGCGGACGATGTGGGCAGGTCACTTGGTGCAGAAGATATGGGCAGGTCACTTGGTGTGGATGAAAGAGGCTGACCACCAAAGAGTGATACAGCCACAGTGTAGGAAAGGGGTTAAACCACTACTAAGATGGGAGGATTGTGTAAAGATGGACGTGAGAACGGTAGAGGAGGATGTCAAGTGGGAAGAAGGCTGCTGCTAGGGAAAAGTGGGAAGAAGGTATAGCAGCTGGGGTAGTGCAGCCGAACACAAACTAGCCTCAACCCTCTATAAAGGGAGAAACAGCTGGGGTGGTGCAGCCTCAACCCTCTATAAAGGGAGAAACAAGGAAGAACATGTCTAATATGATTTTATGTGAAAACCAATCAGACTTTGTACATTTACTGTTTGATTTCTAGGCGCCTTCCAGGAAGTTCCTGTCACCGACTCTCAGTGACTCTACGGTGAAGCTGGACAAGAGCCCTGCAATGGGGTTGAAGAAGAAAAACCCTCGTCTACATACCAGTAAGTAACATCTCCTACACATAGACAATCTATATATGAAGATGCTAACTTTGGGGAAGTCTGGCAGTATCTCCTCCCAAGTGGTCCACACTCCTCTTTCTATGGTCCTTCTCCACTTTGGACCTGTTTTCCTCTGATCTACCGATTGGCGATGTATTTAAAAAACCACAAAGGTGGTTATTTACGTACGTGTTTGCTGCTCACCCGATATGCTTTTCTACCTGTCAGTGCAGTAATTGTAGTGTGGCTGAATGCTTCCAAGAGTCTTAAAAATAAAAATGGGAAATTTTAAAGAAAGGTCTTAAAATTTACTTCACCAAACCATCCTTACCCCAGGTATGTGCAGTTCTATAACTCAACAGAGGTGGAGTGGACTTGTATCGCTGATAAATATTCTTCTTTAACCAAATAATAGTTTGATCATCAATAAACAGAATTAATTTTTCCTCGAAGGTGTCTAAAAAAGTGTTCTTGTTATTTTGCTTTGGATTTGTCATGAAAAATGTCTTACATTTTTGAAGTCATTGTCTTAAAAATTTCTTTAAAAGATCTGAAGTCTGATCAGAGCGAATCTGCACACACTGACCTGAGGGGGCCATCTAAAAAATTGGGACATTTCTTCAGGAAAGCGGAACCAGGGGAAAGGGGATATTTCCCATCTGAAAGCGGTAATGTCACATCAATGCCTTTACTTGTCCAGGTATCAAGAATATGCCCAATGTGACAGAGAATGAAGAAAGGATGTCCTCCCAGTCGGAAGAACCCCTGCCAACTTCCTCCGGGCTCGGGACCAAAAACACAGTCACAGAGGTCCACTCTTGGTGGAAGGACCAGATGACACGTCACTTCAAGTGTGCATCATCGTCGGCCATGTCATCCGACTCCGACGATTAATCACTTGACGTGTGACGCAGTGTCACCACCCAGTGTCACCAGCAAGACATAATTTGTCATAGTGTTTATAATAGAATTTTTTTCCTATGTGACACTGGAAATGTCTGTTGTGACATGACTGACATGTCACTGAGCGTGTCATTGTCTCCGACACAAGAGAACAGAAGAGTCACTATGTGACACTACATACTGTGACAGTTGTCCACAGGACAGAAAGATAATTTTGAAGGTAAAAACTACATTACATTACTACACCGTGTAACATGTACAGAATGGAGGAAGTAAAAACTACATTACATTACTACACCGTGTAACGTACAGAATGGAGGAAGTAAAAACTACATTACATTACTACACTGTGTAACATGTACAGAATGGAGGAAGTAAAAACTACATTACATTACTACACTGTGTAACATGTACAGAATGGAGGAAGTAAAAACTACATTACATTACTACACTGTGTAACATGTACAGAATGGAGGAAGTACAAACTACATTACATTACTACACTGTGTAACATGTACAGGATGGAGGAAGTAAAAACTACATTACATTACTACACTGTGTAACATGTACAGGATGGAGGAAGTAAAAGATCTCTGGTTTGTTCTGTCTGTCTGTGACGGTACATCGGTGAGGTATGGTACTTCTGTAAAATTATTTAATACTTGTTGTGTTTCCGGTGGAAGATGTTGATTGCGAAATGCTCGTGTTTAATTTATTATGTCGTTCAAAGTTTCCTTCTTAATTACCTAGTCATTCATCACACGTTTTACTTGTTTCTAGTCATAGGTATTTATTAGCCAATGTTATTTATAGACTGTACTTATTAAAAGTCAGTATTTGTTATAATGTTATTTTGCTTTACAGTAGTAAATTGTTACATCTATAACAGGCGTATTGTTTAAAAAACATGTTATTCTGTGCCAAATATACACTGAGCCACTATACATGCATTCTCACATAATTATACAATGTTATACACACGTATATACAGGTGTATTGTATTTGTGTGTATATAATATGTATGAAGTGTTTATCTGCAAAACCCACTGTATGCCAAGATCACATGAATTGTATTAATACTAGTTTTATGCTGCCATCTAGTGGTGGAGTTAAAATTGTTTTATAGAAAAACATGTTAAACAACAATCTAATAATGAAATAACGGTTTTCCTATATATCGCTAGAAATATGATTTATTTCCAAACGCATCAGTTAGATATAACACGTTTTGCAGATAAGTACTTCATACATGGTATGTTGTTAACTTGAATTTCAATACATCTGAGTACCCATCCTAAGTGGAGTACCCGTCCTAAGTGGAGTACCCACCATAACATGAACCTGCGCCGAGCCCGGATTCACTGCTTTGACTTAACTCAAACACGTGGAAACCTCGGAAGTATTGTCCAGTCTCCGACTGTATACCATATACGTAGTAGCTTGCAGGCCCTGGACTTACCCACTTTTGGCCCACGGGTATGGGCTTGAAACGTGTGGGCGTGGGCCTAAATTCTAGTTTGCAGGCCTGGGCTGGGCTTGAGGTATTTTTGTGGGCCTGGGTTCTAACTGCTAATTGTGGGCCGGGCTTGGGCTAAAATTCTAGGCCCGTGCAGGGCACCAATACATACATAATTATTATACAGATACACACTTAAGTACTTTATATCTGTAGAGTGTGTGTGTGTGACTTATACAAAAAGTCAAATTGGATATTAGTATGTATATGGCCATTTTGTTGTATTTTACGCCAAAATAAATTTATCTCCTTAACTTATTAATGTTACTGCTGATGTCATGTACAGTAATGTTAACTAGAACTTTTACAGTTTAAGTGAATTGTTCAATTGATAGATACAGTTTATGTTTTTGATTGGTAATAAATATAATAGTTGTTTTATCCTCCATGTTTGGTGTCTGTACACTGCCCATAAATGTGTCGCAAGTCTCGCTGTCACTGAAGTTAATGTCATTAACCAAAAATCATGTAATAGAAGTTGTATTTTCAGGTTGCGCCAGCAGAATTCCGCTGTTGTAGCAAAAACCAGTTTACACTAGTGACTTGGGCCCCAGTTGGTTGGTGAACACTGTTGCACGACAATACACAGCTAAATTATGTGTGTATGTAGCTGAACGATGTGTCTACACACTGCATGCGTGACCTATTGACTCGTGAAACTTCCGACTTGAGCTTTGATGAAAGGTCACAGATGGTTGCACCTGCTGGTGGTCACTGATTGGTCACTGCTTCAAAATTGCGACCGACTGTCAGTCAAATTGGACTTTGCTAATCGGCCTTACAAGGTTGTACCTTTGATTATCCAGGCTCTGTGCTGTGGCGCCACCGTTTGTCGCACACATCATCACCTAGTCACATTGTACTTTTCAGTGTGACAGAAGTTATGTATGCACACAGATTCTGGGCGCATACATAATTAGCTAATTACAATGTCATCCAAGCATTTGGCTAATTCATACAATAAGAGTGAACTTTGATCAATTTATAACGATGCAATTTGAATTAATTTTAAAATTTAATTATATCGACACTGTCATCTGAGCAAATCATGATCTACAAACTTAGGTGTGTGCGTATTTGAACGAATTTCATGAAATTGTTTCGTGCTAAATTTTTTTAAAGCATACTGTACGCCTATTTTAAAAACAACATGTTAGTATCGACGTCGGCTGTTGTGGCAGTGAATTCTAGTGTCCGGGCTGCCATGCCGAACGGCCGGTCACCCCAATTTCGCCAGGCTCTGCATCAAAGTAACAACCCTTCCAGGCTCTCTATGGGCTACGATTTCCTACAAACTCCAATATAGCAAATTCTATGGTTCTGTGGGCAGGAATATCTTGTGGCACGAGGCCGACCATAGACCATCTTCACAAACAGAAGAACTGTACTGTACATGTACAGTACGTTGTTGCAAATGATGCTCTGGCTAACTATGCCAGTGCGCCAAAGAAAAGTGAAACCATAGAAGAGCAAGACCATGGGGCCACTTCTGTAGCAATGTGCCCACCATAATAGAATTAACCCCATTCAAAAAAACTATTGAAACAAGCGGCTAGGAGTTTGGAGACACATTTAGGTTCATTAGTAGCATATATCTAACTACAATTACTACATAATGCATAAATGGGGATAATCTGATAATAATTGTCATGAAGTTCTGTTCACATCATAGTCCCAACGTAATAATCATTTTGTATTTATTAATTTAGTTAAATATAATAAATTCTTGCATAAACATGTATTACATTGATATATTTAATACACAACATTTTATTAATTTTGACTGTTTTATTACATCCATTCACAAGCCATTCTAGTGCGTGAATAAAACTTATTTTAACATGCATGCTTCTAACTCCAAACAACAAAATTAATAGAATGTATGTCAAACTTGCATACATACCTGTTAAATTTAAATTGCAGTCTGAGCAAAAAGTAATGGGGCCAACATTCTATGGGGGTCACTTTTCTATCTATATAATATCTATTTCCATTGAATTGTGACCCCCCACTATATAATTGTGACTCAAATCCTAAACAATTGTCTGATAATCAGCATGTATATCAAACTGATATACATACCTGTTATTTTTAAATTGCAGTTTAAATAATAAATAATTAGCAAAGGGGCGTAAAAATTCTATAGGGGATAACTTTTCTATGGGCGTCACTTTACTATCTCACATCGGATGATGGTTCGAAGATGTCTGCGATGACGAACATAAAGCCTGTTCAGAACTACCATCCAAGCTGCCTAGCCATTGCAGTTCTACAGCTGGGGCGAGATAGTAAAGTGATCCCCATAGAAAGGTAACCCCCTTGTAGAATGTTGACCCCCATTGCTAATTATGTATTGTTTAAACTGCTACATAAAAATAACAGGTATGTATGTAAATTTTATATACATTCTAAAGTAATAACATAATATTTAAGGTGGGGGTCACAATTCTATAGTGGGGGTCATAATTCAATGGGCATATTGCTATAGAAAAGTGACCCCAGGGGTCACAATTCTATATAGAAAAGTGACCCGAGGTTCACTTTTCTATACCACACCAGGTGTTAACATCTGCTCATACAAAAAATGTAATGTTTTTAACAGACACATGGTTTTATAGATCACTATTTTAACATTCCATTTTATTAATGGTGAATGCATGCACGAATAAAAAATGTTAAATTATTTGAGACCAGAGAAATAAACATGCCCAAAAAGGCCTTGTGTGCAGCAAATAGACAGATTTTAATGTTAAATTATTTGAGACCAGAGAAATAACATGCCCAGAATGGCCTTGTGTGCAGCAAATAGATAGATTTTAATGTTAAATTTTTTATTACAAAAAAGCGGGACACTTTGCATAGCTGTCAACAAGTGGAGGGTTCTTAGGCATGGGAAAATTTCCCAGCCATGGTCCAGAGGTCGCCCAGGCCCCCAGCCCAGTGAATTTCAAGAACATTTGGAGACTTTTAAAGACACATTTTATTCCAAAAGTAATGCTCATCTTCAACACGTGCTTACACTGCTATCCAACAGGAAATCTGATTGATGCTCAGCTATTGACCGTGTTTCAAACGTTATCTGGTAAAAGGCGGATACTACTGGTAAAATTAACTAAGGCTAGTTTTTGCTTGCGACACACAGAAATATAATTTTGTGTATAATTTTTGCAGAAAAAAGGGCGGGAGGACATTTTATTTGATAATTTTCATTCCTAAAGATTATAAAAATATGCGTGAGATTTCAGACCTTTGCCACGAGACCATGACATTTTATACAAAACCACGAGTCTTGCTGCTTATGCACCCGAAAGGTGTAATGTCAACAATTATGTATGGCATCCATGATACACTGGTAGCGATGTACCAGCAGAATGTTTATTGCCAATTGTAAGTAAAACCCTTGAACCATTCTCCTACTGTGCTATCCATCCCTAAGCTTTTTAATTACACATTCTTGTGTATGTACAATAAAATACAGGTGTAGAAATGTCGCAAAACTCATAGCATGTTTATAATTACGTTTAGTTAAATGAGACGAACACTTGGTTATATGTGCACTCTTTCTACTATGTACAAGTATTTCCAAACAATACATTACATATATAACTGGCATATATGTATATATTATACATGTATATACAATTTAACCTCACGTGCCCTAAATAGTGAGGTGACCATATTTACTGTTATGGAAATAATTTGGGACTGTTCCAGTGTGATCATTATGGCGAGGTGGCTGTACTACCGAGGTGACTGTAAAGTAAGGTTTGACTGTATGTATTATATACAGTAAAACCTGTCTTCAGCGACTGACTTATTGATGGTCAAATAGTTGTTTATCAGTACAGGTGGTTGCTTAGTGCAAGTAGTTACTTCAGGTTTTAATGTATATATATACAACTGAACTGAAATGTTTACAGTATACAGAAATTCCTATATTTGTTTGATGTCTTTAGGTACTACATGATAATACAATCATTGGTGAATTTGCATCTCTGTAAACAAATTAATATCATGTTCCTGTAGTCCAAACATAACAGCAGCTCTGATAATTACCCTGCTCCCAATCAGCCGGGTGTATGTTCATTTACTCTTTCTGCTTGTACTTCTGGTGAAGTTGTGCGATCACAAAGTGAAGTTGCATGATCGCAACGTGAAGTTTTGCAACCATAAGGTGAAGTCGCATGATCACAAGGTGTAGTTGCATGACCACATGGTGTGGTTGATTGATCACATGGTGTATTTCCATAATCACATAGTGAATTTGTATGATCACATGGTGAAGTTCTGTTATCACGTAGTGTAGTCGCGTAATGAAAAGTTAAAGTTGCATGATGTCTTGGCGTCATGATGTCATGGTGTCATGGTGAAGTTGCGTGACACATTTTGAAGCATTGTGAAATTGTGTGCTCAAATGGTGAAGCTATGTGATCACACTGTGAAGGCATGAGATCACATGTTGACGTTGTGTGATCACATCTGCAAGATGACATGGTGCAGTTGCGTGATCTCATGGTGAAGTTGCATGATCATGTGGAGTAGTTGCGTGATCACATGGTGAAGTTGCATGATCATGTGGAGTAGTTGCATGATCACATGGTGAAGTTGCATGATCATGTGGAGTAGTTGCGTGATCACATGGTGAAGTTGCATGATCATGTGGAGTAGTTGTGTGATTATGCAGTTACATGACCACATGGTGAAGGCATGTGATCACATGGTGAAGTTGCGAGTGTAGTCGTACTCTATGGTTGGGATGACAGCTTGTAGGAACTTGAGGAAGATCAGCAGATACCTAGACAATGGGTTAAGGAAGACATCAAACAATTCCCCTTTTCACAATATTGCCTTTAGGAAAAACCTTCAATGCGTGAAAACTTGTTTGGCAAAGGTAGTTGCCTCCTCGTTTCTCTCACTTGTAATCACTTCTGAAATCTAAGCATTGGGTCCCTGTCCAGTTTCGTATTATTTTTAAGGTCCACTGTACCACTGCGGCACTGTCATCCAAGCAACCATCGTATTTACATTCACTGCTGACTCCTGTGAGAAAGCCTACACAGCTTTGATCATCTAGTTCTGATCTACTTTCGTTCCCTGTGAGAAAGTCTACACAGCTTTGATCATCTAGTTCTGATCTACTTTTATTCCCAGAGTTGAAACAAACTTTTAAACTAGACCTTTGGACTTTCTCCCAAATTATTGTTAGGTCAGCAGGAAACATAATATAATTTGGCCGACATCTGAAGAATGATGCGTATTTATCCACCTGTTGTGTATAAATTTCTAGATTGCTTAACCATTTTATTTTATTAAGCTTCTGAGCTTCAGTTTCCAAGGATTAAAATTAAGTTATTGTGCTATTATTATAAATATAATAAGGTGCTAAATCTTACCCTTCATTGCTTGTTTACCCTCGGACTCTCAGTCACATCAACCCTTAGGCTTGTTTGCCCTCAGACTCTCAGTCACATCAACCCTTAGGCTTGTTTGCCCTCAGACTCTCAGTCACATCAACCCTTAGGCTTGTTTGCCCTCGGACTCTCAGTCACATCAACCCTTAGGCTTGTTTACCCTCGGACTCTCAGTCGCATCAACCCTTAGGCTTGTTTACCCTCGGACTCTCAGTCGCATCAACCCTTAGGCTTGTTTGCCCTCAGACTCTCAGTCGCATCAACCCTTAGGCTTGTTTGCCCTCAGACTCTCAGTCGCATCAACCCTTAGGCTTGTTTGCCCTCAGACTCTCAGTCGCATCAACCCTTAGGCTTGTTTGCCCTCGGACTCTCAGTCACATCAACCCTTAGGCTTGTTTGCCCTCAGACTCTCAGTCACATCAACCCTTAGGCTTGTTTACCCTCGGACTCTCAGTCGCATCAACCCTTAGGCTTGTTTGCCCTCAGACTCTCAGTCGCATCAACCCTTAGGTTTGTTTGCCCTCGGACTCTCAGTCGCATCAACCCTTAGGCTTGTTTGCCCTCGGACTCTCAGTCACATCAACCCTTAGGCTTGTTTACCCTCGGACTCTCAGTCGCATCAACCCTTAGGCTTGTTTACCCTCGGACTCTCAGTCGCATCAACCCTTAGGCTTGTTTGCCCTCGGACTCTCAGTCACATCAACCCTTAGGCTTGTTTGCCCTCGGACTCTCAGTCACATCAACCCTTAGGCTTGTTTGCCCTCGGACTCTCAGTCGCATCAACCCTTAGGCTTGTTTGCCCTCGGACTCTCAGTCACATCAACCCTTAGGCTTGTTTGCCCTCGGACTCTCAGTCACACCAACCCTTAGGCTTGTTTGCCCTCGGACTCTCAATTGCACCAAACCTTAGACCATTTTAACTCATTATGAGGTCATCTTTTTTAACCTCTGGCGTATATAAGTATTTGCTGTTGATATATATATATATATATATATATTTCATATTTATTTTGTGTATTTATTTAACATATTTTTAAATGATTAATTTTATAGCTGCACATTAACTGATGCTTTGAGGATGAACAAACATGAATATATTAATAAAAAAACTAATTCTGTGTATTTCTATTGCTTTCTTCTTTTGTTTAGGAATTGCCAATTTTATAATTACATAAACATTTTATGCATTAATACCACAAATTGTATTACGTCCAGTTATATATCGTGTGAATATCTCTGTTGAACCAATTTTACGATTATAATTCACTTTTGGATTATTTTTATACACAATTACTTACCATTTTAATTGTTTCGTTTTTACTACATGCATTGGTGTTAGCTATTTACGTACTTTTATATATTTACTTTGTTTTACTTTTAATAACCAAAGAACAATTATTTTGATGGGCGCTATACAAGAAATATGTTGTTATTATTATATATAATTCATATAGAGGATATTTTTGCATAACTAGAGGACAAGAGGTAACATTAGTAAAGGCACAATGTAGATTGGATATCAGAAGTACTCTTTCTCACACAGGACAATAAATGAATTGAACAAGTTGTCTACGGATCGTGTAACTGCTAGCAGCGTGAATATGTTTAAAAACAAGGTTGACACATCACAGGAGGACAGTTACACATAGATAAAAAAAATGTTGGACTCTCGATAAGCCATTGGCTTCCTTGTCCACTTGCCATCTTGCCTTGGATAGCAATCTTGTTAAATCTTGTTACAAATATACAGTCTCTGTATGAGCGCGCCTAGTAACATACACAGTCTCTGTATGAGCGCACCTAGTAACATACACAGTCTCTGTATGAGCGCACCTAGTAACATACACAGTCTCTGTATGAGTGCGCCTAGTAACATACACAGTCTCTGTATGAGCGTGCCTAGTAACATACACAGTCTCTGTATGAGCGCACCTAGTACCATACACAGTCTCTGTATGAGCGCACCTAGTAACATACAGTCTCTGTATGAGCGCACCTAGTAACATACACAGTCTCTGTATGAGTGCGCCTAGTAACATACACAGTCTCTGTATGAGCGTGCCTAGTAACATACACAGTCTCTGTATGAGCGCACCTAGTACCATACACAGTCTCTGTATGAGCGCACCTAGTAACATACAGTCTCTGTATGAGCGCACCTAGTAACATAATCTCTGTATGAGCGTGCCTAGTAACATACACAGTCTCTGTATGAGCGCACCTAGTAACATACACAGTCTCTGTATGAGCGCACCTAGTAACATACACAGTCTCTGTATGAGCGCACCTAGTAACATACACAGTCTCTGTATGAGCGTGCCTAGTAATATAAAAGGATACATGTAAACCTGGAGTTCCCCTCCTCCGTCTGCTACTGTGTCTGTGATCTTCTTCATCACATCAGCATGACTACAACAACAACAAAACACCTTTCATCATCATCTTCTTCACATCAGCATGGCTACAACAACAAAACACATTTCATCATCTTTTTCATCACATCAGCATGACTACAACGTTGACCAGGGGTAATTTATATATATGTAGCATATGTAGTCTGTCGAAGAAAAACCAAACTTTCACCCGGTAGCTGACTTTTGCCATAACTACCCTAGGTTATCGAGACTCCACGATGCGGCGCCACTGTTTGTTGTACACAAGATTCCCGGTGGAGGCAAGTCCAGATAACTTGGGAACAAGAACAAAATTCAACATTTTATATGATTGGAAGCATGAACATTTTATATAATTGGAATCATGAACCAAGCAACCATCACTGGTATCCTCCTTAAACATTTGCATAGAAATATGTCCAGCTTCCGGCTATCAATTTTATTCCTCGTCACACATCTGTATAATAACACTTTTCACAATTCACACAAGTTAGCAGAATTATTTGTGAACTTCAACATAGATGAACCATTGTGTTTTTTTTACCTCAGATCGTTTCCATGGCAACAGAATGTGCAGTGGGCAGGTGTGCACTCATGATTACATAACATGTTGTACTGGATTAACAATTTAAAGAGTGCTTCATGCGAACAGTGACACACAGAAAATGTCCTACGATATATAAATGTTGCCATGGTAACATAAAGTTGTTGCCAAAACAAAAATGTTGTCGTCATGGTAACAGAAAGCCTTACCGA
This sequence comes from Lamellibrachia satsuma, assembly GCA_033239005.1. NCBI lineage: Eukaryota > Metazoa > Annelida > Polychaeta > Sabellida > Siboglinidae > Lamellibrachia > Lamellibrachia satsuma. The sequence goes on from BSQZ01000003.1 coordinate 3,919,750, forward strand.
CAGGGATGGACAGACACCATTGGTGGTCCGGCTAGATGCGGGTGTGTTTCCATGGTGACGGTCTTCTGTGCGTGGTCCTGACTGATATCCTCGTACATCTGCTCGATGGTCAAAGGTTTACGGTTCTACAACAGGCAAACTCACAAATCTTAGAACCCTCAATTGATTGAGCCCATCGTGAATCAGGTTCACTGTAATATATGTAGCATGTCAACAGTTTAAAGTAATATACGCAGTCTGTTTAATAAGTGTCCTGTGTTAAAATCATCGAACAAAATTACACAATTTAAATAGGGGAACATGTGATAGAGTGAATAGTTTTAGGTTGTGGCATATAGAGCCGGATCAATTCTAACCAGATCCGGTCGAAAATAATTTATTATTTTGACCGATGACTTCTCATAAACTAAATGATAAATTAGCACAAACAAGATAGTATGTTGTAATGCATAATAGATGGTTTGATGTTTCATTAAATGATTCTATAACTAGACAGCTAAAAATTTATTGTGGATTTAGAAGAAACTTTAAGAGCTGTGGGCACAGTGTAAACAGTACCAACCACGAAGTGTGTAAGGTCATCGAATGACCGATTGGCTGGAATAAAGAACTATGGTGAGATAATACAAACTGCAATGGTCATGTCAGGAGATCGGCAGTCTTAATTAATTCATTGTCATTGTTTGCTTTACTGTGCCAATTGTATAATTCAACTGTTATAGTTGGCATTTTAATAAAATTATTAAACTATATAATAGCAGGCCTCTCCAAAACATTTCTGCAAGGCACAGTAAATGGAGGACATAGAAGAGGCAGACAGAAGAGTTGGGGTAACAACATAAAGGGGTGGATGGGTCTGAGTTTCCCAGAGCCTGGTGGCGACGAAGGCTTGAGTGGGGGGGGGAGAAACATTGCACAATAAGCATCCGAGACTGAAGTGGCACCCCAACAACAGCCTCTGTCAGAAGTAAACCCTAAGTTTGGCACATATGGTGGTCACATTAAGCAGGTGTCTTATTTCGTCATATCCAAACAACAAGAGTCGGAGGGTCTGGTAATACTTATTACTTCGTCGTATCAAAACAGCCAGAGCCTGGTAATACTTACTTCACCATATACAAACAGCTAGAGTTGGAGGGTTTGGTAATACTCACTTCGTCGTATCCAAACAGCCAGAGTCGGGGGGTCTGGTAATATTTGTCATAGGTGATATGGAGGTCATAAGTTCGTGTTTGTAGGATCCCGTCTCCGCTCCCACATTCTTCCTCTTCCAACTTCCCCGCTGCACAGGCCGTGTCCAGGGCAGCCTGGGAGCAAGGATGGCTCGATTAAAAGATGGGATTCTCGCACATTCCCTGTCCAAACTATAGATGAATACACAGGTAAGTTGGCAAACACAGCAGACTCTGATTAACTAATATTAATACTTTTATTTCATGTAAAAACCCATGTAACAGAATAACAGATAACATTAACACGAATAACAGAATCACAGATAACTGAATCACGGATAACAGAATCACGAACTAAATCACAGACAACACAATCACTGATAACACAATCATCCTTTCATTTTGCAGAATAAAAAAATTATGGGATGGAAGCATCGCCCACATAGTAGTCAGTATGACGACTCCCCCACAAAGTGGTAACTCTGAAGACCCCCCACCGAATGGTCACTGTTGGACTGACCGGGTCGTCGGCATCCAGCATGCCGCTCTCTTCAAACTCCTCCATGTCCGCTGCTGACTCGTCATCACTGTCAGCATCCACAGCAGCAGTGTCAGCAACTCTGTCAGCATTCTGCAGCAACACCAACATCATACACAGTTTAATGTTTATTAATTTATTTAGCACCAAATTTATACAATTATATTCTATGGTGATGTAAAAAATAAATACTAAAAATATTACATAATGTTGATGAAAAAATATATATATATATTTATATATATATATATAATGTAGACAAATCTATCATAAAATTATATGGTGCTACAAAAAAGACGATAACACGATAAAACAATTAATTAAAAAGAATGGAACTATATATATATATATGCCCTATATATATATATATACAATAACTTAATCATATGCTATAATAAAATAGTGAGTCTTTAATTTACTCTTAAAAACAATGACATCGGTAATTCTCCTTAGATCTTGAGGTTATGCGATCAATAGTCTCGGTGCTGCTACTTTGAGGGCACAATCTCCCCGAGAATGGGGTAAATTCTCCTTAGATCTTGAGTTAACATGTTCCATAGTTTTGGCGCTGTTATTTGTAAGGCACGATTTCCCTGGTGCGACGAAACAGATCTTATTTCACCGTCGGCCAGGATATTTTGGCTGCTAAAATATCAACAAACTGAGCATCCATTCCCGCACTTAAATCACCCTCTGTTGTGTAGTTGACACATCTTTTTTTCTTGAAATATTCAACTAATCTTTATTTAATCCACTTTCCCAATCCTGATGTTCTTCTGCTTCCCAAAAATCAACCCCACAAACAACAAAATCTCACATTGTCGTGTGGTGCTTCTACCATGGTATCCAGAAAGCCCGGTACCCTGCGCAGTGATTATAAACAATATTCACAACTCATGCGTCATCTATCGGCTACGAATAAAACTATGGTTGCTGGACATGTCTGTGACGTGTAAGCATATCTTGGGTTGTGTCCTATTGATATGCCACTCAAAGCAGATAAAAGCTAGTTGACACGTCATACTTACTTTGTCGTCTAGTGTCATGTCACTGACTGCGTCTTGTAGCTGCGCCGTGCCTACAGAGTAACGAGAATCAGCACGTACGATGTTACTGGGCTCTGGTCAATTCACATTAAAGGATTATAGCTATCTTTCAGGCTCAGAGTCACAAAGTTTAGCTTGAAAGAACTTTCGAGACCCTCTCAATCCAGTCGTCAGCGACAGTCAACAGAGATGGGGATACAACCTTCCGATTTTCCTGGAACATCTGTCTTGTGACAGCCACAAACATCATCACATGACACCAGGGACAGTTTAGACGAAGGCTGGTGAAGGGAACGAGAGAACCCTGAAAGCTCAATTGAACTAAAATTTTAGATTCCGAAAGGTACTTCCTTTAACAGAAGAACATTTTGTATGTTCAAATAACACTTCTTCTGTTAAACTCCCAGCCTATATTGTGTGCACACAGCTTATGGTGTATATCACCAATGTACAAATAAAATGTCCCATCGGTAGGCATTTATATTTCCCCAAATTGGTATGTAGAGGTGTTCAAGAAAGAATGAAGAGTTTATATAACATCAGGAAGATGTACCTGAAAGACTGGCCGTCTGTATTGTAACTATTATGTAGTAACACAGGGAGGGTTCGTTGGTGTGTCGACTCACTTGTGTAGTTATACAGGTCCACCCACCTGTACAGTGATGTGTGTCCACCCACCCGTGTAGTGATGTGTGTCCACCAACGTGTGTAGTGATGTGTGTCCACCCACCTGTACAGTGATGTGTGTTCACCCACTTGTACAGTGATGTGTGTCCACCCACCTGCGTAGTGATGTGTGTCCACCAACGTGTGTAGTGATGTGTGACCACCAACTTGTACAGTGATGTGTGTCCACCCACCTGCGTAATGATGTGTGCCCACCCACCTGTGTAGTGATGTGTGTCCACCCACCTGTACAGTGATGTGTGTCCACCCACATGTGTAGTGATGTGTGTCCACCCACCTGTATAGTGATGCATGTCCACCCACCTGTGTAAAGATGCATGTCCACCCACCTGTATAGTGATGCATGTCCACCCACCTGTGTAGTGATGCGTGTCCACCCACCTGTGTAGTGATGCGTGTCCACCCAGCCTCCGTCTCCATCCTCTTCCTCTATCACTTTCTCCTGATCATCTTGGTGATTGCAGACCTGTTTCACACGCTTGTAACAGGGCACTGTAACATGGTTCAGCAACAGGGCACTGTAACATGGTTCAGCAACAGGGCACTGTAACATGGTTCAGCAACAGGGCACTGTAACATGGTTCAGCAACAGGGCACTGTGAAATGGTTCAGCAACAGGGCACTGTAACATGGTTCAGCAACAGGGCACTGTGACTTGGTTCAGCAACAGGGCACTGTGACATGGTTCAGCAACAGGGCACTGTGACATGGTTCAGCAACAGGGCACTGTGACATGGTTCAGCAACAGGGCACTGTGACATGGTTCAGCAACAGGGCACTGTGACATGGTTCAGCAACAGGGCACTGTGACATGGTTCAGCAACAGGGCACTGTGACATGGTTCAGCAACAGGGCACTGTGACATGGTTCAGCAACAGGGCACTGTGACATGGTTCAGCAACAGGGCACTGTCATGGTTCGCAACAGGGCACTATAACAAGATTCAGCAATGGGGCATTGTAACATTGTTCAGTAACGTGGTTCACTAACATGACACTGTAATAAGGTTCAGTAACTTGATTCAATAACAAGGTATTGTAACATGGTTGGTTCATTAACACGGCACTGTAACATGGCACTGTAACATGGCACTGTAACAAGCAGGGCTGGGGTCAATTCCTTTCAATCAATTCAAATTCCTGCTGAAATCTTTCAATTCCTATTCAGTTCCAATTCAATTCTTTTTCCGAAATAATTCAATTGGTAGTTTTACCAATGGATTTTTAAAACACATTTTAAAAATAGTTACCTGAACATTATGAAAGCATTTAGTCTATGAATACACATACATTGACGAGTGATTTCACATTTTATTACGAACAAGAATACAAGTTAACCCAAATGCACATGGTTGAGCACAAATGAAAGCATTTATAATAATAACGTTTGTTTATTCTCTCAAATAACATAAATTTATATACATACAATCAATCAGCCGATCAACTACTAAACACATTTAAGACAATGGAAAAGAAGCAAATTGCTTATGTTTCCTTTTTCAATTATAAATTAAATATATTATGCGCCACGATGTCTATTCTTTAAAAAAAAAATTATTTAATACTCTCTCACAAACGTTAGCTCAAAGGGAAATACATACACTCCACTTTTACACCAAATTGTTCAAGTCCTTTAATCATTTGTCACACTAAGGTGAGAAAATGGACTTCCAGGGCTGATTTCCATATTTCTAAAACTCAGTCTTATTTGCATTTCCTTATTTACACTGGAAGTCCAGCACATATCCAGCTGCAATTATTAACAGCAGATGTCTGTTGTGCACACATGTCTGCCTTTTGATCATGGCTTCTTGCCTCAGCAAGTCAACCCTACTAACTGTGCCTAGCTGCTAAAGCCTGCTATTGTTTCATTGTTTATGTGAGCTGATAGAACATGCCTGCTGTTTATGGACTGACTGGAAGGTGGGGTTCGGCCAGATCAAGAAAATGAGGATCAATTCCTTTTCGTTCAATTCCAATTCCTTTTGCTCAAAATCTTTCAATTCCAATTCCTTTTGCTCAACATCTTTCAATTCCAAATCCTTTTGGAATTGACCCCAGCCCTGGTAACAAGGCACTGTAACAAGGTTAAGTGACTTGGTTCAACAAGGTATTGTAACATGGTTGGTTCAGTAACATGGCACTACAAGATGGACCTATGGAATTTTGTGGTAAATTCATAGATAGATGTGTTTATTTTTCAAATGTAGTAGATTTGCTGTCAACGCTTGTTATCTCGAATTAACTTGTGCGCAGATGCTTTTCTAATTCTTTTCAAATGTGAAGCCCTGAAACATGTTCTACCATTAAGCCTCAGTAGGATATAAATGTATATAGTTTGAGATGGTCCCCATATATCAATGTTGAGTCTTACCGTTCCTGGTGAGAAGGAACTGTTTATCTGCGGGAAGGTAAGACTTCACTTTTGAGTTGTCCCCTCCTGCCCACTGCCATGTGGGACAGTGGTGTACCATATGGTCGCCCGCTGCAACAAACTGTAAACAAAAAAAGATTTATTTTTTACATATCATATGTAGCTGTTACCAATGCAGTGTTCTCAGACAATACTTATGACAGAAAATACAGTTCTGTCATAAACCAATGGCTTCCTTATCCATCTGGAGAGTAACTTGTGTTAGGTGGTAATCTTGTTAATTCTTGCTAAATGTAATTGCATATCAAGTAAACATTTAATTCAGTTAAATTTATATGTGATGAAATTCTCAAAATGTCATTACTCAGCGCATCACCCTTTTCAAATTGTTATAAAAGTTGAATGGCAATGATTAAAACATGTGTTTTTGACTGAATGGTGATGAACTATATAAAGAGGCAGAACTTACCTCATCAGGTGTAATGACGCCCGTTTCACGAAACTTGGATTCCTACAAGCATTCAATCTCATTAAGCCATCAACCACTGGCAAATATAGTAGACTAAACAATTTGTTAACGATTTCCTTCTATTCACAACTATTATTTGAGATTTATAAACTCAACGTTTTGGCTCTCATTGGTAGCCTTCATCGGGAACTGAATTCGGGGATGACTATAGCTCTTCTGCTCGCCACTTGGTCACCAGGCTCGAGGGTCAAAAGAAGGAGGTTGAGACCATCACATCCATAATTATGGATCAGAAAGACGACTATATCATGAATCAAGACGAATACCGACTCAGCCATGTATGAGATGGCCTGCTTGAGATATCAACTAGTCATCCCAGAATTCAGTTCTTGATGACGGTAAGTGAAATGTTTAGTAAGTAAATCTCAATAGTTCTGATCAGAAGAAATACCTTACTTCATTACAATTATGTTATTCTCTACCAACATTTTCACGAATAAATAATTTGATTCAGCAGAATTGACAATATTCTCGTTGGTATTATAGGGAGTAGGTCAGTAATTACAGTGAACTCCACTTAACAGAATCGCTGCTACAACAGAATCAGCCATTTGGTAGAATTAAATATATTGGCTTGGATCAATCCCTATTCATGCTGCATTAAAATGTGTCACTTAACACAGAATCAGCCACTTAATAGAATCAAGTTGTTCTGGCCCAACATTATATTCTATTAGGTGGATTTCATTGTATCACTTTTAATGCTGTTTTTTACGTCTTGAATGTTTTATTTGGTATTTCTAAGGTTGACAAAATCCATAGTTTCCTGGCTTTTCCTGGCTAGACCAATTTTTTACCGGATCTAGCATTAAATCTAGGTTTAAATTCCCTCCTCGATTAACTTAGACCATTACGAATCAGGTCCAGTCAGGTTCAAATATACGTAATTAGTGTGAGAATATTTGAAGTAATATGTACAGTCGGTTTAATGAGTGTGTAGTTTTATTAAATTACTAAAAAGATCATACGGAAAAGTGTGAATAGCATTAATAGGCCCATGTTGTAGTATACAGAGCTGGACCACTTTTTGTTTCATATTGTAGCAACACTGAGTATAATGTCTTCTATTAGTGACAAATGCCAGATCACGCAAGATTTCGACATCAAGTTAACAATTTTATGCAACTGCGCCTGAAACCACCAAGCCAAGGAGTAGGGCGTGGAAGATTTGTGGTAGAGCGTCTGACTGTCGGGTTCTAAACCACCTTAATTCACCCAACTTTGCCTGTATCTTTCAGAAGTGACAGTAATGTTCATCCATTGGTCCCTTGGAAGTTCTGTCTGGTGTCTAAGTTTTAACTTTCACTTTCCACTATCATTTTTTCTAGATGATTTCATCCTGTTTTGTGGACTCGCTGGCGTTGAACTTTTCCAGTTACTCCCGACCCAGGTTTCAACATCATTATTTCGCCTTATACAAACCTTTAACACCGGGATTAGGTATTCGGCAACACCTAGTGCTTTTCCCTGAAAGAAATTCTTGACACCTTGCATGTTGCTCGCACGTAAATGACCCGCGAACGTGTTCTGCAGTTAAATTAAAGGCTCTAAATAAAAATTACTTTAGACTCCAATTCGTTGACGGAAGTTGGCTGAGGACGATAAATGTATCGCCACCTATCGGAGTTGCTGCAAACTTAGATATATAAATTTATCCGACAGAGGGCGACAGCCATTCGTGTTTGCAAAGTGGGGAGCCTACATTTTAGTACATGCACATCTCCTTATACAACTGAATTTATCAGTGAGCGAGGCTTGGTACATGATGATATACTGCCTAAACAGCTGATCACAGTTAAGCTGGGAGGTAGCAGTGAGTTTAAAGATCGAGATCACCAACTCTGTGAGGCGTCGACGACGTACAGGTTTTTCCTATCCATTTCCCTGCGTGGGATCTGTTACATCCAGTGGCGTAACTAGGATCTCCCAAAGGCTAATCCGAAGGGGGAGGCCAGGGGACAAGCACAAGGGCAAGGGGCGGACCAAGCTTATTCACCATGCTACCATGTAGCGGCGCACCAGAAAAATACGGTAAGCAAATAAAATATTTAAGGGAAAGGGGCAAGGCCCAACGAAAAAAAACGCCACTGTTTAGGGGAAGGCGGTGTTAGTTGAGCCATTTTTCATATTTTTATGTCTGGCGCAATCATGCTCAGAAGTCAAAACTGTTTATACTCACATAATAATATGATTATTATTATTAGTAGATCATTTTATACCAAGATACCTTACATATATAGCATGCATAGATAATTGAAAGTGAAATCAAACCCTGTCCATTTAACTGCGAAAGTCAGACGCCCTAAATGGCTACAATTGACGTAGCTACAGCGCCCCACGAACACTTCGTGGCCGTGAAGCCAAACCGCAAGGACTCGGAAGGGAGCACGATGTCGAAGATATTACGTATGTTCCAATCTGTATTATACAATGGACGGGCACGAACGACACCCCACACCTTCCTACCCATCATGCAGGTGGTCTGTGTCGTTGAGTTATCTAGAAGCGACCGTTTTATGATGTTTGGCCAACGAAGCAGTGGTGTCGAAGTTGGTATAAGGCATGCGTGTGCTTTATCTCCGTGTTTGGCTGATTTTGAGATCCCACAGTACAAGCTTGCTGATAGGAAGCACCTGTAGGGTGACGGAACATGTAGGGTGACGGTACCTGTAGGGTGATGGTACCTGTAGGGTGACGGCACCTGTAGGGTGACGGTAGCTGTAGGGTGATGGTACCTGTAGGGTGACGGTAGCTATAGGGTGATGGTACCTGTAGGGTGACGGCACCTGTAGGGTGACGGTAGCTGTAGGGTGACGGTACCTGTAGGGTGACGGTACCTGTAGGTTGACGGTAGCTATAGGGTGATGGTACCTGTAGGGTGGCGGCACCTGTAGGATGACCGTACCTGTAGGGTGACGGTACCTGTAGGGTGACGGTAGCTATAGGGTGATGGTACCTGTAGGGTGACGGCACCTGTAGGGTGACTGTAGCTGTAGGGTGACGGTACCTGTAGGGTGACGGTACCTGTAGGGTGACGGTAGCTATAGGGGGATGGTACATGTAGGGTGGCGGCACCTGTAGGGTGACGGTAGCTGTAGGGTGACGGCACCTGTAGGGTGACGGTACCTGTAGGGTACCTTTATTCCATTTAAGTATTAGTTCAGCAGAAATCATAGCAAACTGTTGTCGTTATCTGAAGGCTTATCTTTTTACCCCCTTGCCAACCCATGGTTCTTTACGTATTCATCCATGTTATGACAACCGTAACATTGTATACCGAGTTTGAGATTTCCTAGTACTTTGGCTTTCAGCTCGGGTTCCAAGGATTTCTGAAGACGTAACCAACGTGCTCCTGTTGTATTGTACCTATGTTCTTCGCACCCTATTGTCTTGTGTGACCTCACATCATTCTCTACGTTATATCGACATTACCAGACATGTAGCTTTTTTTTTAAAATAGGACATGTGTTTTGAATATATGTCATGCGTAAATACCGTTTAGTCGTTCACAAATTTCACAACTGTCCTCGCCATGTCAACCCCAGGTTGTGTGCGGGCTTGCTTGCACATGTGTGCGCGTTCGTGTGTTTGTGTGTGTTTGTGTGTGCGTGCGTGCGTACGTGCGTGTGTGCGTGCGTGTGTGCGTGCATTCAAATCGAATACAAATATATGTTTTGATGTCAGTACAGACAGGAATATTCTATTGTCGGTAACATCATCACTTCGACCTACACATATAAAGCCGGAGCTGCAGTTCACCTTTACACAGAGGAGGGCAGCAAAGGTCTCATTGGCATGATATACACTTTCATTAGTTTTGACAACATGTCGAACATATATCAGCGTACAACCGAAATCCGCAGTTCAGAATGTATCGATCTAGGTCTGCGTCGGTGGCCATGGCAAATGCAGAGAAGTGAAACTTAGCTGTTACGATACTTACATTATTTTGTTTACATAATTCGTAGCCATTTAATTTTAGGACATAGTTTACAGGGTTGCTTAGATACCAGCTAGCTATCTGACATGCGTATAAGAAGCAATGACTTTACTTCAGAAACCTCGCTTGATTTAAAGTACATTAGTAAAACATCGTGAGGTAATTTTACGTGCATTATGTCCGAAATTACCACCGAAGCTGTATGCCGAAGGGAAGCTATACGTGAGTTAATTCCTAAATCGCTACAGCAAAGTCAACAAAGCGCACATAACTGTATACGTTTTGTGATTTCTGGCAATTTTCCCTTCAATTATCATTGACATGCGATTGGTACGATCGTATTTTATTGCTGGATTTCGTGTATCAAGCGAATACGCAACTAGTCAACGAAATTTTAACACACGTTTAAAACACCTGTTCCATGTATAGGTCATCGAACGATGTTACGGACCTACTTCTTGTGTCCCTCACACGATGTGTTGTCATATTTCGACGCGCGTCTTTGCCCGGTCTTCCGTTATACACGGGTCATCCAGTAGCCTGCAGCAGACTCGGAAGAAGTGCGACGTCGGTTGAAGTTACTCGCAATCGCACTTCGTTGTCTGCTTCTCGTCGTTATAGCGCCACTTTCTCGTGATTTTCTTCGCACGGATGACTTCGATGCGATGTTTTGTCGAGCCACGTTTGGTCAGACCCAGCAGCCAGGCATTCAGCTGGTCATAATCATATTTTAACCACAGCTGATGTATCTCGCATTCGTCTATTCCATTCATTCAGTCTTGTGCTGCTGGGCGATGAGTTCATCGGCTTTGTGTAGTTCAACAGGCTTTTCATGACTTTAGTTGGTTGCAGCAGGTACGCAGTTGATGGTGTGTGCCACTTGACGTGATCATTTCATGCGACTGGCAATAGATCGCCTTACTGATAAGCAGCCCGATTCTCGAATAACAAACGAAACATTATTAAGACATTCTTCGCAATTCGGTAAACGTCAAATGATTGAGATGTCATTCTCCGGGAAGGAGATTTTTGGAAGACTCCATGGGAATGATAGAGAGTTGGCATGTATTAGCTTGGCTCATGTCCCAAGAAAATACGATTGTAGCGAACATGCAATTACCCCTTGTTTACACGCTATACGTGCATTTAAAAATTAAAGTTAGACGCCGACCCGGAGTTGATGTGTTTCTCGCATGAATGAGCATGAATGATCATGAATGATCATGAATGATGATGCCCGCTCGGCCGGCCACCTACTTCACACCTGCCCGTCCTCGTTGTCTTGTGTCGGGCGGCACAAATGTATTGTTTAGCCTATTTGGAACGTTACTAACATGCAACTAACACATGCAGTAAACACGTATTTGATGTACGTTTGTATTGTATATGTCTATCACCAAGTTACCTGATAGTAACCATGCGCACATACAAAATGATTACGTATTTGTCATAAAACATTTTGTTCGAGAAGTTCGGCATACAAATTATAATCAGATGTTGTGTAAGTGGGGTCATAACCAGATATTGTCTAAGTGGGGTCACAACGAGTATTTCGTAGGTCATTATCAGACAAAGGCCAAACATGTGTAATGTTTGTGAAAGTATTAATACATACAATTTTACCAAATAAATACTTTAATTTTTTTAATATCTGATACAATAAACCAACAACACCTACTTTAGGTATACACGTAGTGGCTATATGCCAGTTGTACGTTGTTCTTGTTGTAAGCCATTATTTTGAAAACAATTATTACAACGCACATAAATGTTACGTTCGGCCAGATGCGTCTGCGACAAGGCAAGGTCTCGTGTTACCAAAAAGATACATTGCTGTATGCTCTTTCGTTGTTACCAGTATATTTACTCGCAATCAATTATTTGGAACGCGTTTCTTCTCTTCTTGCTTACAGCACGCAGTTGGTGTATCATATAATACACACTTAACGAGGTCAGTGTTCATCAGTTTTAAAATATTATATTATTAACACCGACGCAAATCTGCATTGGCGCTGTAAAATAGAAAAATGTTGATTTTTGACCGACGGGACACCCTGTGCGTTCGTGGGCACAGCGTGCCTACCTAATTGGGAGCAACCTCGGTTCTGTAAGTCTAAGGCTCCAATATCTCCTGTATCATGTCTACCTTCGTTTCCACCCTACGACATCAGCGTTTTGTTATTGAAGAACGCAGCAAAAACAGACCTACAGTAAATATAATCCTAAACAAAACTATTGCAACCTTAATCCTAAATGTTAAATACTTCTGAGATTTCCCATCCACCGGCATTCCGACAAAATCAGCTAATCTTCACTGTCCCGACCTCTAGGCGGTGGTGTTAATGCGCTGTCAATCTTCCAGGTGGCGCAACGGTTCATTCCAGCAACGTATGTATCATTCCTGAAAACGGACGTAATTTAGCGGTTAAGGTAAGACGGGTTTAAACACTAATCACAGAGCTACCATTCTGTTTTGTCATTCATTTGTTCGTTCGTTCGTTCGTTCGTTCGTTCGTTCGTTCGTTCGTTCGTTCATTCGTTCATTCATTCATTCATTTGGGATTAATATGTACAACATAACTTTTATCATTTACACACAGGGATGACTGAGCATTGCGCGCCCAATTACATTGTGATCCCTTCATTTAAACAAACGATTTTAACTTGTAAAATCCACAGCAGGAAACCCCATATGCGAGATGGACAAGGTAGCCTTTGACTTATGATACATTGTCTAAGATTTTTTAAATTATCGAACATGCGTCCCAATACGTCTTGTGCGTACTCACCCGACTGTCGTACTCACCCGACTGTCGTACTCACCCGACTGTCGTACTCACCCGACTGTCGACTCACCCGACTGTCGTACTCACCCGACTGTTGACTCACCCGACTGTCGTACTCACCCGACTGTCGTACACACCCGACTGTCGTACTCACCCGACTGTCGTACTCACCCGACTATCGTACTCACCCGACTATCGTACTCACCCGACTGTCGTACTCACCCCGACTGTCGTACTCACCCGACTGTCGTACTCACCCGACTGTCGTACTCACCCGACTGTCGTACTCACCCGACTGTCGTACTCACCCGACTGTCGACTCACCCGACTGTCGACTCACCCGACTGTCATACTCACCCGACTGTCGTACTCACCCGACTGTCGTACACACCCGACTGTCGTACACACCCGACTGTCGTACTCACCTGACTGTCGACTTACCCGACTGTCGACTCACCCGACTGACGTACTCACCCGACTGTCGACTCACCCGACTGTCGTACTCACCCGACTGTCGTACTCACCTGACTGTCGTACTCACCCGAGTACTGGATGTTGCCGTCCGGGTCAGGATGGTGGATCTCGAAGATCTTGTTAACCTCCTCCTCCGTCAGCACGTTTCCAACCCGCTGTAGCAAGTATCGCATCTCGTTATATCTCAGCCACCCCGATCCCTTTATGTCCAACAGCACCCTGAAGATGACGCGCAGTTCGCCCTCTGACCCCTCCATGCCCCACGGCTGGCGCGAGAGCAACGTCAGGAATTCGATAAATGTCACGTACCCTGCCGAAGATTGTTGTTTCAAAATGTCATTTGCAAACAGCGCATGCATGCATGCATGCATGCATGCATACATACATACATACATACATACATACATACATACATACGTACGTACGTACATACATACATACATACATACATACATACATACATACATACATACATAAATACATAGATTCATACGCTAGCTCGATTATTGTAAGGTTTTGGCTTTTTAATAACATGCTAGTTTCGCATCAGTTAAGAAAATTGTTCCGTTTAAGTGAAACCGACCGATCTTTGAAACGAGAGAGTGGAAATATATGTGAGTCCGCGCTACATACATACATACATACCGCGCTACAGCTCGTACAGAAAGTGTGTGTGTTGTAAGCAAGTCTTACCATTTCGGAAGGGACCATACGTGTTGACGATCTCTTCGCTGTATTCCTTCGACGGAAGCCGTCCTAGGGCTCTCATTGCCAGGGCCACATGCTTCACGTGAATAGTCATGTCGGCTCGCTCGTCAAATACCTTGAGCACCTCTCGAACCTCTGTTGTCACCAATCACGATGACGCTGCTAACGTAGTTCGCACACACGCGCGCGTGCACGCACGCACGCACGCACACCCACGAACGAACACGCACGCACGCACGCACGCATTCACACACACACACACACACACACACACGCACACACGTACACACGCACGCACGCACACACACACGCACATACACTTATACTCTTTAAATACGTTGTGTTGATGATCGCTGCAAGTATTCCGTCGTGTTTGTTGGAGTGATGTGACGTGACGTGACGTGACGTGACGTGACGTGACGTGACGTGACGTGACGAGGTTTATAAGATAAGAAAAGACGAAGTAACTGGAAAAATTTCTGTTTTGTTTGGCTCTCCAAAAAATATATTCAATGCTGAGATGTCACGCTGACATTTAACGTATTCGTATATTTCATGATTTAACAAGATTTAACAAGATTTGCCATCCAAGCCAAAGGCCCAGATGGCAAGTGGACAAGGAAGCCATTGGCTTATCGAGAGTCCAACAATGTTCACCTACTTATAACCCGCCCTTCTGATATATGTGTCAACCTTGTTTTTAAACATATTCATATGATAATCTAACTAGTGTCCAATACTTTATAAAACCTAAGTTATACAAATATTTTATATGCAGCGCTCATGCATGGTTACCATTACGGAATTATTTTAATTTCAGAGAAATGTATTCGAATGAATATGAATAAAACGAGTCCATTCACTGTGGAACTTTTCTTAATTATGTGGATTTTGCCCATCCCGATTACTTAACATTGGAACTGCAACGTGCACAATTTCCTTAACGTACCTTTGAGTTGTTCTTTCGTGAAAAGGTCCTGGTTAAAATGCGATTCATCAAGCAGTTTTTGAACAACGATTGTTTCGCTTGATTTGGTTGACTTGGACATGTTGTATGGTTCCGTTAACGTCCCCTTGCAAAAACATATTACTGCACATGCGCATTATTTCATAACGTTGTACATTACGTCACTTCATCAGTCATGAGCACCAACGATCGCGAATCTGCACGCTGTGCCAGTTTTCGATCAACGATCAAATGTAGCCAACTGTCGTATTGCGCGAAGTGGTGATGTGCTGGCATTCTACATTTTTTACAAGTCACCTGAACAAATAATACACGTAGATATTCATGGGCGTATCCAGAATGTTTCGTTGGGGGGGGGCAAAATAAAACATGAAATGTTGAACGCCGGCCAACTTGTCAATCACCTCGTTAATGGTTGGGCAAGGGTTTCCTATGTAACACCCTACGTTCTGGGAACTATGTTGTACAATTGACGAAAATGAGGACGGATAGGTGGGAAGAAAGTGGTCGGGCGAATTCGCATGATGATTAACAAGAAACTTCACATCAACTCAGGGTCTGTGTCTGACTTTATTGTTCAGTGGGTAATTGCACGATACATTCGTATTTTCGTCGAACACGAGCCAAGCTGAAGACCGACGTTTTGCAGCAATGCTTCGTTGGTCCGTCACGTGATGTTGACACGATGGGTGGTGGTGTGAAAGCAGTTCACATGTACTGGAGCACGCATGCCATGCAGATCGTGACCAGCGTGTATGTGTTGGTCGAAGTGATGACGTTACCTGCAATAGAACATTCTTGTGTGTACCAATATCAAGCTTACGTTCGATTGAAATACACGCGCTCACGCACGCAAGCAAGCACGGAACTTACTTTCGTCGACAGACTAATTAAGGACACGGAGCAATACAAGGACTGGCAGCCTGCATGGTGTATAGAAAGGTGTGGTGTGCTACCAGTTATACTGCTAAAAACCCATTTCTTAACGAGTCAGGGCCCGTATTCTTACGAATTCAGAACGCAAGTTTTGTGCAAATCTGCAAGCTTGTACGTGTCAACACGGCCCTGACTAATTGACATTATCCACCTGCAACGCTGGAATGTTCCTCGTGGTCGTGGAGTTCGTAGTACCCGCTCTCCACCTTGATGCCGGACAAAGCCGTCTTCTGCTCGGCGCTCAGAGCCGTCGTCTGGTCTCTTGTCAACGCCCGCTTTTGATCCACCGTCATTTTCTTTAGCTGCTCCTTCGTCAAGGCCTGTCACGAGCAGCAGCCCAGGCTTCACGGAATGTTAACAGTAATGAAAACAGGAAATACTTATTTACCCATTACACAGACACGCACGCACGCACGCACGCACGCACGCACGCACGCACGCACGCACGCACGCACGCACGCACGCACGCACGCACGCACGCACACACACACACACACACACACACACACACACAGTAGGTGTCCACTTCTTGAAAATGCTACATATCGTATCCAATTGGTTCACTAACCCTAAACATCTCCGGTCGCATTTGTTTGATGTGCTTGGGGGGAATTTCGCCGAACAGCATCACGGGTATCGACGACAATGTCTTCTTGTTGACTTCCACTGGAGGTCAACAGACACAAGGTCATCACAACTATTCACGTACATGGTGTGTGTGTGTGTGTGTGTGTGTGTGTGTGTGTGTGTGTGTGTGTGTGTGTGTGTGTGTGTGTGTGTGTGTGTGTGTGTGTGTGTGTGTGTGTGTGTGATGACGTGTGTACGTGCGTGCGTGTGTGTGTTCTTGTGTGTGCATTTTGTGTGTGTGCGTGCGTGCGTGCGTGTGTGTGTGATGACATGTGTACGTGCGTGCCTGCGTGCGTGTGTGTGTGTGTTCTTGTGTGTGCATTTTGTGTGTATGTGTGCGTTTATTCTATGTGTCCCTGCGTGTGTGTGTGTACGTGTGCGCGCGTGCGTGCGAGCAGTTTGCCACGAACATATTTGTTGCGGTTTCCACGTGTTGTGGTTTGCCACGTACCGACGTGTTACAGTTTGCCACGTACCGACGTGTTACAGTTTGCCACGTACCGACTGCGGCGCCAATCTCCCTGATGGTCGTCACCGTCCATTTGGTCGGGTCGTCGCCGAAAGTGTCCTCGGCCTTACGCGCGATCGCCTGGCGCTGGTCCAATCCACACGTGTCCAGCGCGCCCCACACGGCCGTCGAGTCCCTGTGAAAAGACCCCAATACCTGACTATACATTCACATCTCCGGGCTTCGGCTGTTAAGGACATGTTAACCCCTAGATTAGATTATTTTAAAAAAAATTGGGATTTTTTATTTCATATTATCATTCTATACACACTAACTAAACATTCCACATATGAGCAATGCACATTTGAGCAATGATGCGTTTTATGAGGTTTCCTAAAGTGCTACAAAATACATTTGAGCAATGATACGTTTTATGAGGTATACTAAAGTGCTACAATATACATTTGAGCAATGATACGTTTTATGAGGTATCCTAAAGTGCTACAATATACATTTGAGCAATGATACGTTTTATGAGGCATCCTAGAGTGTTACAATTTACCGCTATGTTAGACATGTTGCAACAGCCATCCGTGCAAGTTGTAGCATTGTAACATGTATTTCCTACCATTTAGGCGTAATGTGAAATGCCAGTGTACAAAACAAATTAGTGGCTTTGAGTTGTTTTAGTACATATCTAAGATATGCGACTAGCTTAGAAGACTGAACAGGCCGTCGAGTCCCTGTAGAAGATAAGAAAAATAAGCCAGCAAATCTTCTCGAAATCGTGAATTTTCGAAAATATGAACAGGTGAAACATCACGAAAGTAACACGCTGTGTTTGGATGTTATTTTTTTAAGTAACTGATACATTATAAATAATAATACATTCAACAGAATAATATTCAGAAAAAAAACAGTTATTTGGTTAACTAATGAAAATCGACATATATTCTATTGAATATGTTGCACGATTGTAAAAAAAACATTACAAATTTTGACCGTCAAATTTTTTTTATTTCACGATATCCACTGGTGCTATATTGCAATGTGCTGTACCTGTTTAGTTAAAATCACATATCTTCAGCTCTCTAAATCATGTCGCAGATGTGCTTGCCCTAAACATTGGCTGTTTTCGCAAGAATATTATATTAATTCGCCTATCGGTGTTTCGGGAAAGTCACCACCAAAATACAGATCTACGCGTCTTCCGATCTATTTCATAATGTAACCTATCACTGCCAAATTTCCCACCTTTCAAACGTTCCAACTTGCTGAATGATGCAGTTACTTATTGGCAAATTAATTCGCTGAAATCGGGTAACTTGCGCATTTTAGTCACTACTTCGTCTGACACACACAGCGGGCGGACAATTGAATTTCGATGCTCATCGAACTTGTGGTCATCTGGTCACCATTTACACCACACGCTTGACCACACTATTGTCCAGTGTAAGAATGGTAAAACAATAAACAATCTTTGTAAGTAGGTTTGTAGTTTTAAATAGTCAGCAGTCAAAATGAGGCTGATTTATTCAGAAGCAACGAATATATGACAGACGGACAGTCTTACTCATAGACGGCCTTCGGAAGCTTATCTATGTTCTCGGCGGTGGCGCCACAGGCAAGGTTTCCAAGCAACAAAATATCGTCTGCTTTGAGGGTTGACATGTCGTTGTTCTTCGCCTTACCCAGCCAGGTCGCAAACATCTTCTCCCGCTGAAATCAAGTTACACATATATTTTAACGATTTTCGTTGGATGATTATTGGACTGCCATTAATTTATATAAGGCGATCTTTATTTCTCATAAAACTGGCAAATCGTGTTTTCCCAAAAAAAAATACGAAATGAATGATCACTATAGTGACACGTTTTGATACTATTTTAAGCCAACTGAGATGCCACAATGTCTCGAAAATTATCTTGCAAGACCGGTAATTGATGCTATTTATTATCAAATTCGCATTTTATGCCATTTCTGACGGTAAATATACGACAACAATAAATATTCAAACATGATGTACACTATTGTTAATTTACATGTGTTTTGAAATTGAAACGTTCAGTAAATCGAATCATTTCAACTAAGAGAAGCCACCAAATAACGTCCACTTAATTAACTAATGGTGGGGACATCCTTCAATCTAGATACGATGGGGACACCCTAATGTCTACATAAGATGGGGACACCCCTAAGTCTGCATACGATGGGGACACCCTTAAGTGTACATAAGATGGGGACACCCTTAAGTCTACATAAGATGGGGACACCCCTAAGTCTACATACGATGGCGACACCCTTAAGTCTACATAAGATGGGACACCCTTAAGACTACATACGATGGGGACACCCTTAAGTCTACATACGATGGGGACACCCTTAAGTCTACATAAGATGGGGACACCCTTAAGTCTACATAAGATGGGGACACCCCTAAGTCTACATACGATGGGGACACCCTTAAGTGTACATAAGATGGGGACACCCTTAAGTCTACATAAGATGGGGACACCCCTAAGTCTACATACGATGGCGACACCCTTAAGTCTGCATAAGATGGGGACACCCTTAAGTCTACATACAGAAATCTGAACTCAAGTAATGGTATTCTGAATATGTGGTAATTTTTGCCCATGTGAAATGTTCCATGTTCGTGCATGCTCTACCTGTTCACTGCTGAAGAGTTGTGACTTGGCGGCGGCGGCGATAGTGTAGAAGTCTAACAGGTTGAGACTGCCGATCTCGTCGACAGTCAGCGCCGCCACAATGTTGCCAGCCTCCTCGATGTCGTCAGGCGACCAGTCTGATGGCTGTCCCCAAACCTACGCCAGCATAGTTAGCTTTCACTTCAATGGCGGCTTATTTTGATAAAGCCACTATCGGTATACTGACTTATTGGAACATTATTGTTTGGGGCAATGTTCATTAAAACATCTACGATTTATCTTAGCGTAATTGTCACAGCTACGTTTCACACACAACACACGCACTGATGCACATGCGTACGCACGCACGCACGCACGCACGCAAACACACACACACCCCCGCTATTTAAGGACGACTGTCACACACACGTGTGTGTGTGTATGTGTGTGCGTGCGTGCGTGCGTGCGTTCGTGTGTTTGTGACAGTCGTCCTTAAATAGCCCTCAGAAGAACATATGTACAGCCAATCAAAGAATATGGATATATTTGGGCGGTGTCCTTAGAATGCCGCAACCAAGAACACAAAAAAAAACAGGCGTGGTACTTGAAACCATCTGTAAAAAGGAAAAGGGGACACCCAAAAGAAACGTACCATCGAACCATCGCAAGAGATGCATAAACCCAGAATATAAAGACACAGGACCTAGAATGAATGGCTGCGTATCGAAATGGTTGGCGTCGATTGTTCTCTGCTTGTGTCATTGACAGCACAAGGAGTGAGTAAGTAAGACAGTCGTTCAAATCCCCCCGCCCCCCCCCCCACCTTCTTGGCCAGCCTGCCGAGCTGCGTCAATTGTCCACTGGTCCAGCTGTCGATGTCGCCGAGCTGTTCCACGCAGTCCGTGAACTCGGTGTCTGACAGCGTCGCCAGCAACGCCGGATCGAAGGAACGGGCCGCTTGGCCGGCCAACTGGATGTCGCTGCACGTCAGGGCTGTCTCTGGAATGCGAACGCACACGCATGCAGGCTGCAATTCTGACGGAGCGTAGTTTAAACTGATAGATGAACAATTATGTTGATCCTACGTCAAGTAAACAATTATGTAGGTCCTACGTCAAGTAAACAATTAGTAGGGCCTACGTCAAGTAAACAATTATATAGGTTCTACGTCAAGTAAACAATGATGTAGGGCCTACGTCAAGTAAAATAGTATGTAGGTCATACGTCAAGTAAACAATTACGTAGGGCCTACGTCAAGTAAATAATTATGTATGGCCTGTGTCAAGTAAGCAGTTATGTAGATACTCCGTCAAGTAAACAATTAAGATGGACCTACGTTAAGCAAAATGTATAATAATGATATTAATAATAATTATTATTAATAGTTGCAGCAGCAGCAGCAGTATAGATATTCTAGATTAAAAACCAACCTGTTTAAATTCGGTTATCTCCCTCATCGTACCGATCGAACAGTTTTCGACTGGAATTGTTAAACCAACTAGAAAATGTCTAACTCTTTTCTCTTGGTGCGCTGCTAAGCAGAGATGATCTTAGCACAATAATTTTTTTAATTTACTGTAGTGTATTGTATTCGTATGATACGATGATCCGCCACTTACTGGTTGCACGGCGACTCCTGGCCCCGGACTCCGCAGCAGCCACCCGCTCCTGGCCTGCCACGGCCACAATGAACGCCCACCAGAGGCGGGACTCAAGCACCAGTTCTTTCTTGCGGTCGTCGTAAGACATGTCCTCTTTGAAACCGTCGACGTCTCTCTCGTTTCGCGTCCGGTGTTTCTCCTCCAAGCACTCGCACACGTCGGCGTAGCTGTCAGCCAGCGCTTCCTGTTCACAAATACATGTCTCTCTCCGACAGACCGGTGGCAATTTCAGAAAAAGGAAACCCTGTAGGCAGTTTTTCGTAAAGCATGACAATAAACGGTTTTAAGGTGATTTGGATGTGCTAAATTCAATAAGTGATGTTGATAAATCGAGGGATTCTTGACCCCTTAAATAAAAAAAAATATTTCGTCCGATTTGCCACTGCAAAGACCTCCTAAATAGTAAAATGTTAAGATATTTTTACAGCGGTTTTATGGTCATTTGGATGTGCTGAATCAAAAAAGTTATGATGGCAAAATGTGGGACGGTTTCTTTTTGTTGGCATGATTTACTAAAAATACCCACGAGACCCTTTCTAAGGAATTTATTTGAATCTTGGCACGGGTCTATTTTTGTGTTTTTCTCCAGTACACCGCCGTTTTCCATAAAACTGACTAGTCAGTGCATAAAATCTGATGATCTTGTGAGACCTCATCCAATTAATTGTGTGTGTGTGTGTGTGTGTGTGTGTGTGTGTGTGTGTGTGTGTGTGTGTGTGTGTGTGTGTGTGTGTGTGTGTGTGTGTGTGTGTGTGTGTGTGTGTGTGTGTGTGTGTGTGTGTGTGAGTGTGTGTGTGTGTGTGTGTGTGTGTCCGCGCGCGCATGTTTTCCATAAAACTGACTAGTCAGTGCATATGTTGTGGTTACTACTAAAATCTGATGATCTTGTGATACCTCATTCAACTAAATTGTGTGCGTGTGTGTGTGTGTGCGTGTGCGTGTGCGCGTGTGTGTGTGCGCGTGAGCGTGTGCGTGTGTGTGAGCGTGTGTGTGTGTGTGTGTGTGTGTGTGTGTGTGTGTGTGTGTGTGTGTGTGTGTGTGTGTGTGTGTGTGTGTGTGTGTGTGTGTGTGTGTGTGTGTGTGTGTGTGTGTTTGTGTATGTTCTCATTCAACTAAATTGTGTGTGTGTGTGTGTGTATGTGTTTGTTTGTGTGTATGTATGTGCGTGTATGTGTGTTGGTGAGTGTACATCAGCATGTGTGCATAGCTGTGTTTGTGTGTCATCATTTATGAATGGTTTGCGATTTATTCTATCTAACAGGCAGACCCCAACAATATATATATTTTGTGATACTAGAGAATAATGCGTCGTACGTGGACGCTAGCATAACTGGTGACACACAGACAGACTGTTAACTGCCCCGGAAGCCGATGTGATTACTATTACTTCTCTCTCGCATGGACTACCTGGTCGGCCTTTTTAAGGGAATCATTAGAGATGAAGTGTAGTATACCAGCCCCACGGATGATATCTTCCTTCGACTTCATCATGTTCCTGCAATCAACAGATTGTCTATATGCATACATATACACACACACAATCATATGTACGCAGATAAACGCATAATACCTACATACATATTACATACGTACGTACGTACGTTCATACATACATACAGACAGACAGGCAGACACACGCAAACGTATACGCACAAACACGCACGCACGCACCCACGCACGGACAGACACACATATAATATATGATTATGCATATATGTAGCGAGTCAGCGATTTAGCGATCCCTGAAGGAGGAAGACTACTGGACAAAAAGATGACACAGGGCTGGTGACATGGACAAAGGTGACATACGGCTGGTGACATGGACAAAGATGACACAGGGCTGGTGACATGGACAAAGGTGACACAGGGCTGGTGACATGGACAGAGATGAAACATGGCTGGTGACATGGACAAAAGTGACACACGGCTGGTGACAAGGACAAAGATGACACAGGGCTGGTGACATGGACAAAGGTGACACAGGGCTGGTGACATGGACATAGATGACACAGGGCTTGTGACATGGACAAAGGTGACACAGGGCTGGTGACATGGACAAAGGTGATACATGGCTGGTGACATGGACAAAGGTGACACACGGCTGGTGACAAGGACAAAGATGACTCAGGGCTGGTGACATGGACAAAGATGACACAGGGCTGGTGACATGGACAAAGGTGACATACGGCTGGTGACATGGACAAAGATGACACAGGGCTGGTGACATGGACAGAGATGACACATGGCTGGTGACATGGACAAAGGTGACACACGGCTGGTGACAAGGACAAAGATGACACAGGGCTGGTGACATAATAAACACAGATGACACAGGGCTGGTGACATGGACAAAGGTGACACAGGGCTGGTGACATGGACAAAGGTGACACAGGGCTGGTGACATGGACAAAGGTGACACAGGTCTGTTGACATGGACCAAGAACCATTAACGAAGTTGTTTTCGGATCATCGTGAATTCTACACAGAGGAGCGGATGTTCACCAGTAGTAAAATATATAGCGGGATTCTTACGGGAAAAGTTGTTCGTATCTTTTGAAGAGCGCCTTGCCCTGCTCCAAGCTGTACGGACAACTTTGCATATCGCCGAGGTTCCTTTCGAACGCCTCGGCCGTTATCCGAGCCATATCGGCCGGCGTCAAGTAGCAGCGCAACACCCCCATGTAAGCCAGGTCATCCCCGTCCAACGTCGGCGTCTTTGTCTTGTCAACCACCTTGTTCGTACTCTCGTCTATCTGCAACGGCAGCCCAGTGGTTACGTTATCACGACGCTAAGACGGCTTCCAAACGGAAATACATACATACGTACATATGAAAAACGTACATATATACGTACATGCGTGCGTGCGTATTTGCGTGCATGCGTAACGGCGTGTGGTCGTACGTACGTAACAATGTGGGTGGGGTGGTATAAACATTTTGTGGGGGCCCTTACCGAGTGCGTAAAGACGAAGATCGAGACGTGTGGTATTGACTATGGAGGTAACCCGATACCTTAACGTTTATTCAACTATGTTTGAGCATAGTATTGTTGTCGATAACGGGATACAAACAAACATGCAAGAAAATACAGCGTATGATGATCAAACAATACAGCACAGGCCTACAGTGACAACCAATAATTACGGTATACAAAGATATACCAGAAAATAATACAAGAAAATACAGCGCGTAGACCACCAATACCAATGTCAGTGATTTTTGGCGGTCCTTTATATGGGGGACTGGTACTGAATGTACGTACTATTTATACCGTGGTTAATCCAGCACTGTACTCAAGTACAAACATTATATATATATATATATATATATATATATATATATATATATATATATATATATATATATATATATATATATATATATATATATATATATATATATATATATATATATATATATACACACACACTCACACACACATAAACACACACACTCAAACACAAGCACGCATGCACGCACCCATCACACACACAAACACCACGATTTGTTTTCTTGACCAGATGAAGCGCCCGCCCTGTCTAACAAAACACTTACGGTATTCCTCAGCACCCAATCCTTCAGTTTGGCATATGTGATGGCAGACACGCCTCTCATCAGCCCAATTCCACGGGTCATTTTTACAACTTGCTGCGGCGTGAAAGACAACCATATCTTCTCGCTGCAAGAGTACGCCCTCTGGCGATTGGTAACACAATCCATCCATTAGCTTGACGTTGCATGTCAAGATGTCAATCTGAAGGCTCGTAGTGGTTTTAACATACCCACATTTAGAAAACATAAATTGCTTTAAACATGCAACTGTTATTATTTGATAAGAAAACAGCATTATACATTTGTTCATGCATATGCCTTGGTCCTCTGTGACCGGTATTACAAGTCATGTTTGTCATTCATATGCCTTAGTCCTCTGTGGCCGGTGCTACAAGTCATGTTTGTCATTCATATGCTTTAGTCCTCTGTGATCGGTGCTACAAGTCATTTTTGCCATTCATATGCCTTGGTCCTCTGTGATCGGTGCTACAAGTCATGTTTGTCATTCATATGCCTTGGTCCTCTGTGATCGGTGCTACAAGTCATTTTTGCCATTGATATGCCTTGGTCCTCTGTGATCGGTGCTACAAGTCATGTTTGTCATTCAGATGCCTTGATCCTCTGTGATCGGTGCTACAAGTCATGTTTGTCATTCATATGCCTTGGTCCTCTGTGATCGGTGCTAGAAGTCATGTTTGTCATTCATATGCCTTGGTCCTCTTTGATTGGTGCTACAAGTCATGTTTGTCAGTCATAAACTTCCACAAATATACAACCTTCTCTATGCCAAGAGAATGTACAAGGAGTTTCGTTTGTGAAGTGAACGACTGTTTTGTGGGATATCGCGACACTTAATTTATAAGCATTTACAACATATTGGTTGGGTAAAAATAAAATCCATGCCAAACGTTTTAATATCGCAACATTTTATGCATTGGTAAGTTCTAAAATGCATTTGGTAATGAAATAAGATTTTACATAAAAACTATTACGGACTTTTCTCGTTATCCAAAACACACATAATACACGCAAACATGAATTAACCCGATCAGTGATGCCATCTGGTGTCGATAACAGTAAAACCGCAAGTCTAGGTCAAACTCTTCCCGGCGAGTTTACGAAGGCGAACAAGAGTCGCTTAAAGGGAACAAAGTCATGGTTTTGGGCCTATGCACCTACAAGTAAAGCATAACCATTTGCAACTACAATTAAGAATATCACGCCAGTGATTTCCTAGGAAAACCTTGTTGAACACGTATCATTTGAATTTCATGGGTAGTCAGGAAATATTCGCTCACCAAATGAAAATCTATTTTAAAGACCTACTCCTGTGATTGCCAATAACATAAGACCAGGCTGCATGCGTCCACACTTAACGTATGTGACGTAGGTTTGCTTTCCTTTACTAAACTAGTCCCTTTATGACATATTAGCGCATTACATTCAAGAGTTCTCGTAATTTGGGTATATACCAGCCGCCCGGAATACGTCAAAGCGGTAGTCTAGGTAAACCGAGTTCTGAGAACTGCGCAGGCGCTAAACGGTCATGCTGGTTAACATGTCAACCCCAAGTTAAACGGAAATTTGACCATAACATCCCACTTTTGGAACAAATTCTGAGAAAGCAACTAGCGTGATATTCTTGATTGTCGTTGCAAATTATTAGTTTTTAGGTGCATAGCCCCCAAACCATGACTTTTGTTTAGCATTAATACAATTTAATACAATAATAACACAATATACAATAATAACACTTATATTACGCTAGCATCCCCGGGAGACCCAAGCTCGGCAGCGCACACAAACAATAGGGGTTAAGCAGTTCCTAATGCATAAGCAGTTCTAGACAGTTGGATTAGGGAGCTATGGAGGATAAGCAAGTTTAAACTGGTTGATTTTTAGTTCACGGGGAAATGTTGTTTTATTTCATACAGACTTAACACTAAGAGGGAGCGAGTTCCACAGAGCCGGTGCAGCAATTGAAAAAGGTCTAGTTCCGACTAGAAAAAGATTAACATTAAACGATCGAAGCTGTCTCGATGAGATTATTAAAGGAGGGGCCATACTCACTCCATGAAGCGCACATAGGTAGCGACCGTGTAAAGGGTGTCACCGTCAAGGGCTGCTACAGCTTTAGGGTCTGTCAGATTAAGTTGTTTAACCAATCTCCCCGCAAGGTGTTTTGCCTGCATAACAATAACAATAACAATAAGTATACAAACTCAAGCGGATGAATGATAATTATATATATATATATATATATATATATATATATATATATATATATATATATATATATATATATATATATATATATATATATATATATATATATATATATATATTTTTTTCTTGGTCCATATCTGATGTCAGCATATTTCTTGTTTGTCTCTTACAAGAGGTTGGGTGTGATATATATATATATATATATATATATATATATATATATATATATATATATATATATATATATATATATATATATATATATATATATATATATATATATATATATATATATAAAGAGAGAGAGAGAGAGAGTAAGGAGAGTAACACATTCTACAACACCCAACCTCTTGTAAGAGACAAGCAAGAAATATGCTGACATCAGATATGGGGCAAGAAAAGAGATGGGCTGAACATTCTGAAGAAGTTCTAAATAGAGAAGACCAAATAGGTCTGCCAGACATTCTAGAAGAACAAGATGACTTGGCTATCAACATAGAGCGGCCAACAAAGGAGGAAATAGTCAATGCTATTAATGAACGCAAGAACGAGAAGGCAAGGGTCATGACTAGCTAAACGCAGTGCAATGCAGACCCTACACTAGCAGCCAGCCACATTTTAATCATATACATGAAGATATGGATGGAAAAGAAAATTACCGATGATTTGTGCAAAGGTACCATTGTAAAAATGCCCATGAAAATTAACCTCACCAAATGTAGCAACTGGTGAGGCATCAACTTGCTGTCCGTCCCCGGCAATATATTCTGCAATATCACCATCAAGCGAATCTTGACGACATTAGACAAAATGTTGAAAACATAACAAGCTAGATTCCGAAAAGGAAGAAGATGTGCCGACTACATTGTCACTCTCCAAAACATCATCGAGCAGTGCTCTGAATGGCGAGAGAAATTTGCATAAGCTTTGTAGACTTTGATAAAAGCCTACGATAGCATCCATAGAACCAGTCTCTGGACAATGCTGCGTGCATGTGGAACCCCGACACATATTGTGGACCACATCAAGCTGTTTTATGAGAAAAACACATTCACCATCAAACAATCAGATACCATAGTTATGGTAAGTCAGGAGTGAGGTCATGTTGTGTGACGTCAGCAGTCTTATTCAACCTTCTCATAAAGTGGATTATGAAGAGGACAACAGAAGGACCAGCAAGATGACAACAGAAGGACCAGTAAGAGGACAACAGAAGGACCGACAAGAGGCCAACAGAAGGACCAGCAAGAGGACAACAGAAGTACCAGCAAAAGGACAGCAGAAGGACCAGTAAGAGGACAACAGAAGGACTAGCAAGAGGACAACAGAAGGACCAGCAAGAGGACAACAGAAGGACCAGCAAGAGGACAACAGAAGGACCGACAAGAGGCCAACAGAAGGACCAGCAAAAGGACAGCAAAATGACCAGCAAGAGGACAACAGAAGGACCGACAAGAGGCCAACAGAAGGACCAGCAAGAGGCCAACAGAAGGACCAGCAAGAGGACAACAGAAGTACCAGCAAAAGGACAGCAGAAGGACCAGTAAGAGGACAACAGAAGGACCAGCAAGAGGACAACAGAAGGACCAGCAAGAGGACAGCAGAAGGACCAGCAAGAGGACAGCAGAAGGACTAGTAAGAGGACAACAGAAGGACCAGCAAGAGGACAACAGAAGGACCGACAAGAGGCCAACAGAAGGACCAGCAAAAGGACAGCAAAAGGACCAGCAAGAGGACAACAGAAGGACCGACAAGAGGCCAACAGAAGGACCAGCAAGAGGCCAACAGAAGGACCAGCAAGAGGCCAACAGAAGGACCAGCAAGAGGACAACAGAAGTACCAGCAAAAGGACAGCAGAAGGACCAGTAAGAGGACAACAGAAGGACCAGCAAGAGGACAACAGAAGGACCAGCAAGAGGACAGCAGAAGGACCAGCAAGAGGCCAACAGAAGGACCAGCAAGAGGACAACAGAAGTACCAGCAAAAGGACAGCAGAAGGACCAGTAAGAGGACAACAGAAGGACCGACAAGAGGCCAACAGAAGGACCAGCAAGAGGACAACAGAAGGACCAGCAAGAGGACAGCAGAAGGACTAGTAAGAGGACAACAGAAGGACCAGCAAGAGGACAGCAGAAGGACTAGTAAGAGGACAACAGAAGGACCAGCAAGAGGACAGCAGAAGGACCAGTAAGAGGACAACAGAAGGACCAGTAAGAGGACAACAGAAGGACCAGCAAGAGGACAACAGAAGGACCAGCAAGAGGACAACAGAAGGACCAGCAAGAGGACAACAGAAGGACCAGTAAGAGGAATTGGATGGACAATGTTTTCTTCTAACACAAACGGTAGTTCCTCGAGAAGACATTTCCCTGAGCATCAATTCGTGTTTCTGTATACAGATGTTGGTCCCCGGATGTTGCTACGTAGTTCGTTGACGCGCCACCTACCGGCATGGATCTCATGACACATTCCGCGGTGTTTATGTGCGACATGTCTGTCAGGGCGTCGGCAATCCTCACTATCTCGTCTGTCTGGGGCAGTTCGTCGACGAACGGCACCGACACGGCTCGGCGAGAGAAGCAGCCCCAGTGCTCGAAACAGGCGCCTGTGTATTTGTTGCTGTTAGCATTTCCCATTCGGCCTTTCACTGTGTCGAATAGTACGTTCGCCTGCATAAAGACACGTTCGTTCCTAGTACCTGCATGCGTCTGATCTACCAGCATGCGTCTAATGTACCTGCATGCGTGTAGCTTACCTGCATGCG
The DNA here is from genome assembly GCA_033239005.1 of Lamellibrachia satsuma. Lineage (NCBI taxonomy): Eukaryota > Metazoa > Annelida > Polychaeta > Sabellida > Siboglinidae > Lamellibrachia > Lamellibrachia satsuma. Next base: position 3,949,832 of record BSQZ01000003.1, read on the forward strand.
TCTAGTTTATCTACGTGCGTCTGGTCTACTTGCATGCGTCTAGTCTATCTGTATGCGTCAATTGCACCTGCATGCGTGCAGTTTACTTGCACGCGTCTGGTCTACCTGCATGTGTCTATTATATCTGCATGCCTATATATTCTACCTGCATGCGTCCAATCTACCTACATCTGGTCTACGTGCATGACATTTATATTCATAGTAAGGTTGGTAAATTATGGCGTCCTGCTTAGTTCGTGCATAACAACACCCTATATGTCATATATACCAAGCCGTCGACGACTCACCTGCACGTCCGTCACCTGTACGTCCAGTATGCCTGTGTTGTTGCAGGCGAGGCCTAGGTTCTCGAAGGTCAATGACCTCAACTCCGATGTCGAGAGGACCTTTATGAGATGACCGAGCATCGACCCCACACTCTTTAGTCCGACGCTGTCTTTCAGCTGCAACGAAACCAAGAAACATATAACCACACTCTTCAGTCCGACGCTATCTTTCAGCAGCAACGGAACCAAGAAACATATAACCACACTCTTTAGTCCGACACTATCTTTCAGCTGCAACGGAACCAAGAAACATATAACCACACTCTTTAGTCCGACACTATCTTTCAGCTGCAACGGAACCAAGAAACATATGACCACACTCTTTAGTCCGACACTATCTTTCAGCTGCAACGGAACCAAGAAACATATAACCACACTCTTTAGTCCGACACTATCTTTCAGCTGCAACGGAACCAAGAAACATATAACCACACTCTTTAGTCGGACGCTATCTGTCAAATACAATGGATCCAAGAAATATATAACCACACTGTTCAGTCCGACACTATCTTTCAGCTGCAACGAAACCAAGAAACATGTAACCACACTCTTTAGTCCGACGCTGTCTTTCAGCTGCAACGAAACCAAGAAACATGTAACCACACTCTTACCCACGAGCTTCGAGTTCACATAATGTGGACGCAGTTACCTAGACCAAGTTCGACTTACCGACCAACACCGACCACTTGTCGGTGAACAAAACCAATGTATGACATGCGATCCATGCGAACAAGTCCACACGACTAAGCTAAACCGAACGAGAATTAGTCAACATCCGGTTGTTTCACAGAGACAGCAAGCGTTGTATGTAACAGACCCACCGACATACAGCTGTTAATGTCCTGTTCTTAAGCAGTGCTGTATTTACTTGTATATTTATGTCTTAAACTCATGACCTTAGGAAATTAAAATGTTCGTTTAAGGTTTATCGTGAATGCTTTTTATAATTATTATTATTTCATACCTTCGACAAGATGGCTCGCCGCTGACTGTCTCTCAGATCGAACTTCTTCAGCAAGTCAACATCTTTGAATGCCTTCGTAGGAATCTTCATCAGATTTTCTGGCTTGAAGCCGCCCACGAGATTTCGAAGAGCACTCAAGTCGGTGATTTTCTCCGGTTCAATCTGAACGCAAAGGCACAATGACATGTTTTGTCGAAGCAACGCACGTGCGAACACACCTAGACTACGCCGATGCTATTCATTCAGGTTGATGGCGAGAGCAAACGGACAAGCATTATTATAATGCGTGCGTGCGTGCGTGCGTGCGTACGTGTGTGCGTTCAGTGGTTAACCGATACATAGCTAGTTAGGGATTTCGTATATTTAAAATACCTCAATCCTGATAACTGTTATATCTAGTGTAGTTGCGTGCGTTGGTTCGTGCTTTGGTTCGTGTGTTCATGGGTGTCTTTACTAGTGTAATTATATATGCGTAATGGAGATTTACTTACAGAAACTTTCAGTTTGTTCACTATTGCCCGCTTCTAAAGAAGCCAAGTAGAACATTGTCATACATTCAGCAAATATAACTGCTAGTTCTCGATATATAATGCTTTGAAAGTTATATAATAATGCCGTAGTAAATTTGCTTTCTTGATGAAGTCTCATCAACAAATGTTGCAAAAACTGTCCACGAACGTAGCTTTTAACAGTTAGTTTGGAAGGCTCAGAGGCTGTCGTGTGTTATCTGGGTTTATATATCACCGTAAAATGCTCTAAACCAATCGGGTAGTCTTATTACCGTGACATATCCATCGAGATAATGCACGGCAGCCTCGTTCTGAAAATCCTATGTTAAACATACGTCTGTGAACGTCGAGTGGACATCAGCGCGGCTAGCCTTTGTATAATGTGAATTATATGATTGGTAGAGCTCGAGTGACATCAACAAACAATATGTTATTCCCGTTAAATGTCGGTGAATTAACATTTGAGCATACGTTTTTACTTCCTACATTTGTATATATGCAGCTGGGCCGGTTTCACGAAGAAGTTTATTGTTCAGGTTAGACGCGGAGAGTGGATCTAAAGATGGCCTTGTTTTATGGGAACGGGGCATTCGTTGTTAGCACAAACCACCTCCTGACATACATGCACCTCCCGACATACATGAACCTCCCGACATACATGCACCTCCCGACATACATGCACCTCCCGACAGACATGCACCTCCCGACATACATGAACCTCCCGACATACATGCACCTCCCGACATACATGCACCTCCCGACATACATGAACCTCCCGACATACATGAACCTCCCGACATACATGCACATCCCGACACACATGCACCTCCCGACATACATGCACCTCCCGACATACATGAACCTCCCGACATACATGCACCTCCCGACATACATGCACCTCCCGACATACATGAACCTCCCGACATACATGCACCTCCCGACACACATGCACCTCCCGACATACATGCACCTCCCGACACACATGCACCTCCCGACATACATGCACCTCCCGACATACATGAACCTCCCGACATACATGAACCTCCCGACACACATGCACCTCCCGGCATACATGCACCTCTCGACATACATGCACCTCCCGACATACATGAACCTCCCGACATACATGAACCTCCCGACATACATGCCCCTCCCGACATACATGAACCTCCCGACACACATGCACCTCCCGACACACATGCACCTCCCGACATACATGAACCTCCCGACATACATGCACCTCCCGACATACATGCACCTCCAGATATTCACCTGTCCCCTACTATTTAAATTGCATATAATCGATTTACCTGACGAACGTTTGACCGCTAACACTGTTTGCGGACGATAATAAAATATCCACTGTGTTCACGGATGTTTCTGAACGGCCCGACATGCAAGAGTGCCTTAACAAATTCGTGGTTTGGGCAGACCCGTGGCAGATTCAAGTAGCTGAACATAAATGCTGTGTACTGACGATTGGAAATATTACCCCGACTACCTATCACCTGAAAGGTGTGCAGCTTTTAATCTTAATGAATAAAATACCGATATATTGGTGTGATAGTGGATGATAAGTGTTTTTAAAACAGCACATTTCGTCTATTTGTCGCAAAGCATACAGCACAATCAGTGTTATCTTTCGCTGTTTTCGTACTGCTAATATTGATGCTCTCATTAAGGCATATACATTATTTGTCAGCCCAGAATACAGTTCGAGAGTATGGAACCCATATATGCTAGCCAGGCATTACTTGGGCATCACTGATCAGTTAGAGACTGTGCAACGGTTCTTTACGCGCCAGGTCTATTACCTTTGTCAACTCGATACCGATCATGGATTTATAATGACCTGATCATGGTATACAATATCATGCATGGACATGTCAATGTATCTGAAAAAATAACGTCATGCCTTGTAATAACCTTGTTATAAATACCACAATTTCGACTAGAGGTCACGGATTTAAGCTTGAAACAACACCCTTTAGACTTGATATAACAAAAAGCCAATTTTTCAATCGAGTTGTGTCTACCTGGAACATATTACCTGGAACATACCACCTGGAACATACTACCTGGACGCATAGTAAACTTGACATTCAAAATACAATTCAACAAAGCTCTGCGTACAGTAAACTTTGAATCTGCAACAAAGTTAGATAGACACCTGTAGGAAATTACTTTTACTTGATTTGGAATCTTTGTATACCATTTACTGCATATCATGCCACCCTAACTTTTCACCAAAATTACGAACACATATGATGATGATGATGATGATGGGTACATGAAAAACGTTGTGCTCTGTATTGTATTCATTGTAATATTACTATATATATATATATATATATATATATATATATATATATATATATATATATATATATATATATATATATATATATATATATATATATACATACATATACACACATCTGCACGTGTTGTACCTATGGGACACAATTTCTTAACATTGTTCATCCTAATCATTCAATCAATCAATCAGTCAAACATGGAAACGGGGCATCCGTTGTTTGCACCGATCCACCTCCCGACAGTTGGGAATTACAATAATAATCTGCTGCCTCTACTATTGGTTTCGGGGTTAATTCCGCAACGATTGTACCTTCATGCTTTCTGGAGCTATTGTGTTTGCAACAAAGCACCTCGCCACCTTTCTTTTCCTTTAGACAGTACTAGCGGAGTTAGCCGGAGTTACACAGAGTTTATTACTCCTTGAAGAACCAGGTCGGGAAGTCACTTTTGACGTAGATCACGTAACTCGGAACAATCATAGAAAATATGAATATGGTTGCTATCAGTTGTACGTAACGACGAACTGCTATTGTTTTTGGTTACGTAATCTACGTAAAACATAGAACGAACCATCCTCGATGGACCCCGGACAAGCCTACAAAATGTCTGCCCCATGCATGCGAAACTGCAGATATGAGGGAACAGACAGACATACAGAAATACAGACAGACATACATTCAAACAGACAGGCATACATGCAGACACACACACGCACGCACGCACGCATGCACGCACGCACGCACGCACACACAGACACTTCTAGACACATAGACAGACACACATACAGACGCAACGACAGAAAGAAAATAAAGACAGCAGATGTTATCTCCTATTAATTAGTACCATTAACTTTCGAAATATCTCGACGACAAAATATGTTCCGTCTGAACGAAGCAGGCTTTCCCAGGTATGCTTGACACCACCACGGGATTGCTCTGATGATGTGCGGCCGGTCTAAATGTCCACACACATCGCGACCTACATACCTGAGCCTGGCTCATATCTGCATTCTTGATGACGTCGACGGAAACACGCAGAACAGCCTGCGGTATATTCTTCACGTAAGTGAGGCCCATCGCTCCTATCATTGCTCCCATAACGGACAGTGTCAACGGCGACTGATTATTCGCGTTCTGGAATTCCACCAACTTCTTCAGGTGTTTGGCGTAGAGGATTGCCTGTAAAACCGCGAGCACTGCAGGCGATCATTCCCTGAGGTGGATATATAATTTCGCGAGGTCTTTTCTATCGGGTTCCCAAACTATTAAAAGTGGAATGAAAAACTTTATTACAATTTAGCAATGCGACGTGACAAAGACGCTCTTGCGAGTTCTCACTTTCACGCCTCTGGCATGTCGCAATGTGACATCACGTATTTGGTGCAGATGACATATCTGCTACATCGTAAAGTCACGTCGGAAATACGTAGCTGAACGTCACACAGCTACATAGCTACATGATGTGAAAAATACGCGATTTGACGTCGCATTGCAACATATTACTGTGACGTCGATGAAATATCACAGAAAGTTATTTTGTGATGTCGCAGGCGTCACAAAGACGTCTCTGCGAGTCCTCACACTCCACGTGTCTGGTATGTCGGAACGTGACGTAACTGGTAAAGAACAGATCACGTATCTGCTATGTAAATGCGACGACACATTCTTAGCTGGACCTAACCTCCGCATCTCCGGCATCCCAGAAACTACAAACGAGGTAACGAACGATCTAGTGATTACAACAATTAAGAAGATGGGAATTGATAACTTAGGCGCTTCCGATCTGGAAAGAAGCCATCGCATCGGCCAGAAGACTGACAATCGTGATCGCCCCCATAGACGCACGATCATAGTGCGCTTTCGTAGCGAGGCGGTAAGAGACGACGTGTATCGGTCACGAACCAAACTGAAGAACCACAATCAGCACCATCGAGACGAACAAGTATATATCAACGAAGATCTGACATCGAAGAGGGCAGCACTAGCATACAAAGCTAGATCACTCAAAAAAGAAAACAAAATCAACGATTGTTGGACATATACAGGAAGAGTTCTCGTAAAGACAAACACCGGAATGATCAAAGAAATCCACTCTACAAAAGACTTGGACATGTATTAAATGGATCTGAACATTCCTTGTTCACTGTACACTGAACACCTACACCTTCTCGTAGACCGACCGCTTGGACAGAAGCCACAGGTAACACCACTAGTGCCAACTGCCAACATTTTGTGTAGTGGCATTATGTGGACCAAAGACTTAAATATATATTAAACGGCTCCGAACATTATTCTGAAACATTCTTGAACATTCAAAGTTGCTACTACTGTGCCTCTGAACATTCTAAGTGACATATGAAATAATGATTATCGAGCCAGAGATTGCAGCATATTAGTTATAACACATTATATTATTAATGTATTCTGGCTTGAACAGGATCTCTCCTTATTCTTTTAATTTTTAATACTCCCTGAACAGTTAGTTCGATCGATGTCTATGATGTTTTTTTTTCATACTTAATTTTGAAATACTCAATTTTTTCTTTGCCAACAATTGTTACACAGACAACGTTTATTATTATGTTCTGGCTTGAACAGGATCTCTCCTTATTCTTTTAATTTTTAATACTCCCCGAACAGTTAGTTCGATCGATGTCTATGATGTTTTTTTTTTCATACTTAATTTTGAAATACTCATTTTTTTCTTTGACAACAATTGTTACACAGACAACGTTTATTATTATGTTTACTCATGTATGCATCTTCGTTGGTGCAGAATACATAACATCAAATTCGAATAACATCCACAAGAGCATAACATTATCACGCTACAACACATACAAACATACGCACAATCAACATGAAACATTTTTAAATGATGCATATGAGGTATACAAGATATAATGTATCAAGAAATCACCTGACGCATATCATGCTGCACAGTTCACATAAGCAAACTATGAACACTAAATGACATCGGATGAATCACACATACAGCTGGAAGGATACAATTGCATTACACAGGGAAAAACATCCAGTAAAAAGGGAGGACTAATCATATACGTTGACTCAAAATATACATACGAAGTGATTCAAAATCTAAACAACTATGAACTTTGGGAAGGGCTTATTATTAAAGTAAGTGAAGGTGGTTTGACCAAACCAGCAATAATAGGAAATATTTACAGGCCTCCAAGGAATCTAATTGATAACCTGAAACAGTTTATAACAGAATTTTCACTACTGCTATCATCCCTAGACCAAATACAACACAATGTAATCTTTGCCGGTGATTATAACATAAACCTGCTAAAGTTAAATGAAGATGAACTGATCAGTGATTTCTTTGATCTTCTTACATCACATAGTATGTATCCCCAAATTACACTACCAACTAGATTTTCAGAAAAACACGGTACACTAATAGATAATCTTTTCTGTAAATTAACAAAAACAATTCTAGAGAGCAGAGCAGGTATACTCATAAAACAATTCTCAGATCACCAACCCTATTTTATCTTTATGGACACAACACAAAACAAACAATTAAATCCTAAAACAACTAAGATACACATGGAAACTAATGAAGCCTTATTAAAAGTTAAACATGACATTCATGCAGCAGACATTTATAGCAAAATGGATAAGAGTCCTAATGCTGATACAAATTCCAATTATAACCTTATAGATCAAATAATAGAAACGACTAAAAATAAACACATACAAACCAAAGTTGTCAAATTCCACAAATACAGACATAAAAAATCAAACTGGATAACGAAAGGTATATTAAGATCAATTAAATATAGAGATAAATTATACAAACAACAGAAGATGTTAGATCCTGATTGTGCACAATATACCACAAGTTGCACTAATCTAAAAACATACAACGTAATACTTAAGAAGAACATTCGTGAAGCAAAGAGATTACACTATGTACAACTTTTCGACAAATACAAATTTAATGCAGCAAATACATGGAAAGCAATTAATGAAATTATATCAAGACACAAATCTAGTACGCAATTTCCAACATATTTTAAACAAAATAACAAGACATATACTAATAAGATTGACATAGCTAATGAATTTAATCATATCTTTACGGAAACAGGCCCTAATCTTGCGGAAAACATACAATGTACAACTGCAAATAATATCACTAAATTTCTCAAAAACAAGAATACAAATGGTTTCAGATTCACAGAAATACAAGAGGAATCCGTATCACAAATAATCAATAACCTTCCAAATAAAAATAGCTATGGTTGTGATGGAATATCCAGCAAATTATTAAAACTTATTGAACCAGACATAGTGAAACCTTTAACATTATTAATAAATCAAGTGCTGAACACAGGACAATTTCCTGACAAACTTAAAGTAGCAAAAGTTATTCCTATATTTAAGAAAAATGATCCCACATTATTCACAAATTATAGACCAATATCCCTTTTCTATAAATCTTGTTAAAATAATACGTATACGGTTACAATAATACATCTACTGTTAAAATAATACGTATACCGTTACAATAATACATAACTCACATTATGCCTTTATTGCGCGCTTTCTATCCGGACAAATAGTTAAACAGGTTAAAATAGTTAACGTAAAATAAACAGTGATGCTCAAAATATAAAAAGTGGTGGACAAAAATATTCGGCTTTGTTGCTTGCGATTGAATTACGGAAATTAATTTATCCATCATACGCATAGACTTAACAACCGCTGGAATTACGGATATTGAGGCTACTAAGGGATTTTTAAAAGATTGAAAAAAAACCATCATATGGCATGTTTTGAGATTGTTTCACAAAAGGACGCGCTGTTGTTTTTGATGCACATAATGAGTGAGGTCATATTGGTTTTGTTACACATAAATAGTGTGATATTCTTGGTTTTGTTCAATATAATGTGCATGTTGTTGTTGGTGTTGTTGCAACGAATGAGTGAGATGTTGTTGGTGTTATTCCACCGAACGAGTGAGATGTTGTTGATGGTGTTGTTGCACCGAACGAGTGAGATGTTGTTGTTGGTGTTGTTGCACCGAATGAGTGAGATGTTGTTGGTGTTGTTGCACTAAATGAGTGAGATGTTATTGGCGTTGTTACACCGAATGAGTGAGATGTTGGTTTTGCTGCATGCTTACATGTCGGCGTTTCACGAATGTCCTGCCGATAATCTTCAGGGCTGTTACCAAAGCCCTCGGATCCAGCATAGCCACGGCTCTGGGGCTGCTACGGATAAACTGATCGGAACTGTGGAGAAATGACAAATGTTACTGTACCCTCCACTAAAGGCAACGACATGACTCTTGTATCGACATTAGTCTTGATCTTTAAAAAAAAACATGCGCTCCAAGCTTCAACCTCTGAGTGGCCTGTTCATCACAAGACCAATACAACTTATCGCGAGGTATTCGCCCACGCTGCAATAGATGCACACACTTCTATCACTGAAGTTTGGCTGTCTTGATTGCTAAAGGTAAAGTTACGTTCTTATATAACACGGCATCCAGTCCTTTGGACTGTTCAAACCGTTTTACACTTCACCCCCTGGCAGACCTGGTCATTTAAACGCCATTTCGACTTCTCTATGAAACATTCAGCCACGCTGTGATTACAACGCGAAGACTACTCGTTCAAATATCCATCTGTGTCTGTAGCCATGTACTTATTTTTACAGCTGAGTGAACTGTGGCAACACAGCAGGAAATATAATAACGTTCCAACGTCACACGTAACCCTCTAATAAATTCCCCAACAGCACCTTTGCGTACTCATCCGACCCTAAGTTTTGGCGCGCTGCTAACGTCGGGTTTCCAAGGATTTCGGCAATTTGAAAATGTTACTTATCATATCGTAATGCAGAGAAGTATTGATCTATGCAACTGAATGAACATCGATTAAAGGAATGAAGAACGATTTTCATTGGTTGTTTGAACGATTGTGTTACGGGGCATTATAAAAAAGATTTTCATTTGTTGTTTGAATGATTGTTTTACGGGACATTGTAACAATGGTTTTCATTGGTTATTTGTAACACCCTGGTTGGTTAACTATAAAACGTCTGACCATTGTTATTACAGTTATCCCACAACTCTAATTAAGTAATTTTGAAAACACACAAGGTGGCGATGAACTAAGCTAGTTTTACACGGCATTACTGCATTTATAGATTCATCAATCAATCTTCAACGTCAAAGGTGAAGCATAACGTTGTTCATAGAATGATTTGTTCTGCCAAATTCCCTTCTAATATAATTTCTGATGGTAAACTGACCACTGCAAAAAATAATAAAACATGAAGTATGAAAATTAATTTGAGAACCAAATATTTTGTAACATATATAGTGATCTGTGCTTAAAACGGCGAAAAAAACAAATATATTGGTATGGGCCTAAGACGCCGAAGTACACATAATAATTATAATGGTATGAGCCGAAGACGCCGAAATGGACATATTGTGGTATGACCCATGACGCCAAAGTTAAAGCAAGTAGTGGTGTGTGCCCAAGATCTCGAAGTGAACATATTAAGTGGTATGACACACATACACGCACGCACGCACGCACGCGCGCGCGCACACACACACACAAAATATGCACACATATATGCATATATATATATATATATATTTATTCGTGTATTTGTATATATATATATATATATATATATATATATATATATATATATGTATATACACATAATATATATATATATATGCACATATACATATATATATATATATATATATATATATATATATATATATATATATATATATATATATATGTATATGTATATATACATGTATATATATAAGTAGTATGTAAGTCGTTTTCATACCCCCAATTGTGGGTCGATTTTTGGTGGTAGCTAAAAATAGACATTGGTTAATTTTAATTTTAATTTTTTTATTATAATTAAAAATTTTATTTTAATTTTTATTTTCATTTTTTTATTATAATTTAAATTTTTGATTTTTGATTTTTATTTTAAATTTAATTTAATTTTTATTTTTATTTTTATTTTTATTTTTATTTTTATTTTATTTTTATTTTTATTTTTATTTTTATTTTTATTTTTATTTTTATTTTACTTTTAACTTCAACTTCAAATTCTAATTTCAATTTCAATTTCAATTTTTTTTTTTATAGTTTTAACTTCAAGCGATACAACTGTGGCGGACCGTTTTACGGTAAGCATTCCTGCTGTCAATTAACTCACAACACGACGCAACTCGGCGCGAGCCAGCTGTTGTGAACCGTCAGACGGTGACATAACGTAACATTCCTGTGACCATTGCACTCATAAAATAAGAGCGAGGGTCATAAGGGCGAGTCTGTTGTTGTCGAAAACCTGATGAGAAAACGCGTATGTGCAACTTCGAACAGGCAGTTAGAAAACGTTACACAGGCGGTTAGAAATGTTTTCACCCGTCATTCATATCACCAACGTGTTACTATTGGATAATCTATCGGCATGCGCTTTGTGAGTGGCTAATCTGTCGACGTGCGGGGTTGTGAGTCTCGTTAGTCGAGGACTTTAAATACCCGTGTATTGGGACTCGACTGGCTATACGGACCATGGCTCAGAAAATTCTGCATACGAAAAGAGAGTTGGACCTGATGTAACTTCAACAGGTAAGATTATAATATTACTCATTAATATTTATATATTCAAATCAGTAGAATACCCGTTTAAAATTCAAATTGGAAATGAGACAGTATGTTATGTTTTTAATATATTTAGTTAATCTATTATATGTGTAGAAAAACAGTCGGAAATCACTAGGAGAAATTTCACGTAAACGCATCATAATCGTGAATACGCGCTACTGTAACTGACATTGGGTCATTGCCTGGTCCCTGGGCCTGGGTCTATTTTACTACGTTTTTAGTTAGCATATTTACGCATAAGCTAGTGCTCTAAATGGTTTTCTGTTTGTCCATGTGAAAGTTGTACTCTTTTGTGTTTTTGTACAGTTCATTCTAAATTGTTGTATTTTAAATGAAATGCGCACTATTTTGCGAACGCTTACAGCCTTGGTCAGTAATTGTCAAGCTATTTATAAATCATGCGGCTCATAACTGCAGTGCCGGTGGCAGTGCGCAAGAAAGTTGGATTGGAGTGTTTATGTAGATCAATTAGTGATTAGTTTAGTTTGATGCTGCTGTGGTTTATATCTGTATATATTACTCAACTGCACAACCTGTTGTCGAAGCGGATTTAATTGGAAATGTTAGACTACAGGACGAATTCCGTTTCGTGTTTACGATTTTCGAAAAATCCAAGATGGCGGCGTCCATGGTTGGCTTCGTGTTTAGATCGAACAAAGTTGCTCGTTGTCTCTACGCTTTGACGTTGATGAACATGCAGAATGTTGCAAGCGGAGACTCAGGCTCAATGAATTTGCGAGTGATTACTTTGGGACATGCCCAATCGGCAATAGTGACGATGACTCTGACTTATTTGAGTCGAACGTGGACGACCGTGTCAGTGTGTCTGTCACCTGTCACTTGAAAACACAGAGCCACACAACAACGGTACTTTCAGAGTTAATCACAACAAGAGATTGCTACCTCTTGGGTGTTGCTTATTAATATCAATGTTTTTGTTTTTGCAAAAATAACTACATTCACTGACACTGGATTGGATATAGTAATAACAATAGATAATTTATTAAATTGTGGTGAAGTTTTGGTTTCACGTGAAGTATCATGATTCTAGACTGTCTACTTTACAACTAATTTTTTATTGTAAATGTAACCATCAGAATTTAATAATAGTTTTAGTGTACCGAAGCTAACAGACCTATCTACATTTGCTTCACTGGATTGGACATGGTTATACTAATAACAATGGATAAGTTTTTATACTGTGGCAGCGTTTTGTTTTGACATGAATTGTGATGATTTTCGACTCAACTTTACAAGTAATTTTTTCTCTTTAAATAGTTTTTGACGGATGCCCTCTTTAAATTCTTGTAACTGATTCTAGTGGGAACACACTAAACTGTTTTGGAATGAGAAAGGGTGTTACTTTCTATGCGTTAAATTAAAAATACTTAAAATTGTTTTGGACAATGACTGGTTTTCCTTCGCTGCCACACATATTAGTCTAGAAAAATCTTTGTGCACAACATAAAATAAAAAAGAATAGGCCAATAACTTTTTATTAATGTAACATCACCATTCTTGAAAATGGGAACTATATTGAAAATGTTAGCTGATCTGGAACATATCTATTGTCAAACAGTAAGGTAACAATATGGTGGTTCAAGCAAACTGGAATAAAGTTGTTTAATGATGTTCGGTTTTATGCCATCCCATCCCTGACAAAATTTTTCACATGCTAAATATGTTTCTGTATTTCACCTATAGTTGCTTGTGTCAGAAACATGAAATTTTATAAACTCCATACAGATAGTCATGAGGACCCTTTAATACAATTTTTTTCTTTTTTACAATGCTTAAATTCGCAAAATACTCATTCAACCAGCAATATTTTTTTTTGTGTGTAAATTTATCTTCAGTTAAGAACTCATCACTTCATGAAAGTGTATACTTCTTTATGACATATTGTATATTCTTCAAAATCTTTACCCTGTTCATTACATATCCTGGTTTCTTAACTTTCCTTTATTATCTAATTTTTGGGGAAATGATCCAAAATGTCTTAATAAATCATTCTGTGCATTTGGTAATATTCACCAAATATATTGTCTATTGCTGTGAAAGTGGTTGGAGTGATTGTGACATTGTATCTATGTAGGCTATCATAGTTAAGCAAAATGATGTTGGAGTCACCATTAAACACTGTTTACAACTTTGAGTACTTGCAAAATTTTAGTGTTTTGATTAGTGAAATCAGTAATATTTATGTTTAGTGATCGATAAATAACACCAATTATTAATTTCTTTTTACATTTCTTACATTCTAAATACGCAGTTATAATATTAAGTTTTGGTATTTCAAAATAATAATAAGATTCGTGGATACTCATCATCCATTCTTTGAGGGCCTTGAAAGATGAATACTTCTGAAGTCGGTCAACTCATCAATATATGCATTTTCATGTATTAACCATCTTTTGGTTAACCCTATGACAATCAGTGATAAGTAATTATTCAATTCACTAAGAGTTTTTGACAGACTTCAAGTATTTAAAGGAAAACCCACAAGTATAATCATTATTAGATTTCATTAATATCAGCACCAAGGTAGTATTGTGTAAATGAACTGTTTCCTGCTATAAAAATGTTATAATCTGGATCCAAATTCCTAGTAGCATGACTTTAAAAATCAACTACTTTACCTACAGGTGTTCAGGTTAAACGGGATCATTTATATCTCTAGTAAATGTATACTTAACTATAATAATAGCACACGTTGCTATTCTGTACCTTGTTTATTAAGCAATAAAAATAAAATGTAAATCAAAATTGTGTGTACGCCTTGTTGTGTTTGTTCATTATACATTTAAACAAATACAATGTATAATAATTAAACACAAATTAAACACAATGTATAATCTTTCATTCTGTTTGGACCTTTCGATTGAGACATATAGTGACCTTGTTAGTTCCATTATTACTCACCAGGAAGATTATAGTATATGTAACTAAATACGATACCTTAACATATTAAAAACAACATACTGTCTAATTTCCAATAGTGATTTCTTTATATATAGAGACCTCGTTAGTTATTAGTTACCAGGAAGATAACCTATTATAGTATACCTAATTAATACGATACCTTGACACATTAAAAACAACATACTGTCTAATTTCCAATAGTGACCTCATTAAATATAGTGACCTCGTTAGTTTCATTATTGTAGTGGCACCTCGCACAACATATAGGTGTATTTAGGGTGGTGTATTTTCAATTGTAGACGCTGACACCATGCGAGTACACGTGTGCCGCCACTGCGGTGAGACGTTCGAAGATTATGCGCTTCTACGACGTCACGTGGAGAGTCACGGAACGTCATCTGTTGATCAACCCTCAAACTCGACGGCATCGTCATCTAGTGATCGCACCAAGACACACGCTTGCGAGACATGTGGTCGATCGTTCGGAAGACGAGACAGTCTGCTGCGACACGTGAGAACTGCATGCAATAAAGAAAAGAAGACATACACATGCGAAAGATGCGGGCGTTCTTTCAGTTCACTCGCTCACCTGAACAGACACGCTCGAACCGCGTGTGGTGACGACGTCGAACCACCTTTACCGAAGCGGTCGAGATGGGAAAGTACTATTACCATCCCCCATTCGTCGAAGATCCCATCGAACCACCCGATCGACTTCCCTTCCCAGACGCTCTGTCGGCGGACTTGTTAGACGTCGTTCGGGAGCACTGGTCTACCATTAGAACACGCGTAGCGAGAGGGCCTGTTCAGACCAGGTTCAATTACAGACTGACCACTCTAGACACGACCGCTCTAGAGGAGCCTTTGAATAGAATGTTCCAGGAGCAGACCACTGCATTCAAAATTAATCTCAGTTACGGGTTCATTCTGAGGAACAAGGACACGGGACGATACAGGTATTATCACGCGTCTTGTAACTGTTGCGGACGATACCTGGACGAACCCAGTCTCATCACAAACCACAGTGACTTTGACGAGTTTCTGGAACGAATTCGAGAAACCGACGTCTTGCAGTGGGCTATCGCTCAAAGACCGGATTCGGCATGGGTGTGCGAACTCGTGACAAATGCCACCTTCTTCGTCAATCGTATCATCGATCATCCCATTGGTTGTGTGGGCTTGACCCTTCCCGCTTATGTGAAGAACAACAAAGCTGTCATCGGTCTGGAGAAAGACCACAAATATTCCAAAAGGTACACTGACAACCTGTGTCTCTTCCGCTGTCTGGCCCTACATCGAGGATGCGACGTGCGTCGGTTGGAACCGGCAGTGAAAACGTTGTACGAGATGTACGATCGCGATGACGGGGTACCCATGCAAGACTTTACAGGGGTCACACTCGATGACCTCTATCGCGTAGAAACCATGTTTAAAACGAACGTGTGCGTGTACAAGCTTGTCAAGTCGGACAATGGTGGAAAGACGACTGCCGAACTCGTCAGACGATCGTTGTGTCACTATGACAACACGTTGAACGTCAACTTGCACGAGACACACTTTTCCTATATCCAAGACGAGCGCATGTACTGTCACTCGTATCGGTGTCGAAAGTGTGGCGACTCTCTATGGAAAGATGCACATAAACTGCACAGACACGAACGCACGTGTGCGGGTGGCGTACGACGAGTATATCCGGGAGGTGTCTACCACTCCACCCCATCGATATTCCAGCAACTGGACGATGAGAACATCCGAGTCTCCGAATCATTGCGCTATTATCCATACCGTGCCACTTTTGACTTCGAGTGTTATTTCGACACCGCACAACTTCCGTCGGATAGTGACAAAGTCCACTGGATAGCACGTCACGTCCCGTTGAGCGTAAGCGTGGCGTCGAACGTGCCCGGACACGAAGAAGTGCAATGTCTCGTCACAGATGGAAATCCCCACAAGTTGGTGGCCGACATGATGAATATCCTACGAGCAATGAGCGATGCAGCGTACGAAGATCTGAAAGTCTCTTACGAGGGCGTGTTGGAACAACTTGTCGAGGCAATAACCGACTGGGACGAACGAGAACAAGCTGCTACTACAACAGAGGAGTCGCGACCAAAAATCCCTACAAAACGTTGATGGGACAACTGTACGGGTGGCTTCATCAATTACCCGTGATCGGGTTCAATTCGGGGAAGTACGATCTGAACGCTATCAAACAGTTCCTAGTACCCCATTTCCTTGCCTCAACTAGAGTAGAGCAATGTGTTGACTCGGAAGAAAGTACCGACTCGAAACAAGAAGAAGACGGTATCGGATCCTTTTTCGTCATCAAACGAAACAACACGTTCATGTGCCTGTCGACGGATCAGCTGAAATTCCTGGACATGACCAATTACATTGCCCCGGGTTTCAGCTACAACAAGTATCTGAAAGCGTACGGATGCGAGGTCACAAAGGTCATTTCCCGTACGAGTACATGGACTGTTTGGAGAAGCTCGACGACACAATGCTTCCACCGAAAGAAGCCTTCTACAGTCGACTTAAGAACGAAGGTATTTCCGACGACGATTACGCTAGTTGCGAGAAGGCGTGGCGCGATAATGACATGACGACTTTACGAGACTTTCTCGTTTGGTACAACAACAGAGACGTAGTGCCTTTTTGCAAGCCATTCACAGGCAGTTCGCCTTCTATGAGCAACGTGGCATCGACATGTTCAAGCAAGGGATCAGCGTACCCGGACTGACCTTGCTCTACCTGTTCAACGACCTACCGGAGAAGACATACTTTACGATCTTCAACGAGAAGAATAAAGATCTTCATCAGCTTGTGAAAGACGGTATTGTAGGCGGTCCATATATAGTCGTTCAAATATACCACGAGAAAGGGGTCACCAAGATACGTCAGACCGAGTACGGAGAGACCGCTCGACCGTGTGGATCGATCGTCGGTTACGATGCCAACGTTCTGTACCTGTGGTCTCTGATGCAAGACATGCCGACGGGATGGTACAAGCGTCGACGCGAAGAGAACGAGTTCCGACCCGAATCGGCGCAGCTGCACGGGCAGATGGCCGCGGAATGGTTGACGTGGGAGTCCGAACGGACGGGACACTCTATCCGGCATCAGGTCAACGGTCGGGAGAAGAGGATAGGTAAACTTCCGGTGGATGGGTGGTGCAGCACAACAAAGACGGCGTATCAGTACCATGGATGTTACTTTCATGGCTGCCCGTGCTTGGCTCTAGAAACGAACGCCGTTACTGGGAAACCCATGGCCCAACTTCTCACCGAGACCCAAAAGAACACTGCATACTTACGTCACTTCGTCAAGGTTGTCGAGTTGTGGGAATGTCAGTGGAAAAACATGAGAAAAGATGCGGCCGTGAAAAGATGTCTAGACGCAGCGTTTCCTCGTCGACGACACGCGAAATGGAAGATGACGCAACAGCAGATCTTGACAAATGTGCGCACCGGTACTCTGTTCGGTATGATTGAGTGCGACGTTCGCGTACCGGAAGAATTGCGCGCGCACTTTGCCGAGATGCAACCCGTGTTCAAGAACGTCAACATGACCCGCGACGATCTCGGACCATTCATGCGTCGATACGCCGAAGATCACGATATCATGACGCGTCCGAGGCGCATGCTCGTGGGTAGTTTCCGCGGCGATAAGATGCTACTCGCCACGCCGCTCCTGAGGTGGTACCTGGACCACGGACTCGAGGTGACGCGTGTTTTTCAGGTCATCGAGTACGAACCCAACCCGTGCTTCAGTCGGTTCGGTGACGCGGTATCTACGGCCCGACGGGAGGGAGACGTCCACCCCACAAGGCCATCATCGCGGACACCATGAAACTCCTGGGGAATTCGGGGTAAGGGAAGACCATCACCAACGTAGACCGACATCGCGACGTGAAATACTGCACGGAGGCGGCGGCGTCAACCATGATCAACGATCGACGGTTCCGTCCATTCGACCTCGTTGTCGACAACGCGTCTGAGATCGAGATGCACAAGAGAACCGTGACGTATGCCCTGCCAGTAGACGTAGAATTCTTCATTCTGCAGTACGCCAAGATGCGCATGCTGCAGTTCTACTACGACTTTATCGACAGGTACCTGGAACGACCTTTGTTCCAGTACTGCGAGACAGATACGGATAGCGCCTATTTGGCCTTGGCTGGTGAGTCCGTTGATGATCTCGTAACTCCGGAACTTCGAGAGCATTACTTCCGACACCGATCCCAATGGCTCTCATCCGAATGTTGCGTCGACCACGAGACAGAGTACGTGCGGTGTCGACTCGCCGGTCATCCTTGGATCGGCTCTGCATCATGCTGTGTTGCGCGCAAAGCATACGACAAGAGGACGCCCGGTCTGTTCAAGGTGGAGTGGTCTGGCGATGGGTTCGTGGGGTTGTGCAGCAAGACATACTATTGCTTCGGACCCACCGACAAGTATAGCACGAAAGGTCTGAGCAAACGTCACAACGAGATCGACAAAGACGCGTTCCTCGAGGTACTCACCAATAGAAAGAGCGGTAGTGGAAAGAATCGCGGGTTCCGAGTGAACCACTCGTCCGTGTTGACGTATGTGCAGGAACGAGCCGCCCTCACCTACTTCTATGCAAAACGCGTGGTGCTCGAAGACGGGGTGAGCACGGGTCCGGTGAACGTGTAGAAAAGATGACGCGCTGCGGAAGACATTCATAAGTGACCATGGACGCGCGATGGAAGCATCCATTCACGTGCGTCATCGCCGGACCGACGGGGTGTGGTAAGAGCACCTTCGTGACGCGTCTGCTACTTCACGCATCAATGACGATGAACCCTCCTCCCGAGAAAATGACGTGGTGTTACGGAGAATGGCAATCGGCTTACGCGTCGATGAGCATGCCCAACTTGCAGTTCGAGGAAGGCTTACCGAATGCGTCATTGTTCGATCCCAAGACGAGGAACCTCGTCGTCATAGATGATCTGATGGCTGAAACGGACGGTCGGGTCACGACCTTGTTCACCAAAAAGAGTCATCACAGTAACACATCCGTCCTCTATCTCGTACAGAACCTGTTTCCTAAAAACAAAGAAAGTCGCACCATTAGCCTGAACGCTCAATACATGGTGGTGTTCAAGAATCCCCGTGACACGTCGCAGATAACGCACTTGGCACGACAAATGTATCCGGGTCGTGTCAAATTCGTGCAAGAAGCTTTCAAAGACGCAACGGCGGTACCATATGGCTACCTGTTGATCGATCTGAAACAGGATACGCCCGAAGATCTACGTTTACGTACGACCATTTTTCCGGACGACCCCGTCCAGTACGTCTACTTACCGAAGGTATAAAAACACTGAGCGCCTGGTTCGAGTGTTCATTCGCACGATGTCCGAACTGGTGAAAAGACACATCCTGTGTATACAGGCGCTGAATAGATACAAAAACAACAAATTGAGAAGAGCCATCCTCGCCAACGCTGACGCCGATCTCATTTGTGCTCTGGCCGAGTGTGCCTACAACATCTTGAAAGGAAACGTTCCGTTGACTCCGACACATAGGAGGCGGTTGAAAAAATACAGGAAAGAACTGCGCGAGTTGGTTAAGAGACGGTTGCCCATCGCGAGGAGGAGACACATCCTGCAAGAACAGACCGGTGGTTTCCTATCGGCTTTACTAGCTCCGTTGGCAGGTTCGGTGATTATTCCCTTGCTCAGACAGGTGCTCGCGTAGATGGAGCACGCGCGAAAAATGGCCTTGGTGGATCCACGGTTGTTGGAGACCCTCCGATCACCGCCACCGCCTACAGACACGGTTGGTAAGGTCATGGAAGGACTCGACGCCGAGATGACCTCCATTCTCGATCAAAAAGACCTAAACGATGGGGACAAAGTGAAACTGTACAATCAGGTGTTGCAGCGTTACAACCACTTGTCCGATCGACGCGACAAACAGCCGACACGAGTGGTTGTAGTGAACGATGATGCAACGACAGAAACAGCGACACCGGAAAAGCCGGCAGCACCGGCAACAGCAGCTCCCTCTGACGTAGAGGCCGACATCGTGGACAGCGTTCCAAAGACCATGAAGGTTAAGGTCAAGAAGTTGATAGATCGTCTCAAAACCCAGCTCTCGTGGACCGATCGAGGCGAATTGTTACACGACGGTACGCCGGTGCCTGGAAGTAACATGGTAGATCTCGTGAACGATGTATTGCGAAAAAGAAGAAAGAGCGATCCTGTAGGATGGCAAGCGTTCGCGCAGCAGCTCAAACGTATCAACCTACCCATGGAATTGATCGGTAACGTCGAACGGAGAAGCTACATACGACAGGCGGCAACGGCAACACCGGTGGCGGTGACACCCAGAAATCGTCCGTTACCGCGTTGGACCCCTACAGTCGTTGGCAAGTGGAACAGTCCAAAAGTCCTCGAAAAAACGTCATCGTCGGTTGCCGTCACTGGATGGTTGGGAGTCGTTTTAAAAGAGTTGTGCGCTACGACGATTTAACAGTTAACCATGGTATCAGTAGTGGACACATATCGCTTGGTAGTCCTAGGAGTACTGTACAAGACCGCCGACTACTACCCACTGACAGGAGTGTTTGTCTCGGTGCTGTACATGACCGCTGACTACTACCCGCTCGCGAAAAAAGTCTTGCCGCTACTTCGATGGTAGGATATCGACCTATCGTCGTGGGAGTACTGTTTTGTATCCTACTATACATTATCGCACTCGTCGCAAGATATTACCTCAGTTCGTCTCCTCTAGTCGTGTGGTGCAAACCATGGGACGTCGAGTCGAAGAATCACTCAAACGCGTCTACTTCGATCCGAAACGCGTCGGAAGTTATGGTGGGGTCAACGCACTGAGACGTGTCACGCGCGCACCAGTGAAAGCCGTCAAGCAATGGTTGTCGGAACAAGACGCGTACACCTTACACAAACCGGTGAGAATTCGATTCAAGAGACGACGTGTCATCGTGGGTGGACGCAACCACCAGTGGCAGGCCGATCTCGTCGACTTGTCAAAACTGAAAAAAGACAACGACGGATACGTGTTTCTATTGACGGTGATCGACGTCTTTTCAAAACGGGCCTGGTGCGTTCCTCTGAAAAACAAGTCGGCGTCGTCTCTGGTGACGGCATTGAAAGGATTGTTGGTCAACATTGCGCCTACAACCTTGCAAACAGACAAAGGTTTGGAGTTCCTCAACAGATCCGTGAGGCGTTTGTTGAAGGAGCACGGTGTCCATAATTTTTCCACTCATAACGAGGAGACCAAGGCGAGTATCGTCGAAAGGTTCAACAGAACGCTGAAGACGCGTATGTGGCGATATTTTACGAAATATCAGACGGTGCGGTACATCGACGCGCTACAGGATTTTGTGCAAGCGTACAACGACACCTATCATCGAAGCATAGGCATGGCCCCTTCGCAAGTGAACGCGGCGAATCAAGAGGAGGTGTGGCAGCGCTTGTACGGTCACGATGGTAAGGGTGTACCAAAGTTCAAGGTGGATGATCGCGTACGCATCAGCAAAGCGAAGCGGCGGTTCGAGAAAGGGTATATGGCAAATTGGAGCGAGGAGCTCTTCACGATACGCGAAGTTCACGCCTCCGATCCACCCGTGTACCGTTTGGTCGACGATCTCGGTGAGGTGCTGGACGGAACCTTCTACGAACCGGAACTGCAGAAAGTATTGGTCTCGAAAGATAAACTGTACCGCGTGGAATCGGTGCTGCAGCGACGGAAGGTGGGAAAACGAACGGAGGCGTTAGTCAAATGGTACGGCTACCCCACTTCGAACAACAGCTGGATCGATGCCAAGGCGCTCGTTCGGTATAAAGAGTAGTTACGCGCCGGTCGACTCCTCATTCCAACGATGTCCATCGTCGAAGAAGACAACGAAGGGATAGACGTTACGGACGACAACGACAACGAGGTTGTTGCATCGCGTTGGCACCTCTTCGGCACCGATTGTCCCAAGACGGAAATCGTGTTCTTGTGTCAGGTCGTCGTCTTGTACACGATCATCGCGGTCAGCATCTACAATCTGACAACCGGTCACACCGACTCTAATCTTTGGACGGCTCTGTTGAGTAGTTCGTTGGGCTACCTGCTACCCAATCCATCCGTGAAACGCGATGACGGCTGATTTCTACCTGACGTTGCCTAGCAACGCGTCGATGCACCTGCATCCCGACAACACGTTGACCCATTACGTCACGTCCTTACCGCAACGCATCAGTCTGTCCGGCGAATGGGAATGCGGGTTGGTGGAGATCCAGTACCCGCACGATTGGTACAATGTCAGAGAGAAGGATTCCTGGTTCTTCCTCTCGGAAAGCTCTAGCGATGGTCATTCTGTAGGAGGCATAGCAACGGGATATTACGACGGAACTCGTAAACTCATACGAGCCATCAACCGCTCGCTAGCGGGTATCGCGGTACGTCAAAGAGTGAAATTAAGCTACAGCGACATCACTCAAAAAGTATCCGTACGCATGTCACCGAGTACCGAATTCACAACCCAGGGTTCTATGGGAGTCATACTAGGTCTCGACGCAAGGACCATCCGTAGTCCTGAAAGTCACGTGCCGCTAGATGGTGATGGAGAGGTGTACACCTTCGTGAAAGAAGGGATTCCGTGGTGGACATGAAGCAAGGGTTCGAGTCACTCTACGTGTACACGAACGTCGTGGAATCGCGCGTCGTCGGCGACAGTCTCGTACCGCTGTTGAGGATTGTTCCGATACAAGGCGAACACGGACATACGATCTCGAGACATTTCGAGCACGTTCAGTACTTGCCCATGTTGCGCAAGGAGTTTGGAACAATCGAAATCGATATAAGAGACGATACCGGGCATGCCGTGCCATTCGAACGCGGCAAGGTGACGGTGACGCTTCATTTTCGACGTCGCAAGACTGGTCTGTTCTGAAGAATGAATTACAACGATTATTACACCCGACAAGTGGGAGGGCTTTACCCTACTTTGTCGGTGCCAGAGTGCAACGAGGACACGGGTTGGGTAGTCTGTTCGGAGGTCTGATTCGGAGCGCCATGCCACTCATCAAGCGAGGGGCCGTGGCTTTGGGAAAGGGGGCGTTGAAGACCGGCATGCGCATAGCCGACGACGTCATGTCCGGTCAGAACATAAACACGGCGGCCAAACGACGCGCTACCGATGCCGGTAAAGATTTGATACGCGGTCTGTTGACGACTCCTGGCGTGCGACCGCAAAAACGTATAAAACGCGCGACAGCACCGCGACGGGTCAGTGCAGTGAAAAGACGTCGTAAAGCGCAGACGATTCGTGAACGTGACGTGTTCGACGATGGCTTTCGTGCATAGACAATCTTGCGAGGGGGTCAAGAGCGAACTCGATCTCTTCGGCGTGCCGCCGACCCAGACCAGCATCGAAGACGCGCAATGGGTGGAACACCAACCGATGGCCTCCCTCGAGTCGGGTGGTCCCATAGAATTCTTGCTACCCGGATCGGGAGATACTTACCTGGATCTCGCCAGCAGCTACCTGCACGTGCAAGCGAAGGTAACCAAAGGCAACGGGACGCCTCTCGACCCCGACAACGCTGTGGCTCCGGTGAATAATTGGTTGCATTCGTTATTCAGTCAAGTCGACGTCTACCTAAACGGTACGCTCGTGACTCCTTCGACAAACACGTACCCGTATCGCGCCTATATCGAAACGCTTTTGAGTTACGGCAGCGAGGCCAAAGAGACTCAACTGACGAGTCAACTGTGGTACAAAGACACCGCCGGTCGCATGGATGCCGTCAACATTGTCGACGAGGCCGTAATGAACCGAGGGTTGGTGTATCGGCGAGCGCACGTCACGCAGAGTCGTGTCGTTGACATGATGGGACGACTACACGTGGACCTGTTCCTACAAGATCGTTACCTGCTCAATGGCGTCGACGTCAAGATACGACTGGTGCGAAGCAAGGATACGTTCGCGCTCATGGCCGGTGGTGGCAACCTCGATTATAAAGTACACATCGTCAACGCCACCATGTTCGCGAGGAAAGCCACACTGAATCCGACCGTTCAGATGGCGCACATCAAGGCACTGGACAAGGGCACGGCCAAGTACCCGCTGCGTTCCGTCGACTGCAAAGTATATTCCATTCCCACAGGGGCCATGTCGCACACGCACGAAAACATGTTCCTCGGTACCCTACCGAAACGTCTGGTACTATGCTGCATCGACAACGATGCATACAACGGTTCGTACGCGAAGAACCCGTTTCACGCCAAGCACAACAACGTCAACTTCCTCGCCGTTTACGTGGATGGTCGACAGGTACCCTCCAAACCTCTCCAGCCGAATTTCGACGAGAATCGATTCATCAGAAGTTACCTCAACCTGTTCACCTCGACTGGCAAGGTATCACAGGACGAAGGGAACGGTCTGACTCGTGACGACTTCCGTGATGGGTACACCTTCTTTGGTTTCGACCTGACCCCGGACGCGTGTGATGGATCGTGCTTCCATCTGGTACAAAAGGGCAACCTGCGCATCGAGATGCATTTCGCTGCAGCGCTCCAACAGACCATCAACGTCGTCGTGTACGCAGAATTCGAATCGGTGCTGGAAATCGACAAGAGCAGGAACGTCATCTACGATTTCTGATGGAGACAAGTCAGATTGCACGTCTCCTGGCGAGAGACGCACGAACTCGTTCGATCGTTCGCGACGTCGTACCCAAAGACGGACTGCCTACGATGATCGATGCTTTCCCGTTCGCTTTCGTATGCAATACTCACGACGGCGATAAACCCGGTCAACATTGGATCGCTCTCTACGTGGATGCCGACAGACGCGGTGAATACTTCTGCTCGTACGGACTACCGCCGCTACACGGCGCATTTCGCGTGTTCCTGAAC
The DNA here is from genome assembly GCA_033239005.1 of Lamellibrachia satsuma. Lineage (NCBI taxonomy): Eukaryota > Metazoa > Annelida > Polychaeta > Sabellida > Siboglinidae > Lamellibrachia > Lamellibrachia satsuma. The sequence continues at coordinate 3,975,463 of BSQZ01000003.1, forward strand.
GAACATTGTTCCGAGTGGTGTCACAATGCCAAGAGACTTCAGAGTCCTCTATCTAACGTGTGCGGACAATACTGCATTGCTTATTTGGTGCTTCGTTGTAACGGCATACCGATGCAGGCTTTCGTCAATACATTTGGTAGTGATTTAGTCGCTAACGATTGTCGCGTGTTTGATTGGGTTAAGACCCTGAGATAGGGTAAACTGTAATACAGCCTAGCTTATTTATTGCTGTATTGTTATGCAATTAAAAGATGATTGTGTGTGTGTGTGTGTACACGACCGACTGCGTTTGTTCCGTTTTTAAGATGCCCGCGTTTCGGCGGCAAACAGATGGACACACGAGCCATTCATCCTCCTTACCTCATTAATCATCCACGATTTTTATGAAACTCATATGCATAACTTTTATAAAACTATAACCGACGAATCGCAGCTCTATACCATTCACCGATAACGTACTGAACCCTGATTGGTTAGCTCTCTTATTCATTGATACCGTACTCAATAACCGCCACGTCAGCGATATGTGGAATTTTTCCCTAAATAACCGTTACGTTAGCGACGTTATGTCACCGTCTGACGGTTCACAACAGCTGGCTCGCGTCGAGTTGCGTCGTGTTGTGAGTTAATTGACAGCAGGAATGATTACCGTAAAACGGTCCGCCACAGTTGTATCGCTTGAAGTTAAAACTATAAAAAAAAAAAATTGAAATTGAAATTAGAATTTGAAGTTGAAGTTAAAAGTAAAATAAAAATAAAAATAAAAATAAAAATAAAATATAGAAGTTGAGGTTAAAAGTAAAATAAAAATAAAAATTAAATTTAAAATTAAAATAAAAAAAAAATTATAAAAAAATAAAAAGAATTTTTTTTTTTATTATAATAAAAAAAAAAATTAAATTGAAATTAAAATTTAAATAAAAATTAAAATTAAAATTAAAATATGTCTATTTTTAGAATTAAAATTAACCAGTCTATTTTTAGAAAATTAAAATTAACCAATGTCTATTTTTAGAAAATTAAAATTAACCAATGTCTATTTTTAGAAAATTTAAATTAACCAATGTCTATTTTTAGCTACCACCAAAAATCGACCCACAATTGGGGGTATGAAAACGACTTACATACTACTTATATATATATATATATATATATATATATATATATATATATATATATATATATATGTATATATACATGTATATATATATATATATATATATATATATATATATATATATATGCATATATATGCATATATTATGCATATATATATATATATATATATATATATATATATATATATATATATATATATATATATATATATATATATATATATATATATATATATATATATATTGATCTGTGCCCAAGACGTCGGCTCGGACATCAAGCTTACTTACTTGACGATGTCATCAGCTTTCCAGTTCTGGGCGTTCGTCACCCCGCCCAGAGCTTGCATCACCTTCCTCGACATGGCAGCCTTCAGGTGACGTCGCGTAAACTTGACGTCCTTCAAGTCGGCGAGCGCTGCTTTCACTGCTGCGCTATTAAGATTCCTCAACGTTGCGAGCCCCATAGAACCCACCATGTACTGTGCCTTCCTCATCTTGTCGGCGTCCCAGCCCTGGACGTCTCCCATTGTCTTCACTTTGTACGTCTGTATCCTCATTATCAATTCGTTATCCTGCGCCTTCGTCCTTGTATCGTCACGCGTGTCCTCCAAACTGGAAACCATACATCAGTACAACGAAAACAGCTGAAACAGTACAGTTTACGACAGTGAAACGGTATCCAGTGTGTCTATATTCCGAATGCATTAAATTGGGTATTTTGCTACTACGACACATACTGATTATTTTGATGTATTTAGCACAGTGATATATGGGGAAGGTTAGAGTGGTAAATTTATTAATGGGAATTTTTTGATACTGAAATGATGGTATTAAATTTGTATATAATGTATAGCAGTAAATGTTGTGTTATGTGAGCGGTCACGTCCTCTCAGTGGATTGTTGCTTGTTGTTTTAAATTA